>CALZFC010000344.1:1197500-1332500 GCA_945643635.1 Allodiplogaster sudhausi | reverse complement strand
ATCTGCACGGTGCCATCATCCGCCAGCAGAATATTGCCCGCCTACAAATTAGTCCTTTTGTTAGTCCAAAAACAGACCACATACACTAAAACTAAATAGACATCGAAGAAGTAAAAAAAGGACCTTGATGTCTCGATGAATTTGTCCACTAGAATGGAAGTACTCGAGTCCCTTTAAGACTTCTCGCAGAACAGTGGCAATGGTAGTCTCATCCAGCACTCCGTACATTGCCTGCTCTTTTCCCATCGCCTAAAAAGAAAACGTATCATTCTTCATCTCTAACAATGTACATCAAGTTTTTTTTCTCTTGAAGAAGTCCACAGATGAGAGTACCTTAATCTTCCTTTTGAGGATGTCGAGCATGGACCCGCAAGAGAGAAGGCGCATCACAACCCACAACTCGTCTTCCACAACAAAAGAAGTGTAGTAGTTCACGACATTCGGGTGGGCGCACATCGACATCGCCTTGAAAAAAGAAACTACTTGTGTCACTTTAGCCTCATCAACGTTTTAACATTCTGGAAATAAAGCTCCCTTACGGAATCTTCGCCCAATCGTAGCATCCATAAATGTCGCCAATTTTATGCTAATTTCAAAATCTATTTTCTTTGAAACACCCCCTCCCCCCTCCCCAAACAAAACAGGCAAACGAAATTTTGCTCTGTAATGCTTCTTAATACAGACTGCTCATAAAAATAGCCTAATCACTATATTTTAATATGACCAGTTCTTTCAATTGTTTGGGTACTTGAAAGACTACCTGGATTTCATGAGAAAGTTCGTCGACAGAAGTTTGACATTTCTCGAGATTGATACATTTGATGGCCACTTTCTCATTTCGAGAGACACAGACTGCCTTAAATCCATAATTAATGCCTAAAATAGAAGAAAATGAATTGATGCGGATAGTTGAAGAAGGAGGAAAAGATGGCAAACCTTGTAGACGGTTGCGGTAGCGCCGACTCCGATTGGTTCCTCCAGAAGATAGTCCTTCTTCGTGCTCGGCCACGAGACTTCCGTGGCCTCGGCCATGGACTCTCTGAGCATCCAAGGTCACATAGAAAGGCACACTGGCCACTTCACTCGAAACAAGGTAAAAGATCCATTGAATGATGAGAGTTGCCTCGCATCAACACTAATCCTTTCGACTTCTCTTTCCCAGAATCATGGAAGCAACTCATGGGGATTAGAGGGGCTCTCTCTTTTCTGTTCTTCCATTCACTCCCCTCGCCTGTCAAATCAATCGAATCACAATGATAGCGAGTCAAATGAACCCTCTGCTTGGTAGATTTAAAGGGTTCGACTTACGAAAGATGCTCCGCAGACCCCGGTAGAAGAATACCGGAATCAATTTATAGCCCCCCTACTAAAGCGATTATTACAAATCAAAAGTAAACTCGAAAGCGGTTGTTATACCTGTCATTGAGAAAACGCGGATGTGATTAAACCATTTATATCAAACCAAAAGCAACTTTGACCACGATCAAAATATTTCAGTAATTATGATTAACCTTCAATAAATTTATTAAAAAGCCGTATCACAAAGTATACAATTCAATCGCAATTAGCGAAATAATGAATGATTGAACGATCGCAGGAATAAATATTTATATGTTTCTTTTCTTTTGAATCGTCAACGTCTGATCATGCAAATTTAAGCCCTTTGCAAAACCACACAATCATACAGGCATCAAGTGGTTTGGTACACGGGTGTCATATCCAGGCTCAGAAAGGAATATACTAGAGAGACACCAGGAGGGATCGGCAGACGGGAGAAGAGTAAGGAAGAGAGAAACGAGACAGAGAGAGAGAGAGAGGGATATAGAGATAGAGAGAGAGAGAGAGAGAGCAGTTGTAATGGCTGACTTGTCGAAAAAAGTGAGCAAAAGCACGCAGTAATTGAAGATAATTTTCTCTCAACGAGGCTCTTCCTTCAGACTGCTCACTGCTGCTTGGAGAAGTGCAATCTGCGCCTTAAAAGCAAGAAATAACAAGCTAGCGATAAGGAACATAAGAATAAACACAACTTTGCAAGTACCCTTGCCTTGGAATGTTTGATCTGAAGTTCTGCGAGTTCAGCGAGTTTCTTCTTGAAGGCGAAGACGCGCCTCTTCTTGAGATCCTTCAGCTCCGTCTTGGCCAATGCCGAGATATCTTCGAACTTCGTGCAGGCTTGCATCTGCTCGCTCTCTGCCTGTAATCTCTCAGTCACTTCTACAAATAAAGAGGGAAAATGAATGAATACCTTAGGAATGTCCTTGTTCCTGCCTCGCGCTCTCTCGAGACTCTTATTCGCTGCTTCATAATTCGCCAGACACCTCATACGGCGATAAAGCAAATCCTCAACACCGGGATCATTAATTATAAAGCTACAGGAAAGTTTGGATTCCGATTTAATCATATTAATAAAAAAAAACTCGCTTACGCCTCAGAAATGCTTGGATGAAGAACCATAGTAACCTTGGCAGCACTCGTGTCGCGTTGGAAGTACCCGAGAGTGTCTGCCAGCTTCAACTCTTCGTCATTCGCAGCACGCGCTTCTACCTGTCAAAACACAAACGAATCTTTGAGAAGCTCAAGCAAACAGCAAATCATGCACTCAAATGGCAAAGAGAGAAAAGGAAGAATACCTTCTTCAGTTTGACGAGGGCATCCGCTCCCCTCGCGAGAGTGCGTGCCATTGCTTTGTCAGGCTCAGCTCGAGCCAATCTCTCCAGGCAATCTGCCATCTTCGAGAATGATTCCGCAGCATCTAAACAAATTACTTCTCTTTCTTATCACTCTATTCATACAAAACATCAAGCAATCTACTTTTCCAACAAAGAAGCTAGGGACAATGAAGTGGAAAGCTTTGCAGCTAGCAATGGCAAAAGTCCAGACCGCAACGCGCGGTACGCAGCGCGAGGGGCGTGGCAAATGGGGAGAGATAGAACGATTGAGAAAGAGTGTACAAATAGAAGAGTGCGAGGGTGAGAGAGAGGGGTGGGGGGGGGGAGCTGCAAGGACTAGCCACACGTGAAATGCATTCCACTCATAAAGGGGAGAGGGGTTAGAGAATGGAGCTGACTCTTCCGGAGTCGCACCACTCGCTCCCCGCGAGTCGCAGCCTCCTTGATATGCGCGTGGTATTCCACGAGATAGTTACGCTCGTGGTCGAAGAAGTCATCTATGTCCTTCTAAACAGAAAGTGGATGAGCAAGAACCAAGGAAGGACACAACTGGCCTGTCCAGAAAGAAGAACTTCATCCGCAGATTGCGTGAACTTCTTCCACACAGACTCCATGAACTCCTTCTTGTTTTTCCCACGAACAGAAAGCTTAATCATAACAGATGATGTCGGATGTATATTATTATGTTTTGGAGGAATTCAATATTAAAATTGATTCTTGAAAAATAATAAATTAAGCTGACTAGTCTAAACACTGACTAACATCATTTTCGTACTGCAAGAAAATCTTGAAATTCGGATCAAGACGGAACACGGGATGAGCAGCAACGCGACAAAGGAAAACTTCATGCATAGCCACGGTCTTCTTAAACGTAGCCAGATAGTCCCTGGGAAGAAAAAGAAATAGCCAAGCAATAAAAGGAAGCGAAGGAACTGACTGCTCAAGCTCTTGCTTCATGTTCAGGAATTCCTCGCGTGTCATCGTAGCCTCTCCTTCTCCGAGTTTCTGCAACTTCTCACGAGAAGCGTCGAAGTCTGGACGAGGAGGAGGCGGAGGAATCTGTGCTTTCAAGTCATTACTAAGCTCGAGCGGGAAATCAGCTAACACTATAAAAAAAATTTATAAAAAAATATCGAAGTTTTCATAATAAAACTAACAATAAAACCAGCATAATTTTCGTTCTCCTCGAGGACGGTGTGAAGCCAAATGAACTCTTCGTGCTCACGGACAACTGAAGTCTCTGGCTTCATCTCAGGAAGCGAAGTTCGCGTGTGAACCGTGTATTTCACCTTTCAAGATTAGCCTTAGAAAATTTCGAGATCAGGATAATGGTTGCAAATAACACCTTGTCACGCTCACTCAAAGCATCCGAGATGTCTACAAGAATAGCACTGTCGGAATCCAAGTCCACATTGATCTCTTCGATGCGATGCTGAAGGGAAAAATCATAAATTATTTTCAAAAATCATGCCTCATCGTAAACTTAAAAAAAGAAGCTGATTCATAAAACACGGAAAACATCATAATACTAGTAAGAGGAAAGAGTAAAAGCTGAACGAAAGACATGCATAAAAGAATGAACAACCGTCCGATTACTATCGCTGTTGTGTTCGTAGTTCTGATCATCGTGGCCGTTCTTTCCATTCACTACAACCGGCTCGTTCTCCTCAAGGGAATCCAACGGATTCTCGAGTACAGCTTCCCCGAGTGACATCGGCCACACTAAACAGAATCCAATTTCATACCTTACGACTCGCGACTTCCTCGAAACGATGGGATCTCATAACTGGGACAACACCACCTTTCCATGCGGTTAAATATATTCATGACTTCATCGCCACAGAATAGATCACGGGGTCCGAAAGCGTAAACAGTGCACGACAGAAAGCTCAACTAACATTAACAAGGTAGAGGGGGGCACGCCACATCATGACATTAAAAACGAAACAAATTCGAACAAAGTTCAATTCACAGCTGTGTTCGCTGTCTTAATCGAAAAGTAGGCGAGAGGGACAACTTGAGAAAAAGGAAATATACAGACCGACCAATTTTTTAAAATTCTGTGAATGAGTCATTTGTGCATTATACCGAAGTGCAAAGAACTAGTTACTTTAACGATTATATTAGTAGTTCGAAGAATACAGTATTATCCACACCAAATATTCGCGGCGATTTGTTAATCTCGGAACTTCAGCTAAATCTTTTTTCTATAATTTCCGAATCATAATGACAAAATTAGTATAACATTCTGTACTGGATATTTCCTTGCTTTGCTCCTCTTAGCCTTCTCGTTATTACCTTATGAGTGTCATGAGGCATCGCCCAGTTTTATAGCTTACGGCTTGTCGAAGACGTCTCCCCGTGGAAGCAACAACAACTCGACAATGTCCATCAGTCTTGCGGAGTATGTTCATATCTCTAAACATTGACTTCTTTATAGAAAATACGAGGTTGATTTCAGTATCCTGCCAGCTCCTTCTGCTGTCGTCGATGAATATTCTTCAGTTCGGCGCGACCCGTGGTTCAAGGGAAGAGAAGAAGCCGTTCCATCGCTGGCTGTAGTCTCACGGGAACCGCCACCCTATGGAAAGCGTGCCGGTTTTAGGCCAAAAGTTCCAGAGGTGCGTGTTTAGCGATATCAATGAATTAACTTGTCACTGATATCTGGGCGCTTCTTCAAGGCATTCTTCTGTCGGACATCATAAAAATATTATTTCCTAATTTGCATGGTTTTTTTTCTTGAATAAGATATTTTTTTAAGGATTTCGGTGATGGCGGCGCCTTCCCTGAGATTCACGTGGCCCAGTTTCCACTTGGAATGGGATTGGGAGATCGGCGTGCGAAGAACAGCGGAACCGTTGCTCTGCAATACGACGCGGACGGCAAGCTCAGACACGATGCCATTGCTCGCATCGGACATTCCAAGGACAAGGTCAGCCAAGAATGTCACAGTTATCGCCATCTTCTGACAACGGAAACCATCGCTTTCAGATCATCTACTCGCGATTGTCGGACATGAAAGCGAAAGCTCTCGATGAGGACGACGAAAGTCTTCAGAAGCCAGACGAGGAATGCATTGCTGATGTCACAGATGCCACCAGAAGAGCTCTTGAAAAAATTACCAAAACCAAGGTCAGCTTTTGTCATTCCAAAACATTATGTGAAAAGAGCTTGCAATTTGGTTTAAAAATTATATCCTTGAGGTCAATAATTTTTTTTAAAAGGAAAGTACAATTATTGGAGTTTTTCGTAGTTCAAGTATTTTAAAGATTTCAATTTAAGAAAAAGAATATTTTCAACATGGAGATAAATTTGTAAATCTTCTATACTTGATTGAAATTGCTGATATGAGTGGTTGAATGAATGGTAGCCTGTTAAGGTGGACTCGGCTCTGCCAGTGCGGCACGCAGAGAAGCAGGGGCCTGCTCAGTTCATTCGGTACACTCCTTCTCAACAAGCTGGGGGCCATGCCAGTGGAAGTCAGCAAAGAATCATCCGTATGGTCGAAGAGCAAAAGGATCCAATGGAGCCTCCTAAATTCAAGTTTGTTGCTACTTTTAATCACATTTTTGGTTACAAGTTGCGGACTTTAAAAATTAGCATGAAAATATGTTTGACATATATGTGAACATAATTTGAGGATAAACCAGAAGATCCCCATGGCGCCGCCTTCTCCGCCTGCGCCAGTCATGCACTCTCCTCCTCGCAAGGCTTGTTCCATTCTTTGCCTCATTCGTTCATCCTTCTTTCTCATTTCAGATGACATCGAAGGATCAAAACGACTGGAAGATTCCACCGTGTATCTCCAACTGGAAAAACCCGAAGGGTCAGTGTCTTCTGTATGTTCTTCAGCTGGATTACGGTATCTCTTTTCAGGATTCACCGTCGCTTTGGACAAGCGACTCGCTGCTGACGGCCGTGGACTTCAACAGGTCAATCCAATTTTTGGATTACACTTTAAATGTTACTTGTAAACTTTTTTACGCTTTTTCCCTGTTCACCGACTGGCGAAGTTTCCAGCTAATTTCCATGTTGCAGCAACACATCAACGAGAACTTTGCTCGTCTGGCCGAGGCCCTTTACATTGCTGACCGCAGTGCGAGAGAAGCAGTCGAGCAGAGAGCAACGGTGGAGAGAAGAATCGCACAGAGCAAGAAGGCAGAGCAAGAGGAGAAGATGAGGGCCATGGCTGCCAAGGCTAGACAGGAACGGGTCGGAGGACCACGCAAGAGGGAGGAGGAAGATGAGTCTGCCAAGGAGAGAGATGCCATCAGGTAAGAGAACAGGGGAAGACGAGGAACACGGCTGATTCTTTAGACGGGATCGGTTGGATGACGTTCGCAAGGAGAGGAACATCACTCGGAACCGGCCGGAGAAGGCCGATCGTCTCCGTCGTGACCGAGTTTGTCCATCTCTTCATTCTCATCGAATTCTATTGTCATCGTTGCAGGAGCGTGACATTTCTGAGAAGATTGTGCTTGGCCTTCCTGACTCGCGGGCTCGCACGGGAGAGACTCAGTTCGACCAGAGACTCTTCGATCAGACCAAGGTTTTGGTAACCCTTGTTGTACCCGTAGATTTATTACATTGTACTCAATCCTTGTTTGGTTCGATTGGGATTGGAAACGAAAAGTAATTTCTCAGGGTCTTGACAGCGGTGCGATGGATGATGAGACATACAATGCATACGACAAGCCATGGAGAGCGCAAGACAACATTCAGCAGCACATCTACCGGCCCAGTCAGCTATTCTTTGCTTTCTTTCATTTCATTCGGAACAGTGTGCTAAGTTCTTCCATTCGCTGACCCTTCCATCTCTGGACCATTTCAGGAATTAGCCTTATCAACTCTTTGTTCTCACTTTGCAAGAGTGGTCAAAGTATTCCAGTGCCAAAGGTTGAAAGTGTGCAGAGAAAGATGGCGTCTGCTTTTATTCCTTAGTTTTCGTTGCATTGCTTCTGCTGTTTGTCTCATCTCAGTCCGCGCAGACAAAAGCGAGCTTCTTTTCCCTCGCGAACAATGAAATTGCTGACACTGTTTGGCTGTCTTTCCCACTCTCCCCTCTTATCAGCTGGCTTCCCACATTGTGTATCCCCTTTCGTTAACAATGTCCGTTTTCTGCTGAAGCCAATCCACTTTTAACTTCAAAACCCCTTAATTCTCAAGCACGGAAAATTATTATATAATATTCTCTCATTTCATCAATAGATAACAGAGGATGGTGCTACGAAGGAGTGTATTATCCTATTCCAAAGTTCACAATTGTGCCATTTTATGTTTTCGGTAGTCTTATCTCGGAAAGCTTCGTGAAACGAACAATGTTTTATCAGTTATCGCGTCAGCTTGCCCTTTCCCCAGTCTGCAACAGTTACGAATACAGCTTTACCTGTTTCGTGGACGCCAACTGATAAGTGAGACTAGAACGAGAAAAGCAGTGAAGAGAGGAAAAATGGCATAAGAGGGAGGAAGCAGGTCAGGAGGTGCTATTAGTAGACAGTTGTGACGCAGTTTTGACTTGTTTCCGTCATAGGAAAGAATGAAAAGGTCATATTCTTTGGAGAGATAAAGGGAGTGGAACATGTGAGGGAATGATGAAGAGCCTCGCCCTCTTCCGGTCTCGATTGGACATTCCAAAGATGCTTGGAATAATGGAAAACTATCGATTGCAGGCAAGAACATCGATAAAGATGTGTACGGAGAGGATTTGGACAAGGTGCTGAAAACTCAGAGATTCGTGCCCGACAAGGGATTCCAAGGAGCAGAGCAGCAAGGTTCTTCTCGGTCGGGGCCTGTTCAGGTAGTCTTCCTTCCAGCATCATTATGTGTTCATTACTCTATGCAAATACTTAAATAGCTGATTGTGATAGAGGAGTAGAGAAACGAATTGTTGATGAGTCTAAGGAGCGGTTGTGGTCTCTTAGTCACAAGACTCCTCCCACGTGTTTTGCTGTGAGTTTCATCTCAACCGCCCCACTCTTCATTGTCTATTCTTCTAGCCAGAATTGGGGAATAGAACTATTTGCACACGTCGTGTTTCAACAGAGCGGAAGACAAAGGGGCATGAATAACATTAGCAGAATAAACCGAGTCTTCTCTCTCTCACTCACTCTCTCTTTCTTTCTTTCTTTCTCTGCCTTTCTGTCTCTGACTCACTGCTTTCTCTGCGCTTCCGTTGTGACAATCAGTTGGAAGCAGCTGACGAAGTCTTTCCTTTTTAGAATCTATTCTGAGGTGTTGTCACTTTGTCTTCTTATCACTTCACCATTTTCTCCGTAGAATGCGTCATCTTTCTATCAACAGCACCATGTTGATGTTGATTAATTGAAGACATTTAGTAGTTGTTAATATTCTTCTTGAATGCGTCATTCCTCCGAGTAATTACTACGGAGTCCGTAGTGCCGTAATCGAAGAACACAACTATGACTGAATGAAATACTGTTGTTGAATATTAATTACATTGTTTTAATATATGGACTTTCTTTTCTTTCAGTTCGAGCGCGAGGCTGATGTCTTCGGTCTCGGAGATCTCTTCCAGAAGGTCACCAAGAAGCGAGGAGCAGAAGAAGACAGAGATGATTCTAAGAAATCAAGGAGAGATTAAGTGTGTTTTCACCATCTGTCTTTATTTGCCCACCTGTTTTGTACTATTTCCATCCTTTAATTTCTTTCAAATATTTAATACTTACTGTTGTTATGAATCTTTCGATGTAGTTAACTCAAGTTTCCAATAAATGTTTAATATTTATTTGGCACGACTTAAGGGAAATGCATAAAACTTCATGGTACACGCATTTGGCTAAGAAGGAATGAGAAGCTGAGACATCACGACGTAATCATTATATACAACATTGGTGAGTGAAAGATAGCTTAGGCTGTTGTGGTGAAGCAGGAGATGGGATTAACATCTGGGAGAAATGGCTGAGCAATTACGGAAGGCGAAAGAGAAGACAAGGCTGAGGATACGGTAGAGAGTTGGAAGGAGGGTTGTTGGGAGAGGAGGACGGAGATGAGATTGGTGAATACAGCATCAGATTGGCTGCGCTGAGCGAGAAGAAGCTGGAGTCTCCTCTCTGCATCCTCGGCCCGAGCAGTGCTCTCCTCGCATCTCCTTCTCATATCGTGGAGTTGCTCACGGAGCAGGCCCACCTCGTCAACCTTCTGTCTCATCTGGAAGAAATTCAATTCACTATTTCATCTGGGTATGCAAAATGTTCATAGAGAAAGAAAGTCTCTTGGTGTAAAGAAAGGAAGAACTGAACCGACCTGCGCTCTGTACTGCCTGGCGTAGAGTCGTCGATGCCTTCTTCTCTGGGAAGAGGCATCATCAGAATCCTTGATGTCCTGTTGTGGCCGACCTCTCTTCACTTTCCCCCCTGCTTCGGTTACGGTAGCAGACTCAGCCTCGGACGAAGCTTGAGAATTGGGAGAGTATGAGGAAGGGAGGAGATAAAGCTGAGAGATGAAGGCGGAATGATCAGCTGGTTGTGAAAGGGCTGAGAAGGCTTCCGGAAGTGGGGAAGCGAAGGCAGAAGACGTGAGTTGCATGGTGGGAGAGACTGATAGGACAGGGCTGCCACTCCTTGATATATCGAGTCTTATCAGCCGGCAAACACCAAACGCCTCCTCAAATTTCTTCTTCGTCATTCGGACCGCAGACTAGTAGAGAAAAAGACAAATTGCTCGCATTGCTAACATTCATTCTTCATTCTTCGTCAATCACAACAATCAGAACACGAAATGATAATAGCAAAACAATCTTCTCTTCTTTCCAATTATTCAACATGCCCATTTCAGTGATCAAAATAGAGTTAGAATCGGCGGATGGAAATGATTACTCAGCTACTCTTGTATCTCCACTTCTTCCTTAACAATGCTCGTATCCTCAGCAGATGAATCGTTGAGCCAGTTTTCCACTTCTTCCTGAAACAGAAGAAAAGACACATCACGCAGCTCATGCCGAGGCTCTTTTCTTTTCTCCTTAAGAATTACCACTCATCGTTTGTTACTAATTCTGAATTGGTGGTCGAAGCAGAAAGAGGAAGCGGATTTGTCAGTTCATAAAAAATAGATAACATGAATGGCAAATGTATGCCAAATGGAATGAAAGTTATTTTAAATACGAGGGCCTACACCTCTGATAACCCATTCCTACGCGCAGAGAAAATTATCAGTTGAAAGTACTATTAAAATAGTTTCTTATTCGTCATTCAAAATAAAGAAAATTATTTTCCACTTTCTTTCCATAAATGTTTAAATAAAACAAAAATAAACATAAAATCACGCACCTTTTTTGGTTTAAACTCCGACACGCTGCCGAGATTGAGATGAGGCCGCAACTTTTCTTTGTTCTTGATCGTCCCCTTCAATCAACCCATCCAAATATCTCATTTTCTTTTCAATTAAAATGTATAAAATGTATGTGAAATGATTACACAGATACCATTAAAGCCTTCTGTCTCTCAATACCTTCTGTCTCTCAATCTCCTTGTCCAAAATCTTCTGTCGAGTAGAAACCGCGTTGAACAGCTGCGCGACTCCACTAAATCAGTTTAAGAAAATATATTCGGGAAATGATAGAGAAAAACTCGAGTAAAACACAACGTACAGAGTAGCAATACGACGCAGTTCTCTCTCCTTAGTCCGATCACGCACAACATCTAGCTTCACAAGACACATCCGGTCCCTCTCTTGCTTCTCTTTCAACTTTTCTGTCAATTCGCGCTTGGTCAAGCGTCGTTTCTTCAGTACCTTAACTAACACATACTATAGGGAAATAAGAAGCGTCAGTAGCTAAATACGAAGCTCCCTTAGTCATTTCGAAAAAAGAAAATGAAAACTAAAACTCAACGGCGCACCTTTCGTTTGGGTGGTTGTTTAAAGGAAACGGTCTTCTGGTCGACTAGTGGAATGATCCTTGTGTCATCGCCGCCTTCACTGGTCGTCGCATCGTCGTCCATCTCCACGGGGCTCTCATCATCTTCATCTTCCTTGATTTCAACACGGTCTTCTGCCCTTTTCAATACCATAGCCTCTAAAAGTAAGTAGAAATGTAAGTTACTGCCATCAAACTGAAGAGGAACCTTATTTAAAAAAAAAAACCTTATTGGGAACTTGATAAATTACAATGTGAATTTTATTCTTAGGATATCTTAGTGTTCTTCCATACAAATTGCACCATCACGGAGATAATTTGATAGTCTACACCAAAGATTGCTTGGCATTACGCATTTAGAGTTTTTTTTTTATTAATTTACAGTTTTTTCGGTAATGCTGCTGCTCGTGCTATCTTTTGCTCCGCTAATATTATGCACAACTCATTGGAAACGCGTCGAGAGAAGTATCGTCTCTCAGGTTAGTTCTCTTTTGATCGCTTTCTTAGTCTTTGTTCAAATGGTTTTCAATTGTAGCCTCACTCGCCTTATGCTCTCGCGAATCCCTACTCATTTGTTGAGTTTTACGAACAGGAAATGGAATACCAAAAAGCTCTCGCAAGCACAGAAGAACTGGCTCGTATAAGTGTCAGTTTTCTTTTACTCCTTAATATATGATTTACATTATTTTATTAAGGAGTCGGTGAACCGAATAGAGAAGACTCGGAAGGATCCTTTATCTGACGAGAAATTTCTAAAGACGGATGCATACTGCAAGTTGGCGGCCGCAGATATCGACTTAAAAACAGACACTTTTATGTCTGAGTATCCGCTCGAACTCCTTGGCCACTACGCTTATCAAGGCCAAATGTTAGTTCTAATTCGTAATCTGCGTTTTTTTTAACCTATAAGATACTAAATGTTCAGCGAGATGAATGCTCATTCTCAATGGGAACTTGAGCAGTCGACCAGTGATCTACCAGACTGTAGAATTCACTACGATCTTCCTTTCAGTCCATACGCGTTCGAACATCTACAGGTTTCTTTATTGAATTTGTAAAACAATACCGTAAGTTAATAGCAAAGATGAGCGTTCGAAAGCAACAATATGTGTATTAGCTTAAAATAATAAACGTTCTATCGTCTAGGCAATGCAAGAACGAGGTTCCCTCACAATGTCGCCTGTTTCTCCTTGGTTTGAGAAAGTTCTGAGTGAGTTTTGGATGAAAGGTCGCATTCAAAGTGTCGCGTCAGAGATTCGTTAGTTTCCCTTTTTCTTTGCTGAACCTTCTGATAGCAGTGACGTACCATCAGGACTTGTCATTGGCCCGTTGATCAGACAACAGATGGTTCACAAAGAACCAGTTAGTTCAGCTCCAACTCTCTCTTTCTCTCTCTATCTCTCTCTTTCTTTCTCTCTCTTTGTCTCTCTCTCTCTCTCTCTCTCTCTTTCTTTCTCAGGCAGTCCGCGAGATGGTGCTGGTGCATGCCTCGGCGGTGTCTTTCTGGATGATGGAGGGTGATGCTCCTGCAGCGATGGAATGCGTGCGCACCCTTCTCCATTCTGCGCATCTCCACCACCTGCAAGTTATCTAATCATTCTCCCCCCCCCTCTTTCCCTTATCTGGTTCCCTTTTCATTTCCATTCTTCTCAGACAGCATGACAGCAAGATTAATTGGCTGCCCTTCGCATTCCTGCAATTCGGTAATCTCCTGACCCTCACTTCAAGATTCGGCGATGCCATCACCGTTCTCGAGGTTTTTTTTCTCTTTTATATGAATGGCTCCAAAATAAAGGATAAATGGAATTGTTAGTCGTCTTATTGAGCTGGCTCGTTCCATGGCAGTTGAACCCGGCCAGAGGGCACTCATCAACGCAGCCCTCGGAGACGCCTTTGCCCTCTCCGCTAACTTCACTCGATCAATCTCCTTCTATTCTGACTCATTGGCTGCTCTCATTCAAATCGACCACATTTCAGCTGTTCGCTTCTTTCTCTGTTTCGTGTCCTCTCCTCATTCTCTCTTCTTTCTCTGTTTTCGGTATCCTCTCCTTCTCTCTTCCTTCTTTACTTTCTATCCCTTGCTCTCTTCCACCAACTGTTTGTCTACTAACTTCCTGCAGGAACAATCAGGACTGTCGGCATCGCCAATCTCTGCTCTCTTCGACCGTTCAAGCATTGCAAGGAAGAAAGCTGCTCTGCTCTGCAACCCTAAGATACGCGAAGAGCTGGAGGCCCAATATGTAAGGAGAACTCTTAGTTTCACACTCAGTTCGATAACATCTACAGTAACAGAGAGAGATTACTGTAACAGGCATGGATGCCAGTTCTCCTGGACGGGGAGGAGTACTTGTCCCGAAACGAGACGCCGGACAGGATAATGGCCCGCATTCATTCCCGCCGGGCGCCTGAGGAAGTGCACGCTCAGAATGAACTGCTCTTTGACCAGTCCGTCTATGGATTCAATCCATGTGAGCATTCCAGACTCTTGCTTAGAAAGACCTTCTCTCCCGTGCAGACCGAGAGTGCAAGCTGGTGACGGACAAGTCCAAGTTGACAGCGATTCGCTGCTCGGTCCCGAATCCCCAGCGATACGAAGCATCCATGACCGCCTTCCGCAAGAGAAGTCACGATAATCGACCCTCTGTTAGCCTCGCTATCTTTTTCTCCTTTATGCGAAACAGCTTGGAATTCCTTTCTTTTCTTTCCAAATCATATCCATCCTTCCTATCTATAAATTCCAGGCGAACTCGACGATTCTTCGGTTGGTGGAGCTATTTGTTCGCGATCGAGCACACGCGAAGAAGCTCAGCGAGTTCCGTAACATGCCAATGGACGAGGGACAGATTCAGCACAAGTTTCCACTTCCAGAGTCAGTTGTTATTCACGAAGAGAGTAGCACTCTCCATGAGTGATTCATGAAGAGAGTGGCACTCTTTCCATGAGTGATTCATGAAGAGAGTGGCACTCTCTTGGAGTGATTCATGAAGAGAGTGGCACTCTGTTGGAGTGATTCATTAAGAGAGCGGCACTCTCTCCAGGAATGATTCGTGAAGAGAGTGGCTCTGTCTCCATGAGTGATTGCAGTTCCGTGCTGGAGAAAAGTGACTTCTACTGGAGACGAGCAGATTGGCCGTCAGCCGGAGAATGCAATGCAATTCTCTTCCACTCTCCTCTCTCTTCGATCTCTTCCGTCCCTCATTTCTTCATTTCACCTGAGGAAAAGGGATTCATGTTAGTCTCCTGTTGTTGAGTTATTCAATTTGCCTTTCGACCAATTGCGCACATTAACACACAACCTAAATAGTAGTGTTAATTGTCTGATGACAAGTGAAATCTCACTCTGAACGAGCAACTAAATCACTTGTGGCATGGGTTGTATTTATATTTAGTTGTATTAATAGAATGTCAATGTGAAAACACAAGAGATAACATTGTATACTTGCAAACTAAGGACGAGGCAAAGGGAGGGAGTTGAAATGCGAATAACAATTTTGATGCATTGCTCAAAGAATTCATTCCAGATTATCTGACCTGCTGACTTGGTTCATCGGACTTGAATTCTCGAGCGAGCACCCTCTGCCATGGGAGGAACCCTTCTGTGTTGGCCGTGTCAACTTCACGAAACATCCTCTGGCAAAGGTATTCCTATTAGGTATTGGATATTCCTTTTTTCGAAGGTGGACACTTAAGAGGTGTAACGGTTTCAGTGGGAAGGAGTGAGAGAATTGCTTGGCAGCCAAAGAAGCGAAGAATGGATGGAAGAAGATCTTCGCTTTCTTCTCATTCGCATTGCGGAGACTAAACTACAGCCGGCGGATGTGGGACAGCGGATTCGAACTCTAATGGAGCAGGTTGCGAGAAAGAAAGAGAGAGAGATAGGGAGAGATACAGATAGCGAGAGAGATATATGGAAAGATGCAGAGAGCGAGAGAGATAGGGAGATATACAGACAGCCAGAGAGATATAGAGAGATATAGGGAGAGATACAGGCAGCGAGAGAGAGAAAGCGACTGTTCCCCCAGAACATTGGACCTCAATGGATCGCCTTGAACCTGGCGACGCTGTACTGGCGAGTGCACGGAACTCCATCAGAGGCGGCGATCTGCGCCCTCTCCGCTCTTTCCCCCTCCGACTCAGAGGGGGGAGAGGGAGTGGCTGTTCATGTGGATGTGGCACTGATCCAACTGGCCGAGCTCGTGCTGCGAGTGACGGGGCGAAGAGAGGAAGCCGCGCGGATCGCCGCGTTGGCTGCGGCCGCCGCTCCCCATCAACCACAGCCAAGAGCACTCATCGCCCGCATTGCTCTTCTCTCCTCTGACATCGATGTCGCCGTCTCTCATCTTAAGGTCTGATCTGGAAGAACTCTTTCACCGATTGAACATCGCCATGTAATATCGCTGAGAACCATAGCAAAGTGGATGAAATGCCCAGAATTCCTTGAGGATGCACTGGACCGAGACCCCTTCGACTCTGTGACCTCGGAAGACCTTCTGTCTGTGGTGTGCTCTGGCCAGTCCTCGAAGCCAGTGATTCGCCATCTCCACCCAACCATCTGCTGTTCTGCTGTCATCCAGAATGCCGTCTGCTTCAAGGTAGGAAATCAGTCATTAGTCTCATTAAGTCACAACTTACAATAAGAATTCATTTGTTTTGCAGGGTAAATATGGAGAGCGTTGCTTTGTATTAGAAGCAGTAGAAAAGAGCGGTAACTCGGGAGATAATCAGTCGATCTCTCCAGTTTTCGTCTACAATCGATGCAATGGTGTCTATACGGTATGAATTTACTTCGGCCTGACCATGAACTTTTAAGGGACCAGATCGGCCTTTAAAATTTCATGCTCCCCGGTCACTGTGATATTTTTCAAGAATCTTTTCACTTAACATATTAGAAGAATCTTTTTCCTGATATTTTAGAAGATTCTTTTTATCTAAAAAAAATTAAATGATACTAAATATCGCGCAAAAATGATCAATTAAAATATGTTTTGGGCCAACTGGTATACTTGCAATTCCAACTTCCTTCGTGAGAGTTCGATAAAATAGAAAAGGCATAATTGAGTTGCTCGTTGCAGAGAATGAGCTACAAGCCTTATGCAATTACTCATCTCTTCTCCCCTTTCCTGCCAATCTTCAGCACTGGTGAGTTAACGAGTTTTTTTTTACAGTCTACATTTATACAGGTATTAATCTTGCTTTAGCCCCACGAAAAGAACGACGTTTCGTCTTTGATGAAGCTGAAAGTGTTCAGACGATTCAGATGACTGAGGTATAATTCTTATTCTTTAACTGGAATATAATTTAATGTAGGAAAAGTCATTTCCTTGGCATTGGCCGTTGACTTCGCAAGAATGAGATGTGTTGAGCTGCCACTTGACTACGGTGGATATGAGCAATTCGCGTCTGCCCGCTCTCCCGACTGGTATCGAATGGCAAAGAAGACTATCGAGCACGACTTTTCAGCAGAACAGAGCGACTATTTCGAGTTGGCCGTGGAATACGAGCAGCCGCCTATTCCTTCCGTCCGTACTCCTCTTTCTCCTTTTCCTCCTGCACATTGATTCCTTTTCAGAAGCCCCTTTCCATGTTGTGGATCAGTCACAAGTCAGAGATGCTCAAGTACGACGTGCCACTTCCCGAGGTTCCTCTCCATTCATGTTCCTTGTTCCCCTACAAAGAGTCCTCGAATACAGGTGCTTCCCCGTCCTCATGCCAATCAAATCCGCGCCGGTCTCAGCCACTTTCCCCCTCCAAGAGTCACGCCTGCCATGTGCAATGGAGTACCCAAGGTTACTTCCTCTTTTCCATTTCTTTCACCCTAATTATCCACTGTTATTGCTGATTTAGCTGGAATCTCTTCTGGAAAGCGTGTCAACATGGGCTTCTGTCACTGCGAAAGGAGTCAACATAGAGAAGTTTGTTCAACACCCATAACTATTAATGTAGCATTATTTTACTGAGATCTATTCTTTTCGGCAATGTTTTCCTGACTATTCTTTCACTTTAGCTATCTATGGCTCTCCTTTCTCTCTTTTTCTCTTATTTCTTTATCTCTCTTATTTTCTCTGTTTTTTCCCTTTATCTCTCCAACTCTCTCTCTCTCTCTCTCTCTCTCTCTCTCTCTCTGTCTATTTCTTTGCTGTTGGAGCCCCAAGTTCTCTTTTAAGATACATAGACGTGCGTTCTCCTCTTCCGAAGGCAGCTCACCGCATTGAGCCGGATTGCCCGTCCCCCAAGGCGAAGATTTCTCCTTTCCTGACCTTCGATCATCTTCCTTACTCTCCTCTCTCTGATCAATTCCTTTTCTACAAGCCGGAGAAAGCTCTCAAAGATGTCGGTGATTTGTATTGGACTTGAGGTCATGAGCATCGTTGTCGAGACGGGGCGTAGTGTATTGGTAAATTATCTGCCTTATGGTGCAGGCGGCCGAGGTTCAGCCCCAGCCCCGGGTCTGTGTGATGCTGTGAAGATAACATTGAACTCTCTCTCCAAGTTGTTGTGTGGACTTTCCTACATTATCAGAGCATTTTGCCCGGATCTTGGGATTATATGTAGAGAGCTCGAGAAGCTATGCTAAACCCTTTAAATGTGCTGAGAGAGTGTTGTTTTGTAGCCTCTGTTATCGATGGGAAGTGACAAGGAGACTCTGGAAGGAATAGGAGCCCGGTTGGCGGCTGCACTGAGGCACGCGAGTGCCAGAGGGGACGAGGCCGAACTCTTCATCCCCGCAGTCACTTCTGCTCTGTTCTGGAGAGTCCGTGGAGATGCAACCAAGGCTGTGGCGTGTCTTCGTCTCGCCCTCACACACGCTCCCTCTTCCATGGAGGAAGTCGCTCTGGTCAACCATTCACTCCTTCCTATTATTATTATTATTATTATTATTATTATTATTATTATTATTATTATTATTATTATTATTATTATTATTATTATTATTATTATTATTATTATTATTATTATTATTATTATTATTATTATTATTATTATTATTATTATTATTATTATTATTATTATTATTATTATTATTATTATACGCAATTAATTAATTAATTAACACCATCGAACCCTAGTGAGATATCCGTTCTCGAGATTCCAAAGTATTATTGAGGTGTCCCTGGCGAACATCTGTCACCAAGCTGGTCTCCTCCACTCTGCCCTCATCACTGCCGGTGCTGCTCTCCCTGCCTCTTCCACTCTCGTTGCTCTCCACTTCACAATTGCCAACATCTATGCTTCCATCGTTAGTTTCTTTCTTTCCCTCTCTACTCTGTTCCTTTGTACCAAAAAAAAAAATTGTTGAGGGTATACTGCTCCCGTTGCTTACGAAATTTATTTAGTTGTTGCGGTCAGTTTTGGTCGTCTCCTTAATCGACCTTTTGCCTATTTCTTATTTTCTCCGTCTTCAACTCTCTCTCTCTCTCTCTCTCTCTCTCTCTCTCTCCACCCTCCCTCCATCGTTATCTAGCGTTCTTTATTCATCCTATTGGCCATTTTACCAGGGCGACCATGAGCGTGCTCTGGAGTTCTACTATTCGACTATTTCCCTGCAGTCCAACCTGGAGACAGCGAAAGAGCGAGTCCGTGCAATATATTGTCACAACGATGGCGAGCGCTATAATATCCATCGCCGTCTATAACTAACTTCCTTTGCTTGTGGGCTCTTCTCCCTTTCCCCTGTCTACCCCTCGCTCCCCTCCATACCACCCTCTCTTCTACCCTTCTCTCCCTTCTCTGGACCCTCTCTGCCCTCTCTATCTCATCTACCTTCTCACTACTACCATGCATATGAAAGTCTCTTCCTTACGAATACCTGCGTAATTTCTTGTCTATTGTTGCCTGGCAAAGATGGTCTCAGCTCTATCTCACCAGGTGTGCCTTTCCCTTAGCTCGTATTTATTCGGATGGTATTAGTGCTTCGCTTGGTCAAGCTATGATGAAATGATAGTAATTGTCCCTTGCCCAGCATGTTGCCATACATCCTTGCTCTCTTCTCTCTTCCTCTCTTTCTGGTTGTTCAGTGGTAATCTCGGCCTCTGCTCTTCGATCATCACCATCCCCATTTTCCGTTCTTATCCTTTGTTCTTTCATCACTCTAATTCTCTTCCTCTGTCTCTCCCATTTTCCTTTTCTTTTCCTCCCTTTGTTTAATTTTTGCCACCCCATTGTTTTATTTTCCTTCTCATTTTCTACGCTCATCTTTATCATGTTAACCATTTTACTTCTTGTGAAGAAGTAGCATGAAGCTATTTGTATTTGTATACCCACTGTATGTTTGTGCCGTACATTGAATGGATGTGACAATCTTTACTGTCATCAGTCTTCTCGCCAGTCTCTACACTCATCCATCACTCACCTCCCGAGATTCCTTGCCGTGTTCTATTCATGATTTCAGTTCTTTGCCCAGCATGTTCTCTCCTTCCTTCACAGCTGACTCGCAGTGAAATGCTGCTTCCAAATACGGATCAAGTCATCTCGCCTTTTCTGAATTCCTACTCTCTCCTGCGCGGTTTCCTTGCTTATTGCCACGCTGCTATAATTAATGACTGTGATATATTTCCCCCATCGTTTTCCTTCAGTCATATCTTCATGAATGGATACTGGGTTGTATTTATTTCTTTGTGCAAGAAATAAATTGTGACGAATGGATTCTAAAATCAGGCGAAGAATCAGGCATACTTGACTTGTGAGCGAGCGCATGCGGTGCTTTAGCTTCCCACCATCGCGTGAGCTGAGGCTGAGTCCCCGCCCCTTTCTCAGAGTGCCCGCCAGTCTCTTCCTTCTTCCTCTCTCGAGATGTCGCCTTGGTCTCTCTGTCTGCTTTCCTCAATCATCGCAGCAGTTGCAACTGCGAAACTTCGTCAGATCGGAGCCATCCCCCTCAAGGGTTCGCTGATTATCTCGCTCACTCTTTCTTACAAAAAGTCCATCAGTCCCATGTCACTTATCCTTTTCCCCTCCCGATCCTAAACATGTAAAAAGGAACAGGAGATCTCGTTCTCTCCCTCTTTCCTTTTCTCTCTCTCCCTCGTTCTCTCTTTCCTCTTCTCTCTCTCCCTCGTTCTCTCTCTCTTTCTCTCTCTCTCTCTCGTTCTCGCTCTCTTTCTGTTCTTTTTCTCTCTCTTTGCTTTCCTTATCCCTCTCTCTCTCTCTCTCTCTCTCTTGCTGTCTCGTCCCTTCTACTAATCAGCCGCGTCAAACTGCCAGCCTCCACATATAATTAGCGACATTATTCATTTTGCCTCACTGTGGCTGTCGTTAAAAGTTAGAGCAAGGAAGTCAAATGAACTTGGGATTCAGTGTGAGAGAAAAGGAAGGAAAGCGCCGTCCGCTTTATTGACAAGAGAAATGCCACATGAGAGTGAGTCCGTATATCCATGAAGATATCGAAACATTGGGAAGCAAAGAGGAAAGAGAGAGAGAGAGAGAGAGATAGCAGAAGCGAAAGAACGATTGTCGCACTACCCAGAGTATTCAAACTTTTCTCTTCTGGGAGTCTCTTCTGGGAGAAGGCGTACTCCATCATGCAATCTTAGAATATGCTTGATTATAGAATAGCCCCTTTATCCTCCTACAATGACAAGCAGAAGAAGCAGTGCAGAGAAGGAGACAATGAGTGAGAGAAATACAGGAAACGCATGGCGACCGAAGCAAGCGGAGGAGATCAAGGCAAATCTCAGCGAGGCCTTCGTGGCCTTCTCCAGCAGGTGCATGCACTCCCAGTCCAGCGACACTTCTCTCCCGTACTTCGTCGCAGACCACAATCTCAGATTCCACGCATTCGAGGTTTCATCCCACTCTTTCTCCCACCATCCTTTTCTCTTATCGTCTATTTCTCACTCTCTCTCACTCTCTCTCTCACTCTCTCTCCCTCTTTCTCTCGCTCTCTCTTTTATCCCGCCTCTCTCGTTCACTTCCCCGTTTCTCCATAATGGGATCAGCTTTTTTTTTTTGCTTTCTGTTGTCTGGATCTTTAAATCAGATAACTTTAGAAGTAAAATCTCGGGTTCAAAATCGATGGCATGGTCACGTAAGTTCACTAGTGGGCTCTTCTAATTGTTAGTCTAGAAAAAAGTAGTTGAATGCTGAACCATTGAGCCGCAGCGAAGGCCCATCCCGGAACTGAAGCCGAAAAGTAAAGGAAAGAAATGAGAACGGTGATTGCAGAGTTGAATTCATTTCCATTTTTTTCACTTCTCCTTCTAACCTTTGCTAGGCTCTTTTCCATTTCCTTGCATAGTCCAGATAAAGGAGGAGGTTGCGCCTTCTATAGAAAATGCCAGGCAATGGAGGAATTGAGATAACCAAGAGAAGAGCGGAAGGGAGAAAACAGCTGTTATCCTTAACGAAGAGTGAATGGAGTGTGAGGAAGAATGATTGAGTTGTAGAGAGAGAGAGAGAGATAGAGAGAGAGAGAGAGAGAGAGAGAGAGAGAGAGAGAAAGAGAGAGATAGGAGAGAGAGACAGAGAGAGAGAAACAGAGAGAGAGACAGAGAAAGAGAGAGAGAGAGAGAGAGAGAGAGAAATAGAGCGAAATAGGAAGCGTTGAAGAAACATAAAGTATATCAGAGATCTCCATCACAAACTGCAGCTAATTTCTGAGGATTTCTATAAATAAACTTTATCGTATAAATTATTGGGTGATCGTACAGTTAACGGAAGAAGAAGGTAAAGCCTTTAATTGAGGAAGAGGAGTGGCTGTGCGAGCAGCCCCTTGGGAATCTCAATCCTTACCGGCCAGATCTCCAGGTTGGCATTTTATCGAAGTTTTAATGTCAATTCACTTGCTGCTGCACGAACTTCATGCGAACTACTGGAATTCCTCCCAACATTCCCTTCCAGCGGCATTCCAACCACTTTATCATCTCATCAGTGCGCTACTCTCTCTCTCTCTCTCTCTCTCTCTCTCTCTCTCTTTCTGTCTCTAACTCTGTCGCTCTCAATCACTCACCCTCTCTGTCGGCCTCCCTCTCTTAATCACTCTCTACTCCTCTCCGCGTCTGCATCTCTGTCCTTGTCTCACCCTTCACTTTAATTCAATTGCCAGCTGTAGAGTCTGCTGTGTTCTCTTCCTGGTTTTGTCTAGAAAGGGTGGTCTCCGTTATTTGAACGGTAGTTCCACGCATCTTTGAGTGGAATGGGCACAAAACAACGAGAAGTGGAGCCGCCCACAACACTCTTCCCACAACAAAATGCTAAAGATTTCCTTTGCCGCAAAAACCTGGCATCCAGTCGGAAACAATTTAAGGCCAATCTACACAAATTTGAACGTAGCGAAAGAATTCAATTTTCGTAGAAATAAAAACGAATGTGGAGAACACATAAGCATGTATGAAATTGTGTGTATTCACTAGGTTGATTGCACAACAGATGGTTGAGGGAATAGGAAGGATCCTCTTCCCACTCCTCCACACTCTGCTGTATCTTATA
This sequence comes from Allodiplogaster sudhausi, assembly GCA_945643635.1. Classification (NCBI taxonomy): domain Eukaryota; kingdom Metazoa; phylum Nematoda; class Chromadorea; order Rhabditida; family Diplogasteridae; genus Allodiplogaster; species Allodiplogaster sudhausi. Next base: position 1,309,535 of record CALZFC010000344.1, on the reverse strand, counting down.
TTCCTTCTAAACTCGATTCTCTAATCCGACAGGCTCTGACAGTGTACTTTGCCTGCGATGACACTTGCTGTTCTCTGGAGTGCTGCCAACGTGACTGGTCTCTCTCCATTGCGTACGCTCTTTCACCCCTTCCTTTATCCTCTGATTCCTCCTTCTTCAGTGGTTACTTCTTCATCTCCGCGGCTCCTCTCATTGCCATCATCTATGCTTTTCTATACTCATTTCGTATACTTGTTTCGCTGCGAAACCTGCCGATCTTCGACAGGTTCCATTTTTGCCCGTTTTCGAGTAGTTCCCTAGACCATGAATAAATCCAAAAACCTTTCTCACGATGTACATCTTCAAATCACAGTAGGAAACGTTTCGTTGCAATCTTGAAACCGTTTTTTTCTCCATACTAGTAATTCCATATAGAATTGCAGGAAAAATGGCCCAGAGTGCAGAGGAAGGGGAAGAGGAGAGAAGCAGACAGAAGCATCCACTTCACTCATGCTAACCTAGCCTCTACTTCAACTCTCGTGAAAGTGATCCCAAGAGAGCTTTCTATTACTCTCTCTCCATCTCTCTCTCTCTGCTCCTCTCATCTCTCTCAACATCCTAAACCTCTGCTCTCATCCTCACAAGTGTCTTTGCTTCACGCATCTGCTCTTCTTCGTGATTTCTATCCAGTTCTTTACGGGAATGTAAATCTTTTTTCGGGTAAAACCTTGTGATCACTAATGAAAGCGAATCCCATTGCTTTTATTACTTACCAATCGCCTAATTAGAATTCAAGAAAATTCTGGCCGCCAAAGCGAATGATGGACACCAGCTGTTTACGGATGCTGTTTAAAAAACTGTTGAAGACCCGTTTAGCATTTGAACACCCAAAGCAATCTGTGCGAGACCAAACCCCAACCACTCCCTGTTTTCTTCTCCCTCTCTCTGCCTCTTCTAAAGCCATATAGAAGAAACGAAACTTGACGGCATGCACAAAATGTTTCTGCTAACAAAAAATCCGAATTGCGGTAGAATACTAGTAGGGATTGCAGGAAGAATAGTTTATATACACATCGCTTTGGAAGAGGCGAACATTTCTAGTTACACCGAAACTATTTATAACATCTATTACCATTATAAGTTAATTCCCGTACGAGAGTGATAGCAAGAGTATTCATGAAACACTACATATGAAATAACAGAAGATGGTGCTCGCAAGCGGTTGTCATTAAATAAATAAAAATAAGTGACAGTACTCCTTGAAGTTAACATCTCGAGAGTATCACGCTTATCTTCTAGTCGATGAATCTGAAAGAAAAATTTCGCGGATGAGACAGCAGATAACGCAGAAAAGGGGAAAAAGGTGTGCGTGAGAGAGAGAGAGAGGAGAGAGAGAGGAGAGAGAGAGAGAGAGAGGAGAGAGAGAGAGAGAGAGATAAAGAGATCAATACAAAAGAGGAGGAGGCTGACCTCTGGAGCCTCCTTTGCCTGATCTGGCTCAAGTCGTCGTTCTGTGAAGTGGAAGGAGAGTCGCTTCCACTTGGACTTCCCTCCCTCTCCTCAGCTTCTCTTTCCTCTGGTTCTCTCTGCTCTCCACTCTCTTCCTCAGAAGTAGCTGCGGCCGTCGTGTCATTAGGAAGTGTCTGAGAAGAGGGCTGTCCGGAAGGGGGAGCAGAGGGGGGCAGGACGGGCGGCACCAGGCTGGCATACTGCTGCATCTGCAGAACCGCGGCATCCAGAAGAGTCGCGATGTCTGAGAGGACACGGATACGGGCCTCGAGGGCAGCCCGTGTGTTGCCTTCCAAGGCACGCAACTCCTCGTCAGAGAGACCAGAGACGGAGGGAGGAGAGGGAAGAGAGAACGGAGGAGGGAGAGGGGGCAGACCAGGGAATGTCGGCATTCCTGGGAAGGATGGGGGTGCTGCGAGAGGGGTCTCATTGGCAGGACGAGGAGGGAGGGGAGGGGGAGGGAAAGCAGCAAACTGATGAGCAGCCATGAAAGGGAAGAGGTTGGGAGGAGGGGCAGGAGGGGCAGCGGCACCCGCGGGGGCAGCGGCGGCGGCAGGGGCAGGGCGTGGAGAGAGGATGTCGGTGCGGCAAGTGGGACAGCTCTGCTGTCGCTGGAACCACGAACGGAGGCAGTGCGCGTGGAAGACATGCGAGCAGGGAAGGCGCTTCGGAAGAGACGCCGCCGTCATCTCCTCCCGGCAGATTATGCAAGTCGTGTCCATAGTCGCCAGCTCTTCCGCACTCACCACCGGGAAACGGCTGCAAGGCAGATGCAGATAGAACACAACTACAATACAACATAGTAAGATTTTAAAAAGAGAATGAATCATTCAAGAATTTACCTAACCAAAATGAAAATGAAAAGATTCCTATCACTGTCAAAATAAATATAAAAAAAGAAACAAACTTATTCATAGCATGCACAGCACGCCGAGAGAGAATGACATCGTTGAGAGCCTTGTGGAAAGAGCGAAGAGAGAGGTAGAAAGGACGGATGGAGAAGAGAGGGAGCATATGCACCCGCAGCATCACCACTATGAACAACACGTACAACACACAACGGATCAGATCTGCAAGGAAGGAAGGATCACTCAAGACCCCAGAGCAGAAAATACAATAAAGACTCTGCCATGTAGGCTCCAAGACAATCGATTAACCCAAATAACAACTTTGATCTGGAAAATTAGACTGACTAATTAGCAGTTCTGCATGGAGGAGATAGAGACTCTTGGCTTCCCAGGGCTGAGCAGAACGGAGATCGTGCATGTGAAGCAGATACTTGAATACCACTTGCAGCACCATTGTCAGGAGAATCGCGTATCTCAACATTGCAGTAGATATAGAGATCTCTAACATTTAGATGCAACACGAAAAATATCTTGACTATGAAATTAATTAGCATTAAAGGAGGTCTCCGACGAATATTCATCATGTACTTTTTTATGTACAAATCAGTCCGTTTCGTCGTAAAACATAGACCCAGAATTTTTGAACAACAATCATAGCTACTGTAAATATTAGTACCCTCCTATTTTACAACGCTCTATCAGGCCTTAAATAGACGAGATTGTACAGTAACGCGCTAGAGAGAATAGTTTCTTCCTGGATGACTCCTTTAACAAAACCAAAAGATGGAGAAAGAAAATACTCGAATCCAAAGACGACTTGAGATGAAGCTCCCTTGTTGAGAGTATGGAAGTAAGCATAGGAAATGAAGTGAGAGTCGATTGCTCCGAGGAGGGCAGTCACCACTCAAAGAGGGAACATTCTAGAGAAAGAAATAATACAAACGGAAAATAAGGAATGAAGAAAACGAACTCATAATGCGGATGTGGAATGTGATTGTGATGATCGGACTTCTCTCCATCAAATCCACTCGGTCATCCGCCAGCCAATGGAAGCATTTCACGAAGAGGAGAAGGACGAATTGCATGGCGAAGAAGGGAGAGAAATCGTCGCGGAACACAGTGAAGGCAAGACAAGTCTCCATCACTGCATGCCACGCACGCTCAGAAAGATGCTGCAAGAGAGACATATGGAGAGAGAGAGAGAGAGAGATGCGAAAGAAGCGACCAAAAATCACACCTCTGCCTCGGAGGCTCGAAGTTCTCCGAAGAAGACACGCCGCACGAGTTGGAAAAAGAGGTAGACGAGCACCAGGGCTTGCAGGTACACGACCTGGAGAGTGGAGAGTTGGACGGGAAGAAAGGGGGGAGGGGAGGGAGAGAGGGAGAGAGAGGGAGCGAGAAGAGGAACGAACTAACAGCAAGAGAAGCATTGCTCTTCGTGAGATAGATGATGGAAGGGAAGAACTGCTTGTTGATGAGGAAGGCATTGGCCACAGTGACTGCAGTGCAGGCCAGGGAGCCCACTGCCACCATCCTCTGCGACACTCGCAGACTCGACATCTCCGGATTGTCCACTGCCAGGGATACGGTAGGAATGAGCAGGAGAATTGCCAATGCAGGAACTGTCCAGGGAGGCGAACCCTTCTCGACATAGAGAACTACTCACTCCACGCTTCGAGCGTCTTTATCACAAGCTAACTGCTCTATACAGTATCCATCTCTACCAATTGTGCAATATAATATTAGCTACAATACTCTGGTAGGTAAAAAATATCGCAAGATTTTAGATGTGATAGTCATCATCAATTGAAGGAAGTGGGGATTCTAGCCGCTTGGATATCACAGAAAGAAAAGGGAAAGGACCGCCACCTGGAAGATATTCGGCGACCAATCAACAAAGGAAACGACCACGAAAGAGAAATGAGCTTCGCCAGTTATGCAGAATCACCGAGATATTCTATTCAGTCTGATAACCCTAGCAATGCGGATGGAAAGAACACGCGAAGAGAGCACGAATAATAAATAGAGGAGAGTTACAAGTACAGAAAGAAGATATAAAGAAGGCGAGTCAGCATGTCTTAGGTAAGGAAAAGGACGAAGACAACAAAGAAGACCATGAGGACCCCGAAGACTTTGATCATCAACCAGCGATTCTGCGAGATGGAATGGAAGTACTTCACGAGTTCGCTGTGGGCCGCGTCCACGTTCAGCGAAGTCTCTTCCACGTTTGAGTCAATTCTCAAGATATATCATCATTGCGCTTTATAAGAGGAATCTTCTACGAGTCCGAGAATCAAGGGAAAAAAGATAAATTCGGAGATACTATCAAAGTATAATGAGGAAACACTAAAATTTAACTTAAGATGGTATACAAAGAATCTGAACGATAAATAGCATGAAGAATCCGCTTGCTGAAGTGAATAAAGGGAGAGAAGAAGGATCTCCTCCTGACCTGGTGATCATCTCTCCCTGCTCAGCCACGAGATGAGCGAGTTGCGAGAAGATCTGACCGAGTTCGCTGATGCTGCTTTCGATTGTTTCCATCGTGGAGGAACGGGCATTCGCGTACGCCACGGAGTCATCGTTCAGCAGCAGCTGGAATAGCAGAGGAAATAAAACAATCACTCACCTACGCATCTACCTTACATCTCAAAATAGAACAATATAAATGGGCTTGCAGCAGAGCAGGCAGACCCAACCTGTCCCTGTGTTCTGTGCTGTTCGAGGGAATCCATGTCGAGGGAAACGGCCCCGTTCCCATCCACATCTTCCAGAAGACGACTGCGCACTAAAAGAGAACCCATTTCAACCAGACAAGCAAAAAGTGGCAAGGAAGACTGATACCATTTGGTTGTGAACTTGAAGAAGGCAGAGAGAGCGGGGCGAGATCTGCTTGAGATGAGAATTTCTGTCTGCGTTGTCTCTGCTCACGAAGATTCTCACTTCGCTGCTCGAGGACGGACTGGAAGTCCTTGCTGACAGTTGCTAGTTTGGACTGAAGACCAACGACAACCAACTGGGAATGACCGGCAGTCTGGCCTGAAAAATACAATGATAATGAGTCCTTCCAGCACAATCTCACCATTTCCACTCAAGCGGAGTTATTTTGAAATGAATTTCTGATAAGCAAGCACCTGCTGGTTGGGACGAGCGGGAAAATTCTTGGAGAGCCGCAATTTGCTGATTTAGTGATGTCATGTCCTGAATTACCATTAACTTCGGCAATAGAATATGCGTCTAAAAGTCATATTTCTAACAATTGGCAAGTGAAAAAATGAGTTACACTAAGCAAGAAACCTCTCTGATGATTCGTGAGAGATGCTCCACTTCACTTCGATCTTCGAAGACACTCTTTCGTTTGGTCACCTCCGCAAGCTTCTCCATCTTTGCACATGTTTGACTAAGATCTCGTCCAATCTTTCTTAAAAAAAACAGGAGATAGATAGTCAAAATAAACCGTTCGAAATAGCAGTTTAAACACAAAACTCAATAATTTTCAGAATAAGATCATTCTTCCCCCATTGTTTCCCTAAAATGGTTAATAAAACAAGACCCACTGTGCAAGCTGGTTGAACTGTCGCGATTGCAAGACAGTATTTTGCTTCGACGGCTGATTCGTTACCTGCACCTTCATCTAAAACATCGACTATGATATGAAGGAGAACGAATGTGCAATGTTCATATGAACAATGGAAAACGGCTTACCAGATAAGACTTCGCCGTGGTGCGAAATTCGTAAGTCCTGTCACGACTCGGCATGTTGAAGTTGAGATCCAAAGGCTGGACAAATGAGTTAGGAGTTGGGCTCTCGTGATCAACTTTAGCTTCTTCACCACTCAAGCCTCCGTAAATCGAGAAGCCAGAGGGAATCGATGAAAATGTCTCCTACAAAACCAGCTTTGACTTATCGAATTCGCGGATCTCCGCGCTCGTGGCAAACCACGAGTAAAATGGAATTCATGGGAAAGAGAGACATACTTGAGCCGAGTTCCAGAGTGCACTTGGGTTGGCAGAGAATACAACGGAGAACGCGTTGCGAGCAGAAGAATTGTCGTCGAGGTCTCCGACGGAGAGTGGGGTGTCTCCGTACTGTGAAGGGGGAGCGAGAGAGTGTCCCGCACCGCCAGTCGAGTCTCGAACTCTTCTACGAGGTCTCAGAGACGGGTCGAACATCCGACATCCAAGCTAGAAATGTTAAAGAAGCGACACGGATGTTGCAGGGATCGAGTGTTATTGCGATGGCAGGCTGACGTCACATTTATTATCTTGCGTCTTCATTGCGTGGTTCACGCTCAAGGTGATTGCAATAATTGGCAAGAACTTTCACTTTTTTGAGGGTTTTGGCAATTCAGCACTTTTAACGCAAACCCACGGACATAAAAAATTAAACAAAAAGCCCAACGAAGCTGGATCCGGTTTCAAAATTCACAGAGAATTCCAATATTTCTATTACCGTATTTTTTGCTACACGTCGGAAAATAGTTATCGTATTCCATAAATCAGTTCGGAATGCGCACGTATGTTATGTAGTTTTTGTTGTGAAGCGTCTTTGATTATCGCGAAGAATGTTGAATGTGCTGGCTGCCTTTCTTCTGCTGACAACGGCCCCGCTGGTCAGCTCCCACCAGCCACAACAATTTCCCGGTTCGCAGCAGAATGCGCAGCCTCTTCCCGCAGTTCACACTCCGCCGTCTGCTCAGCAATTCGGAGGAGAACACGCTCAGGATGCTCAGCACATCAAGGAGCATCTGGATGGCAAGGTTGCAAGCTTATTTGACACTTCTGCGTTTTCTCCTGTTTTTTAAACTCAATTTTTGTCATGTATTTTGTGAAAGAAGGCGTTCTTATCCGTTTGGTTTTTCAGGTCGATCCAACAGCCAACATGACTCCAGAGCAGCTGCAGTTCCATTACTTCAACATGCACGATCTGGATAAGAATGGCAAGTTGGACGGAGTCGAACTCATCAAGGCCATCACTCATTTCCATAGTGGTCAGTTTATTTTGTCCAACAATTTTCCAACAACTTTGTTGAACTCATTCTCGAACTCACTCCCGCTTTCTTCTTATGTTTCCGGCCTTTTGAAGTAGTGGCGCAGGTTAGATTAAAGGAGAATATAATTAAGCTCTCACTTTTAAACTTAATGCTGAGCGATAGTTATCATCTGGTTTTTATATAACTTGCTTTAAAGATGGCAGTTTTTCCTCAGAACAACGCCTTATAGGAACTTTAGAAAGTCTATAATACTTTCCATATCACTATGATGTGCTACCAGCAGCATTTATATCTAGGTGGTGGTTCTTGGTTTCCTTATCACTTTTAAAAGACTGCTGATCCTTGTCCTGTGCAGAGAATCCCGGCCCGGGCCACCAAGCTGGTGCTCCCCCTCCACTGCCATCGGAGATTGAACTGGAGCAGATGATCGACTCCATTCTCAGAGATGACGACTTCAACCGAGACGGCTTCATTGACTACGGAGAGTTCCTTAAAGCACAGAAGATAAGAGAGGAGGCCGCGCGGGCACATCAGACACAAGCTGCTGGCCAGGCGCCTCCCCCACCCCCTCCGCAGCACTGATCTCTCCCTCTCACGCTCTCTCTCTCTATTTATGTCTCTCTCCTCTCTATTTCTCCCGTTCTCTACTTCGCTCTCTCTCTCTCTCTCTCTCTCTCTCCTGATGCCGTTTTGTAGCTTTGCAGCTTAAGAAAATTGTTGCCGATCGACCAAAGGTAATATCGGCGTAGGCTGCATTTTGGGAATGGTAGCCCTCGCCTTTCTTTACCTTACCAGAAAGCGCATTTCTTGAAGGATCCTTGTGGTTATTAGTGTTAATGGAGCTCGCTTATTAATTGTATCTGTAAATGCTTGTCATAGATAGGCCAAATTCGCTTATTCAGAGCACTTATTACTTCTGAAATGATAGGGTATCTCCAAAAGCATATTGACAATACTCAAAAGCATATTATGAAAAGTCTGCCAGAAGGGTTTGTCGGGCATTCATTGCGTAATGCTCTTTTTCTGCTTTTATTTAGGGATTCTAGGAGTGGATAATACAGTCAACTGTTGTGATATTAATGCTGTTGTTTTATTGAATCTATTCGCATAATTCACTTTAAATAATTATATAATTTATTATTGTCTCTTTCTCTTGTTGTTGCTATGCCAAATTGTAAATGTTTCGAAAGAGGTGCTCTCAGCCGTTTGTCTGAGTTGACGCAATAAGTATAGGATAAATAAAAGTTGAAAAACCTCCAGGCGAATGTATGAACAGATGAATATGGTAGGGGGAGGGTGTAAAGGGATAGAGAGAGAGAGAGAGAGTGAGGGAAAGAGAGAGAGAGGAGAGGGAGAAATGAATGTGGCTGGCAGCAGGGCTCACTCTTCCTTTCATTGTCCTGCCTTATCATGGCGAGAGGCAGTAGCGGCATCTGCTGCTACGTGTCCTTCTCGCTACTATTCGTCATAGCTGGTCTGTCGGGCTTCAGATCAACATTACCAAATATCCCTATTACTTTCTTTTCGAATTATTTTCAAAGTCAAATTTTCACATTCGGCAAATAAAATTTAGCACATCAAAATAGTGATGTCATGTCTAAGGGCATATAAACCACGTCTCGTCTTGCAGGGCTGTTACAAGCAGACGAAACCCGCTCGTCCTTCGGCGGTGGCCAAGAAGTTCATGATCAAGAGTCCGTTCACTCCTCCTTTAATTCTCTACTTTAACGTAGACTAAAAAAAAAGTTTCGTAAAAAATTTTTATGGTTCGCTTATCTGCAAACCGTTGCAGGCATCTTAACCAGCACCTGCGGGATAAAATTGATGTGAACGGAATGACACCGGAACAGCAAAAGTGAGCGATCCCTCCTTACTCTAATATTTCTAGTTTCCACTCCTTCGAAAGGTGAAGAAGCCTTTCCAGGTTCCATTACTTTTCCTTGCACGACTTGAACAAGGACCAACGAGTGGATGGCCTCGAGATACTCAAAGCACTCTCGCACGACCACGAGCACGGCAGCGGAGGTCCTATCTTATTATTATTATTATTATATTATTATTATTTATAAACCATTATTAGCAGAACAGACAGACTACCATAGAATCTCCACCCTCAATGCATCGAATTTAGGTCCAGGGATCCCAATCACGGACGAGGAACAAATGGTGAAGATGATCGACATGGTACTCTCCCACTCAGATTTCAACCACGACGGTTTCATCGACTACGGAGAGTATCTGAAGAAGCAAGAAGATGAGGAGAAGAGCAAGGAGAGCAAGCCAGCTTAGCCACGCCCATTCCCTCCAGCCATCCCGCCACTTGCCCTGTCTAATTACAACTTATCTTTGACCGTCGATGAACATTCGGTGTCGATGGGTAAATTGTCCGAATCTGTGGACAAGCAGAGAATAAGCTGCCGATCGGGTAAAAGTGGTAGACTTATGGGTCCAGACTTGGTCGCAAGTCGCTTTCACTCATCTTGTATTATTATTTTTTATTCTTCTGATCAATAAATGACATGTACATTTAACGATGCGAGGTTTGCTCTCCGAACTTCTTCTGAATCTTGACCCGCCGCATTTCCTCGAAAACTTCAGAAACACGCTTCACAGAGCGAGGGTTGAGTAGCTTGGCCTGCAATGGGATTTGCTCAGTTTGTATAGGGATAGAAGAATGCCTTCTCTAGTTGAGAAAAGAGCAACTAGAAATGGGTTGCTAGAGAAGAAAAGAGCTGACTTCCAGGCGATCTCTGACCAGCCGTCCCTCAGAAGGAGCCTCTCGCTTCTTCCTCTCTTCCTTCCTCATCCTCTTTGTCGATGGCTGCAGAGATGCGCCAAGAGATCCTTCCAGATCTCTCATGTATTCTTCTTCTTCCCTCTTCTCTGATAAGGCTGCTTGCTCGGAAGACTCGGGTTGTTCTTCCAGAGGGAATCCCATCTCATCTCGCTCGATGATGACTCCGTGCACGGGGCATCTACAATTAACTACCATCAAGGGAATTCTATGGTATCCAGAAAGAATCAAACCGTAGAATATCCATTCGAGGGCAGAGTTTGCCATTCTTCAGAGGAGTTCGGCAGGCCTTCTTCCCTCTCAATTCCTTGCCTACGAATGTTATCACCCTCGTCGTATACGCTTCTCGACTCTCTGCATGCTCTTCACTGAACACAAGTCTTATTGCCGTTTCAGGAGGTTTGAATGATAAAAAAAGAAGGAAGAAACCGATCTTCAGGAGCACGCCAGAATCTGTGAGAGTCGCAATTGTTGTTGACAATCTGTGCTGGTTCGACGTTCTTCTCTCCCCAGTACTTGAGATCCAATCCGAATGCAATTCGAGGGGGCCTTGAATCATTCTCCTCCGTCCTACAATTCTGTCGATCATCTCCGCTCGTTCCCGCCATATCGTCGGCCATTACTCTGCTTCCTCCAGAACACTCCGCTTTCAATGACGACAGCAACAGTGGTTCGACTTCTATAACGATACTGTGTTCACAGAAATGGAATGTAATTCACCGAAAATAAAGCTACCAAAATGAAGAAATTGTATTACTCGTGAAAAGAATTCTGGAATAAAAGAATATAAATTGAAACCTTCTTCAACGTCGACGAACTCGTCCTCCTCGCCATCGCTGTCCACAGTCTTCCCCCGTTCCTTGGTAGCATTCCGTTCCAACTCCTTGATCTTCTCCATCTGACTGAGCATCTCCCGCCGCATGCTCAGCAGTTCACTCACAAGGGAACCCGCAGAAACGTTTCCAGAGGTCTCGCGAATCCAGCTAAAGTGAGAAGAGTAAATAAAAGAGATAAGATAAATAGAATACCTGGCAATTCTTTTTTCGTAGGAAGAGAGCATCTTGGCAGCATCTCTGACGGTTTGGAAGATATCTTCATTTGCTTCACTCACTACGATAGAAGGGATGCTCTTGTGTAGAGAAACGAGGATCTCTTCTCCGTTTCTATAGCCATGAGCGGACGAAGAAAAGGGAACCGGCTCCTAAACCATAAAAATAATATAAAAGTAAAGAGAGATGTCTTCATGAACAACTCGAAAAAAAATCAAGAGCTGTATATCGCTAACATTCGAATTCCCATCCCCAGAAGCATTGTTACTGTCGAAGAATCCATGGGCTGGAATAAGCAGGAAGAGTGCACTTCTCGCTTCTTCAATCACTCTTTTCATCTCTTCCTTCGATTCCTCGAACTCGCGCCTGACACCTTCAGCCACCTTAAATACTCTTTTGTCTTTGAATAAGAAGAAGACTTCATCAGTTTGCTGCTGACTTCCTGAGCCTTCCGCACTTTCTTAGCCTCGGCGGCTTCCTTTCTCCTCCTCTCAACGCTGGTCTCGGCAGACGAGTGCTGGAAATCCATCGTTTTCAGCGACGCTAATTTGTTGACTGCCTAAATCCAATAGTGAACCATTAACACTCCTCTTTAACACCATTAACAGTTAATGATTAACTATGGACAAAAAATGAATAAATGGCTTACACTCTTCAGTGGAACATATGCTTCTCCAAAGCGATCGTCCCATCTTTTGAAGGTTGATATGGCGGCTAGCTTTAGTTTCTCTGCCTCGCCACGCGACCCCGGCAATGGATAGTGCAAGGGGTCAGTTTCGGCCACCAGAACCAGGACTTCCTTATAATGAAAGAACACTCTAAAAAAATTAAAACCCTCCTAACGAAAACAATCAGAAATGAAAGAGAAGCAGAAACCATGAGATGTGTGTTGAAAGAGAGACGGAAGCTGCAGCTTCGACAGTAGAAGTAGTCAGTGACTTGGAGAGCGTAGAGACGAGTGACACTCGAAGATGATCCCAGAAAGCTCAGAAGAAGTCTGGGAAGGCTCTCGGCTTCAGCCTCCGATGCTCTGACCATGTCGCGGAGAAGGCGAAATGTCTTCTTCTCCGTACTGAACTTACCGTCATCCTCAAACTGAAAAGCAAGCATCTTTACTGGCTAAAAGCAGAAGGGCAAGTTTACCTCAGCTAACGACTTTGAAAGCAATTGACGAGACTCATTAGCACTTCTCTCATGGCTCATGCTCAGCCAACGCAAGTATTAGTGCGTCGCGAGCAGCAATGACATATTTCGCGACTCTCGAAGAAGATGCCACTGCATACAGTACCTAATTCATCTAGCGACACCATATTTGGCTCGGTTGCTGTGAAGAGATCATCCGTAAAGGCGGAGAACTTGAAAATATTGACCTCTACTTTCGAAAATGAATCATTTTCCGAAACCAGGGGTATTTTCTTCGACAGAGCCTGCCCAGAGACCTAACTTCTGTTGAGGAGAGAGAGAGAGAGAGAGAGAGAAGAGAGCATGAAAGAGGGACAGTGACTGGTGGCGCGTGAATGAGAAGGGAGAGAGAGAGAAAAGGGGGAGGAAGGGAGGAGAAGAAGTGAAAGGGGAGAGCGGGGACAGACGCAGTGGAGAAGGGAAGAGAAGGAATGCTGTGGTGGCACCTGGTACTCCTGGCCCCCCTCCTCCCCTTCCAGGGCTTCTCTTCTCCCCACGAGAGATGTGACCGACTCCGTGGCCGGGCACATGCTCTCTGCAGGGAAACACTCATCGGAGCCGAACCTCTCCTCGCACACAACGGTACCCATTCTCTCCTTCTCTAACCTCACTTTCAATCTCTCCCTCTCTCTTCTCTCTCTCTCTCTCTCCTTCAGTCTTCTTCCTATTGATAATCTATATCCATCTTTGTCATCTCAGTTGCATTCCTGCAATCAGAAGCATCCCCTGACAAGAAGTTGCAATTGAATGACTCATAAGTGTTCTGAACGAGCTGACCAAAGTGCTTCTCTGAATCTTTTAGATCTCCCTTGCTTGTTAATTCACTCTTCCACATTCTCTTTCTCCAACCACACTCTCTTTCTCTCACTGCCTCTCTCCTCTGTCTTAAACTTTCCATCTTTCTTCTCTCATTGTCCTTTTTTTGTTGAACAAGCATGTCCTCGTCAAAGCAAGGCAGCACTCTGAAGGGAATCAATCGACCTCTTTGCTAGACTTCGGAAAAAAGACACAAAAAAGGTTGGAGAGAGTGTGAGAGGCTGAAAGAAGATCCATTGGACACTTTCTCTCTCCTTCCTTTCACTCTTTGCAAGGCCCATCATTCTCTCTCTCTCACTCTCTCTCTCTCTCTCTCTCTCACTCACTCTCTTTCTCTCTCAGTTTGTTCGCTTTCATTCTCATTATCTTCCTGGCAAGTCTTTTTTTGCGGTTGAAGCCATTCATTGTCAGATATCGAGAATGATTGTTAACTGCATTTGTTTCTCTCTCATTAACTTCTAACTTAGATGTCTTCTTCTCTTTATCTTTCCATCTCTGTTTCAATTTATCTTCCATCTCCCTCTCTCTCTCTCTCTCTCTCTCTCTCTCTCTCTTCATCTCTACCTCTCTCCCTCTCTTCATCTCCATCTCTCCCTCTATCTCTCTCCCTCTATCTCTCTCACTCTTTCCACCTCTCTCTCCTTGTCTCCATCTTTCTCTCCCTCTCTCCCTCTCTCCATCTCCCTCTCTCTCTCCGTCTCTCTCTCCCTGTTTCCCTCTGTCCATGTCTCTCTCTCTCCATCTCTCTCTCTCCCTGTCTGCCTCTCTCCACATATATATATATATATATATATATATATATATATATATATATATATATATATATATATATATATATCTCTTACTCTCTCAGCTGATATGTGTTGCTCTCTGCTGTGGTCATCAGAGTGCGAGAGTACCTGCGAGTCTTCGATGCGAGATGTGGAGAGGGAGGTGGGTGAGCGTCTGCACGTGCTGCAGAAGTGCATTCTGCCCACTCTTCCTCCCCTTACTAAGAAGATCCGCCGCAAGTCGAGATGCCTCAAGGCTAGTTTTAATATTTATTTCCAGTTAAAATATTATCCTTATGCTTCGAATGTTAAACACTGTAGTCTTTTCGCTGTGCATGCATATGAAATTGTAAGAATAGAAGGGAAAGCTTTGCAGGACTCTTTCCACAGACGCAACAATTGCTTTTCTGGCTGCATCTCCCGCCAACTCGAGGAGAGAATCGGCTTCAGATACAATGTTTCTCTCCACTGTGCTCTCCTCTCTTCACTGGTAGACAAGGACCCCTGCATCGGCAGGAGAATTGAACAGTGAATTCCCTTCCCCTTGAAATATCCATGCAACTCATCCTCCAGTGCAAGCTTATCCTTTACGTCTCTTGCTTTTCGTGCTATATTTATTTATTTATATTTGTCACTGTTGTTCATTCTCCTCTTCTCTTTCTCCATGACTGGAGGTTTCTTCCACTGAAGACGGTGTTGTTATTCCAACATTCTCAAATATATCGCTTTAGTGATTCATATTTCTGTGAACGAAACATTCCTCATTCACTTCTGTTAATATTTTTCCAGTTTAATTAAACTAGCAGCTTCATCAGTCCCCGCTTTACAGATTACGGTAGATGAAAAAAGCATGATTGGCAAGACAGAAAGGAATGACAGTGAAGAGTACGCAAGGAATAGAGACGGAGAAAAAAGAAATGGCTCGGAGCCATGCCCTTCTCCCTTCAGCCATCATTCCACTGAAGACGCATTTCGGAAAGAGAAGAATGAGAATGGAAGGTCGAGAAGAGAGGGACAATGTGAACAAGAGACAGAGGGAGAGAGGGCGAAAGAGAGAGCGAAAGAGGGAGAGAGAGAGAGAAGTCAGGAAGTCAGAAGACAGCTCCATCCTTATTGGACAAGACAGAAGGCAGAGAGTTTGGAAGAGAACGTAAAAGCTAGAGACAATAGAGAGAGAAAAGCAATGGCATGGAAGGCAACCGCAATGACTCAAAGAGATACCACTTACAGTAGTTTAAGGAGAAGGCGAAAGAGAGAAGAAGCAGAGAAAGAGAGTGGAAGGGAAGTGCTGGAAAAATTGAAGGAGGAGAATGTTAGTGCTCCCTTGAGGGAGGAAGATTTGGAGAGATCTCAGCGCAAGTACCAGAACAATTCGCGTTTTTAACGTAAGTAGTGAGAACAACAATAAATATTATTGCGGCTAAAAGCACATATCGAATTTAATTGAATAAAGCCGTGAGAAAAATAAAGAAATGGGACCCATAGTAGTGTCTATCTGCAAGAAACTTAAGTATGAGAAGAACATAAAATGTGATTGCAAATATGAATATATGGAATCATAGAAATAATGAGAAATAAGTCATGAAGAACTATTTCTGTGTGGGCAAATGGGAAATAGAAGAGCGAGAGTGGAGAGGAGATCAAGAGAGAAGGAAGGATCCAGGAGGCTCATCAGCTGGTGGTAAGTCATTGCTTGACCAGCACACTTCTCACACATCCCAGAAGGAGAAGCAGTGGATGAACACGAGGATGTCGGCGCTCAAGTTCAGCTTTTATTACTTTCCTTACAGGACCCATCCACACAAATAAACATGGTTCCTTTCATTTGTACCTGATGCATTAAGGATGATGAAAATGGAATACTTGGTTCTGGCTGGAGATGTGGGGGAGAAGAAGGCGCAGTCTGCTGAGAGAGAATCAGCAGCTTCTCCTTCTTCTGCCGCCTCCTCAGCTTGATCTGATCAGCCATGAGCTTCTGTCTCTCCACCACCACCTGCAAAGGAGGTCTCTCTCTCTGTCTCTCTCTCTCTGTCTCTCTCTCTCTGTCTCTCTCTGTCTCTCTCTCTCTTTCTCCCTCTGTCTCTCTCTCTCTTTCTCTCTCCTCTCTGCTTCTTTCTCTCTCCTAATGTCTTTCATTCTCCCTCTTTTCCCTATCTTCTATATCTATAAACCTGGCACTTGGCGCATTGACAGTCTCTAAATGGACAGTTCCTTTTGTGACCCTTCAGGCGATTCTGCGTGTTGTGCTGTGCACAGCGTTGACAATTCGGACGTCTCTCTGAATACATTTATGAGGTGAATAGAGAGAGAGAGAGAGAAAGAGAGGGAGAGAAGGAAACAGACTGATTGACATGCTGGGGAGAGCGAGAGAAAGAGTGAGAGAGAGAGAGAGGAAGGGAGGGAGGGAGAGATAATATTTTCTTCAAATGTGGCCTTGGATGTTCGGGAAAGGTGGATAAGGTAATAGGTGAGAGGCACATAAAGGAAAGGAGGAGAGAAAAAAAGAGTGTGTGTGAGAGAGAGAGAGAGAGAGAGAGAGAGAGAGAGATTAACAGTGAAAGGGATGACGAAAAGAGAAAGCTGTTAGTTGTGCAATACAGTACCGTACCATTGGCTGTGCCCTCAATTCTTCTCTTCCTTTTATTTGGATTCTCAACAATCGATCTCAAAAGTGCTTTAGATGGTTAGTAATCAAACAGTTTATACATTCAATTGGTTTGTAATCGAAAGGCCAACAAAGTGTTCAATTATGGTTATTCACCTTTGCTGTTCGTAGCGGAGTTGTCAGAGGAGAGAACGGGATTAGGAGGAGATTCAACGGGCGGGGTTGACGAACACTCCGAAGGACTCGCTGGAGAAGTCTGCTGAGTTGAGGAGGAACGGGGAAAGACTCCTTCATCCACTGGATCTGCTCGCAATCGACAGTTCAACTCACGACGGCGAGAAATCATCTTCAATTGGAATAATACTAGAGCATCTATAGACTGTCAACAAAAAGACAGTAAGAGAGAGAGAACGAGAATGAGAGAGAGAAAGAGAATTAGAGAGAGAGAGAAAGATAAGTAGTGAGAGGACGAAAGTGAGAGGGATAGAGGGAGAGTATGAACTGACAAGGCAATCTCCGCACTGGCAGTATCTAAACTGGCATTCACTCTTATGGTTCTTCCTCTTGAGATGGAGGCCGTGGTTCAAGCATCTTTGGCAGAAGTAAACTCTCTTCTCTTCCCGAGCAGAGCTGAGCACGAAGGAGGACAGCCTCACTCCGCCCGCTGCGAACAACTCCGGCACCATCTCCTCGATGTTCATCTCCTGTCTTCAACTCGCGAGTGCGCCAGGCAGACAAGGCAACTGAGATGTGGCCTTCTTCTCTTCTCCTCCACTTCTCTCTCTCTTCTCCTCTATCTCTCCCCTCCCTCACTCTTCTCTGCTCTCTCTCCCCTCCCTCTCTCTTCCCTTTTCTGCCTCTCGACCTCTTCCGCATACTCCCTCTCTTTTCACTACGGTGCTGCGCGTGTGCAGGCCACGCCCACTTATGTTTCATTGGTTAGAAGGAAGCACGCTTATGAGGCTCACCATAGAAACCCATATATTATTCTCACCATATACCCTTCGACTCTGTATCAATAAAAAAAGTCACTGATAATGACTGGAGGCAAGATGAAATGAAAAATAATATGTATTTTGGATAATTGTAAGCATTGAACTACACTCCGATGTGAAGAAGAACTCGGGCTTTTGTTGAAAACTTATTTAGATGAAGAATATTTTGCAAATCTCTCAACCGCTTTTCACAGCCATTGGAAAGTAGGTAATCGGAGAAATTATATTTCATGCCAACATAAAGCGAGAATTCAACATAAACACAACGATGTAAGCATCAAGTCTTGCCTTAAAAACAGAATCTGTGCATAAAACAGTTAATGGCGAAGGAGCCGGCGAGGACATCAGAATTGTATGAGGATCGAAGCAGAAACAGCACCATTCCTGTCAGATTTTTGAAGGGAATTTATGTGAAAGTGTCGAGGACGAATGGTAAGTGAAGGAGATAAAGAAGAAGAGACAAAAAGAGAGGAAGAGAGGGCATCAGAGAGAGAGAGGCTTGAAGAGAGAGAGAGAGAGAAAGAGAGAGAGAGGTAGAGAGAGAGAAAGAGAGAGAGAAAGGGACAGAGAGAGAGGAGAGGAGGGAAATGAAAAGTGGAAGAATGAAGTGTTGTGAAAAAGTGAAAGCGAGTAGGAAGAAAGCGACCGAGTCACAGCCCGCCGTCGCCTTTCTGCCCTCCCCCCCCCAAACTCCCATAAATAAATCGGAGAATAAGGGAAAAAAGCTGATCGCGCAAGCAGAGGACCACACACGGGAGGAGACATTGAAGGGCAGATGGCAAAGGACGTTCAGGGACAAGGGGGCGAGAGAGCATGGTAGAGCGAGAGAGCATGGAAGAGGCATGAAAAAAAAACAAAGGAGTACCATCGGTAATCGAGATAAAAATTAAGCAGGAGAAGGCTTTTGGTCCTCCGTTATTTTTCTCTCTATAAATTTACATTTAGCGAGACAAAAATGTAGTAACCTTTTCATTCTCTGCTTTTTTTTTCTAATCTGACTTTTATCTAGAAAGGATAAAAATGGCATTCAAATTGTTAAACTAGAAAAAGAAATCGACAACAAAGGTCTTGAGAGGAATGAGCAGAAAGAATGGGAAGAGTTCAATGAAAACCAAGCTGTAAAAGGGCAACAAATTCAACGTGTGAGGTCTTTTTTTTACTTCGAGCCTTTCCGCGTATTGGGAGAAGGGATCTCCTTCTCAAAACAGGCGAAATCAGAGCAAGAAAAGAGCGGGAATGATCAGAAGTCAGGCTCATTTTTTCCTAAATAAACAGAAATATTCGTGTCCTTTCTGAGACACTTCTTCCAATGAATCCGACTACTTTATTCTTCACCTTTTCATTTCCTTGTAAATCTGCCATTGATGCGCATTGCGCATCATACACGAGGGATGTGGCATCTAGGAAGCAGAGAACTGAAATGACCTAGAGACACGACAATTGGAGACAGAGAAAGAGGGAGAAAGAGAGAGAGAGAGGGAGAGGGAGAGAGAGAGAGAGGGAGGGAGAGAGAAAGAGAAGGAGAGAGAGAGCTAGAATAAGAAAGAGAATGAGAGATAAGCGAGAGAGAACGGCGAATTGGTGAGAAAGAAAGCCTGCCATCGGGTGGATTGCTTCTTTCCTCATGGGCGCCAGAGATGCCGGATATGGCTTTTCGCTAGACTTTGAGGGCGTAGAAGGAAAGACCGAAGCATGTGGGGAAGACCAATCTAAACGTCTTTATAATAGCAGATGTAGGGAACGGAAGAGAAGGGAAGAGAGAAATATTGAGAAAGGAAGGTAGTACCAGAGAAAGGAGATGAAGTGAGAGAAGAGAGAGAAACGGTGATAGAAGATGCAAACAGTTTGAATATTCTGCCGTTTCTTGCGATATCTCAATGCAGCTCTCGTTTTCTTTCATAAGCCAACTCACTCTTTGCCATCTAACAGATTCTGTCATCGGGGGCATCTACCATACAACTCAATTACATCATTACATCAAACACCTCGCGGAAGCACTCAAATGTTCGAGCAATGAAGCTGCTGGGAGAACAAGTGGAGAGAGGAGAAGAAAGAAGTGGTTGAAGGAGGAGAGAAAGAGAGAAAGAGAGAAAGAGAGAAAGAGAGACCACGCGGAGCAAGAGGCGAGGAGGGGTGGGAGAGTGCAAGTAGACATTAGGAAGAGAGCAATAATGCCGAAAGGAGCCGAAAAAGTTGGCCGGACCTCCATCCTTCGGCGATCATTTTTAAGCGTTAAACCGGGCAGAGATGGAAAAGGGAACATCCGAGTCTCATCTACAAAAAAAGCGAGGATGTGGACACAATTATAGGGAAGCAACTTATTTTCTCGAAGAAAATTGTTCCACAGTGTTAAGGAGCGAGCCCTAGTTATATTGCATTGAAATATTTGAGAATACTTAGGATGATTTCAGTATTTATACATATTAAATTTGTCGAATTACACCTTTTAATTTCGTAATGTCGTGTGGTGTTTCAGCATACATTTCGTTTTAAGAAATGTAGATATTAGAACTTAAAAAAATATATTCGCATTTCCACTGAACCACTTCCAAGCATCTGTATTTATTATTATTCAAATTGCCTGTATAATTTTAGAATGTTTTTTCTGCGCACTTTCGGATATAAATATATATGTATTTTTATTAGCACAAAATCTATAAATGACACGCACATTTGGAACATTCTGGATTCTGTATTTTTCTAAAATACTCGTTCTACCCCCCCATGCCCATAAAGAGTTAATCAAAGTAAATCTTTAAGCTAATATAATGAGAATGTAATAAGAGGAGGAAAGTGGCGAGGAGTTGTCTGGACGTCGCGGCTCTCTTCCTCTTCCATACTCTCTCGCTCATTTCCATTCAATCGCCACGATCGACGAAGGGCTCCACACAAATCACACGACGACGAATACGAAAAAAAGACACTCGATTGGCCCTTCACAGCTGCAAATTGAAAGCAAAGCCAGGCAACTGCTGCAGCCTAAGAGAGACAGAGAAAGAGAGAGAGAGAGAGAGAGAGAGAGAGAGAGAGAGAGAGTGAGAAGAGGGGGGGAGAGAGGGTGTGAGGGAGAAGAGAAAGAGAGAGAGACTGGATAAAGACAAAGAAAGAGCAAGAAAGAGAGGTGTGTGAGAGAGAGAGGAGCGGAAGCGAAGAACATCTGTAACTAGTGTGCGGCGTCTATCTTTTTTTGAATCCTCAACCACAGTGATAGACCACCCGCAGCCATGCTCGAGGCTTGTCGCCACCACTCTAAGAAAATAGCCATCAAACATTGCCTGAGGTGTCTGGCAAATGAGGGACAGAGAAAGAGAGGAAGAGAGGAAGGTAGAGAGATCGAGAGAGAAAGCAAAAGAGAAACATAGGGAGAGAGAGAGAGATAGAGAGAGAAATAGAGAGAGAGACGAGATATTGAATGCAGAAATTGAAATACGGAGAAAGTACGGGAAAGGACAGTGGGATAACTAAATATATAAAACTACAGACCACTTTACTTCTCATTTTCGGAATATAAATATGTTTTCACTTTTTGCCTGTCATAACATCCACATATCTGACTGAAAATGCATGGTTTAGAATGTTAATGAGCACTAACCATGAGCATTGAACTTTTACGGCTAGCAAACTATTCTGCAAATATTTTTCTCGCTCTTCTTTGCGAGAAATGTAGCAGTAATGTATGACTGGCATGAACTGAAGAAGCTTGTTACGAAAAATGGCCATCTCAACAGTGAAAACAATGCGAGTAACGAAAAGCGCGAACAGAGGAAACGGGTCTATTCACAATCAACTATACAATCTCTTCCCTCTTCACTAACTTCGTATATAGTAACTGGTGAAAGAGGAGAATGTGCGAACTGGGAAGTGCGGTGAAATTGGACTCATGGTCAGACCATCTCATTCCTGGCCAATCCCTGGAGGGGATCGGACAGAAGATGCACACCACTTCTTCTTCATCTTTGACTTTAGCATATAATCCACTGACCCTCTCTCTTTCCCTCTCCCTCTCTCTCTCTCTCGCTCTCTCTCTCTCTCTTTCTCTCTCTCTCTCTCTCTCTCTCTCTCTTTCTCTCTCTCTCTTTATCTCTCTCTCTCTCTCTCTCTCTCTCTCTCTCTCTCTCTCTTTCTCGTACAGTCACACTACATACATATGTATCTCTCCAGCTCTCTTTTTTTCTAGTCAGTACATTCACTTTTAAACGATTTCTAAATAAATAATAATAACTTATTTATTTAATTAATTCTTACTACATGCATATACTTTCCATGAATGCGTGAAAAGAGTGAATATGTATGTACATACGTATTCACTTGTCTCTCTCATTCTATTTCAGCTCACTCTCAAAATCTCTTGTTAGCTTCTCTCTCTCCATAGCCATCGATGGCGGTGATTTCGAGATTCTTTGACCAAGGGCTGTTTCGCAACTTTTTCCTCTGTGTTCTTCTTTCTTAAAGTGCCAGTCAACCGATGCACCATTTGCTGGGCAAAACTAGTAAGAGCAGCACGAGGAAACGCAACGTCTAGTGAGCATTCGCTCTCTCCAATTACTCAATTCTTCTTCCCTTACTTCTTTCTCTCTCACTCTCTCTATTTCTCTCTCTCTTTTTCTTACTCATTCTCTTTCTTTCTCATCTCTCACTCCCTTTCCTTTGTCCCCTGTATACAATATTCTAAAGTTCAAAGTCCCCACTGCACGAATAGCTGCAGCATGGATTGAGCAAGCTCTGGTCACTCAATTGCGGTCTGCCTTTCCCTTTATTCATGCTTACTTCTCTTCTTTTCCACAAGAAGTGTCCCTCTCGACAATAAGTATTTCCTACGCACATCATTGCTCTTGTTCTCTAACCTCTATCTCAATCTCCCTTTCTTTCTTTCTCTCACTCTTTCGCTGAGCCTCTCTCTCTCTCTCTGTTATGAATGTCTCTCTTTTCTTTAGTCTTCTCTCCTTGCTACACCATCAAATCTTCCACTTTCACTCGCTATCTCCAAGAGAGACTTGGTCATCTTGTCTCTGTATCTAGATTCCTTTTCAACCAAAACGTGTTATGAACAGTGGCGCAAGGGCAGAAAAGGAGTGAGAGAGAAGCTGATTTGGCGGGACTCGCGTAGACTGGCAGCTTCTTCTTATTCTTCTTCTCCTTCCAACTCTCTTCATCATTATGGCAAATTCCCTTTTGGCCTTCACAGTTGATTTACAAAGAACTCTTATTTGCTTATGCACAAGATACATTTCATCACTTTGCTAACCAAATCTCCGGTGATATTTTTTTTGGCGGGCCTAACTCTTTCTCGCCCTTTCTGTTTTCCCTCCCTTATTATCTCTCTCTCTCCCTCAAGCACTATCTGTCTGTCTCGCTCTCTCACATTTCCAATTAATACAGCCTAAGATTATGCTTCTTTTACAGCGTGACGGTGCAGATAACTTATCGGACTTGAATAAGGATGATCTCCGCAAGTGATTTTCCTCAATCGGTTTTGGAGCGGGCGCCTGCACTCAGGTTTAATTTTTTTTATTATATCACGTTGGCTGCTTGTTTTATTAAGACACCCATTTAAAGGACAAACATACATATGTACATACATACATACATACATTTTTAGTTGTCTTAAGGTTTACCTATCTCCCTTACTCCTTCTTTTCTACTCTCTCTCTCTCTCACTTGCTCTCTCTTGCTCGCCCTGTTTCACTCACACTCTCTCTCGCTCTCTCTCTCTTTCTCTCACTTCATCTCTCTCTCTCCCTCTCTCTCTTTCTTGCTCTCTCTTGCTCTCTCTCTCTCTATCTCTCTCTTTTCTCTCGCTTCCCTTTGGTGCAGATCTTCAGTGGCGGTGCCGCCAGAGCTGGACTCCGAGTTCTTTGCTGCTCGCTTCGCATGGCTAGAAAAGAAGGACGAAGAGGCAGCTGAACGAATCCGCGAGTATCTCAGCCATCGCCGTCTTGTTGGATACGACAAGATGGATGAGATGACTATTCTCACTTCCAATCCAATGACAAAAGCTGTTTTCGAGGTTCCGTTGGAAAGGCCAAATGCTCGATTACAAAGAAATTACAATAGTAAGTCCGCCATTTAAATAAAAGGTTTCCAGCGTTTTTCTTGTTCCTCAATGACGACTTCTCCAAAGTCCGGATCCCTGCATGTTTTCGTGCAGAGAATGAAAGGCGTTCATCTCAAAGAGGTTTGTTTCCCACGTTGCTTTCTTTATTTATCCTGATCCTCCAACGGTATGCGCTTATATTTAGTTTTTTCTCTCCTTGCTAATTATTTGCAATTCTGCATCTTACCAGTAATTTGTTATCTTGTTGAGCTACTCTACTGAGTTCAGTGAACAAGTTAGTCATATTAAAAATTTGACGTTGCAAAAATAATCTTGCTGTATTTTTTTTTATAGATTTTCTGCCTTTAATAGTGAATCTGTTATTCCCTTTCTTTAGCTCTCTCTCTCTCTCTCTCTCTCTCTCTCTCTCTCTCACTCTCTCCCTCTCTCTCTCAACCTATCTCCTCTCACTCTCGCTCGAATTCTCCTTATCAATCTCTCTCTCTCTCTCTCTCTCTCTCTCTCTCTCTCTAATTCTCTCTCTAACACTCTCTCTCCTATTCTTTCCCTTTCCTTTTGGCGTTTCTTACAGATTCTGAAGGTCGTACCTGCATCGTACATCTTTCATTCCTATTTTGCTCTCCAAGATGTCTTCGGACGTGTAATCGCGAAAACGGAAAGAGAAACGGGTTTCTACAACTCTTCATTCATTACAACGGAGAAGACTACTCCCTTGTCCAACAACATTTGTTGAGGGAAGCGAAGTGGAGTCGTTACGATTCTCGACCTGTCTGGCCTGAACCTCTCCGAGTTCCTAAATCCACTCAGTGTTCAATGCAAACTTGCCCGTCTCATCGTTTTCTTTTGGGCAGAATACTTCGGAGAAGCGGTAATTTCAAAATGATCACCCAAAAAGAGTGAGCGAGAGAGAGAGAGAGAGAGAGAGAGAGAAAGAGCGAGAGAGAGAGATGTCACTTCTCCTTCAGCTGCTGAAACTGCTAATCGTGAATCCTCCTGGAATCGTCTCTCTGATGTGGCAGATCACGAAGCAAATCATCGACGAGAGAACAGTGAATCGTCTCTCTTTCCTGTCATCTCCTCAAGAACTGTTCAACCATCTTGACATCGAAGTGAGCAGAGTGGTAACGATGAAGAGTGAAGATCTTTGATTGGTAGGCAATCCCAGCCGAGTATGGAGGGAAGAGGGTGGATGACTCTGGCTACTCCTCGCCCCCCTCGGCCTGCGCCAATGCCCCTCTCCCAGTCACTTCCGCTGACTACTCGGCTCCTGATTTCCTCTGGCGGAAATTCGATGCTCCTTCACCAAAGCCAAAGAGCCACTCCCTGAAAGGACACAAGAGTCTCGAGCTTCCCGTGTCAGACTTTTCATTATCAATCGTCACTAATATAGTATCGAAATGAAATGTTGATGTAATTCACTTGTATAGGAATGTAGCCGAGACAAAACAAACTCTTCTCTGGTGGTTCACAACTTCTGGAGATGTCACTTTCGAGATTGCCCGGACGGGAGCGGAAGGAGCGCTGTGTTGGCCTAAGCTTAGACTGGCATCGCTCATAGTAAGCTGCATTCATACTCTTCTCCGCTCTCTCTTCGTTCCTCTCTCTCAGTTCTCTTCCTCTCCTTCCGTCTCCCACCGTTGCTCTCTCTCTTTCTCTCTCTCTTCTCTTTCTCTCCTCCGTTCTCTCTCCCTCTCTCTCTCTTCTCTTTCCTCCGTTCTCTCTTCTATTTCTCTCCTCTCTCTCTCTCTCTCTCTCTCTCTCTCTCTCTCTTCTCTTTCTCTTCTCCGCTATCTCCCTCCGTTCCTCTCTCTTCTTTCTCCCCACCGTTCTCTCTCCGTCCCTCTCTCCTCTTTCTTTCCTCCGCTCTCTCTCTCTCTCTTCTGCTTCTCTCCTCCACTCCCTTTCTCTCTTCGTTCCCCTCTCTCTTCTCTTTCTCTCCTCCGCTCTCTCTTCGTTCCTCTCTATCACTTCTCTTCCTCTCCTTCCGTCTCCCACCGTTGCTCTCTCTCTCTCTTTCTCTCTCTCTCTTCTCTTTCTCTCCTACGTTCTCTCTCCCTCATACTCTCTTCTCTTTCCTCCGCTCTCTCTTCTATTTTCCTCCTCTCTCTCTCTCTCTGCTTTTTTCTTCATCTCTCTCTCTCTCTCTCTCTGTCTTTCTCTTCCTCTCTCTCTCTCTGCCCTTCTCTTTCTCTCTCTCTACCTTTCTCTCTCTCTCGCTTATTCTCCACAGGTCCCAGAACAAGGCTCAGTAGAGTTGTCAAGAGGCGACTACGTGGTCCGCTTCACGAATCCGGACTCCACTTGGCTCCCCACCAAAGTGAATGTTGCTCTTCACCTCCTGGATTAGATCTGCCATGAGTCGCCGTCTCTTAACGGCATCCTCTAACCACAAGTCGCATTCTAGTCTCGATACTTTCCATATCATTCCAGATTTCTAGTTCTCACCCTATAGTATCCTTGCAAGTCAAACGCGAGATTCCAGAAAAAAACAGTTTCGGGCAAAAATCTTTTTAGGATATGAGCAATTTTTAGGAATTCATATATTTTCTAGCAATACTTTCACTTCGGTCCATTCAAAGCACTTTTCGTATGTCTTTCATCACTGGCAACATCACAGGTTTATAGCGTAAAAGAATAACAATGACAACCATAAGAACAACAGAACCTGTCGCTTCCTTTCCTTTTAATTCTCCTCTCGGGCCACAAAAGGGGCGGGACAGGGCCCTTTCGAGATCTGCTTCTTCGCTTTCCTCCTCAGATACTTGTCGAGGCTCTTGTCCTTCTTCAACTGATCAAACTTCTTCTCCATCATTCTCATCTTGACTTGCGCTGAAATATCGCCTAGATTATGGATCTGACTTTTGTTTCCTTTTTTGCTGTGTTGAATAAAGCAAACATATATAAGGACCAAAATGAGGTTTGCACTCAGGACATAATAAAATGGAAGAGGGAAGACAAAGGAAAGAACGAACCCCTTGGGAGGAAGACGGGCTGCTTGCCCTCGTTCATTCTCTTGATGTTCTCCTGCTTCAGCTCCCTTACCGTCTCCTTCCGTATTTCCTTCTCTTGTTTGCTCTTCTCCTGATTCTTCCTTCTTCTCAACATTTCTTTCAACCGTTCAGCCTCCACAGCATTCCCTTCTTTCTTCGCTTCCAGAAGCTTCTTCTTCATTTCCTGCAATTAAAAAAAAGTTGTAACAGCAAACATTTCTAATCGATTCATTTTGAAAGATTAAAGATAAAATGACACTATTACTAACGCGCTCTATTTTGCTAGATGGTATTCAAATCACCCTGCCTCAATAAAAACATAAGAATATGCTGACAATTAGAAGCGATACAAAAGGATGAAGGAACCTTCGTTTCTTCACTTCGAATTTCGTCGAGAAATTTGTAGTTATTCTCGAAGAGGTCTTCTTTGAATTCACCGCAGCGCTCGTCGAATCGAGGATCGAACCCTTTCTTCTGCAAGAATTCATCCCTCTTACTAGCTGAATCAATCAGTGATGGAGACTAGGAACTGCTTGATGGCCGCCTACCTTTTTAAGAGATTCATTCGCATAGATTGGCCGGAAGGAAGAAACTCGCTGTTTCGAGGACTCTTCTCGAGGTCTCTTCGGGTTCTTCCTCTAAACAATTCCAGCCTAGAACAATCTCCTACCAAACAAAAAAATGAGAACAGCAAACCTTGAAGTCTTTCGGAGCAAAAGTCGACTTGAATTTGGCAGTGGAAGAGGCGGCTTGTTCATCCCCAAAGAAAGCCGCGTTGAACAACTTGACCCCCAACTTCTCTTTCATCTCACGCACTTTCCTCAGTGGCAGACGAGATAACTCTGCAATTTTAATTTCTCTCAAAGATTTCACCTCATTACATATTTCCACGGCGTCCATTGCCTAATTTGCAGATTCCCACAAATGCCAGATATCAATAAATGAATCTACGAAAGAAATAACCTTCTCGAAGATTGTGTCCATAATCTGACAGTTGGTTGTCCTCGTCCTCCTGCTTCGCATCCTTTATTTCATCTTTGTCATCTTCAATTTGCCTAGTTTGCAGATTCCCACAAATGCCAGATATCAATGAATGAATCCACGCAAGAAATAACCTTCTCGAAGATTGTGTCCATAATCTGGCAGTTGGTTGTCCTCGTCCTCCTGCTTCTCATACTTTATTTCACCTTTGTCATCTTCAATCTCATCGTCTTCCTCTATTGCAGCTTCCACTTCATCATCTGTTTCGCCCTCTTCCTCATTTGGTTCCACTTTTGCCATATTTGAAATTTGGAAACTTGACGATTGCTTCAGTTGCTTCCTATAGTTATTCTGAAAAAAGAAACCACCTCAACAATTACAATAGTTAAATAGATTGCAATGAACAGAGCGCACACTCTTGAAAGACACGGAGAAATAAAATGAAAATGACCTCTGCACGGGGAGTCGGGATTTCCGAATCGGAATCTGATTCCTTTTCATTGCTAAACATGTCGTCTTCGGGCAATTCGACACTTTCCAAATCGTTGTTAGAATCATCTCCATCAGGATCGAAGAAGTCGTGCTTCACCTCAATCATTCGCAGACGTCTCCCCCCTCTTCCCCCTCTCCTTCTCTCTCGTTCCTCGTCCCCCTTCCACTCTCCCTATTCTCTCTGCATACCTGCATCTCATTCTTCACTGCCACCTCAGCGCCTGCCTTGACAGCCTTGGCCTTCTGCTTCTTTCTCATCTTTTTGCCTGCTTTCTTCTTCTTCTTCCCCTCCTCATCTCTTACGCCTTTCCTCGGAGTCGGAGAGCTTCCAGCATGGCTAAAGAATTACTAACTACAATCTCTACGAGCTAACTCATAAAGAAATGGCAACGAAAGAGATGGAGAAGCGGAAAGTACTGACTCGAGTTGCACCCTGGCCTTGTGATGGCCTTTCTTCTCCTGTTCGGCCATGATAGTGAAGTACCGGCCAGCATGCGTTCCTCAAAACATACAAGTCACTATCACTCATGTCCTGAAGGTAGAAGAAATCGAAAGCCAAGCGAGACCTCCTCCCCGTCCGCGGCCCCCTCTTCCTCGTCCTCTTCCCCTCGAACCGAAGGCTGCTGCAGAAGGTCCACTACTCAATCCTCCACCTTTCTTCGGGAAAGTTCTTCGTGGCTCCGTTTCGTCCATTGCCTTTCAATCTCAGAGTTCGTGAAGTTGAAATGAAATAACGTCCAGTTACACAATGGGTAAACTACCGTTTGCGCAGAGTCAATGTCCAGGAGCGAGAAATGTTTATGAGCTCAGAAAGAGGAAAAGCGACACACACACACGCACGAAAAACAGTGGACATACTCGTCATGGAACGACTTTGATGGGGTGATGAATGGAATTCACCAGTTAAAGGGGGGGGGGATAAACAGCATACTCAACATATCCACTTATATACAAAATGTACAAGAAACTTTGCTAAGCAGTAAAATCACTCAAGTCCTAAATTCTCAAAGGGATGCAGTTGAGCAAAGCAAAGACAACTCTTCGAGTTAAGAATAACTAACAATATGCTCGCCCACAGATCAAGAAGAAATACCATGCGCTTTTTTCAAGAAAATTAACGAAAGGCGAGGGTATTAAAGTTAGAATTATGGAGAATTATGAATGAATCGGTCAAAAAGACTGAAATAAATCTGATAAAAAGATGTTGAGGTTAAGAAGAAACGACAGAATGAGTTTAATTACCCAAGTTTGAGGGAACGATCACTCCCCGCTCTCTCCTCTCACTGAGCGGTCGGTTCGTGGCTCGCTCCTTCCTAAGCCACATCTCCTCTCCGCGACGCCCCTCGTGCCTGGGGGGCAAAGCTTCTTTCAATCAGGCACCACGCCAGGTTCATCTTCTCTCTCCGGCCACCCCTCATACCCTAGGGCCAAGGGAAATATTTCTGTGATCTTCGGCCCATTCTTGGTTACGTCACAATATGGCGACTAATGTTGATTCCGCTGCCGTTTCCTCTTTCCTCCAGAGCAACAAGCTGAAGAGACCACGTCCCGCGGATGATGACACTCTCTCTCTCTCTACCGATGATGTCCTCAACTACCTCTTCGAGAAGCTCTCCTCTCTCACCGCCACGGTCTCCTCGCTCGAGTCTAACTCCGCATCCAAGGACCTTCTCATCAACGAGCTGACAAGTTCCATCTCCACCCTTTCCGAGAAGTGCGAATCCCTTGAAGCACTCCTGGCCCAAGCACCCAGCCACTCCACTCATGCTTCCAATGATGTGATTGATGCGATTCAAGTGATTGATGATGATATTGATATGTCTCCCAATGACAATGCCTCCCCCCCTCTTCCTCCTCTTCTCCACCCTGGGATTTCTCCCGCGAAACAGAGGAAGAGATTAGAGACCGCCACGAGCGCCGTCGAGCTCTGGTCATTTACGGCATCCCTGTTCTTTCTGCCGAATCCCCTACCCAAACGGCAAATGCTTACTACAATGCAGTCCTCGGACTCCTCGATTGTCTAAATGTTCCTTGCCTTCCCCTCGCTGTCTATCCCCTCGTAGACCAGGCTCGCAAGCCATCTTCAAATCCCCTCAAGGTCGTCCTCCCCACATCCAAGTTTCAAATCCTAGCCATCTCCAATGCCCACAGACTCCGCCATTCTCCCACCTATTCCAATTGTTTCCTCCTTCCATCGCGTACTTTCGCCCAGCGGGGCATTGTTCCCTCTCCCCCCAAACTCCCCGACTTCTCTCGCTTCTACACCAAACCACATGGCCGCCGCTCGGCCCCTAACACCCTGCCCCCCCCCCCCCCCCCGCCCTCTCTCATCTCGCGTGGCCACCCGCAGGCCTTCTCACTCTCACTCTCTTTCTCACTCTAACTCTCACTCTAACAACTCTCACTCTCACTCTAACAACCCTCCTATCTTCTCTAACCCCTCCTACGCGTCCGCGGTCACCCGCGGCCTTCATAACCACTCACCTCCTTCTCACATCTCTCACCACTACTCTCAACACCCACCGCCTCTCTCTCAGCCGCCTCTGCCTCTCTCTCAGCCGCCACAGCCTCTCTCTCCTCCCACTCCCCTTCTCTCTCTCAACTACCCACCCAACCCCTACCAACCTTCTCCAATGCCTCCCCTCTATCCCTCTCCTCCCAACTACTCCTTCCCACCCCCTAACCCTCCCCCTTTTTACCACCCCCATCCCCAATACCAATTCTAACCACCCCCATTCGCAGGCATAGCTCCACCATTTGTTCTTTCAATGCTTGCTCAATTGTGAACAAAACTTTTGAACTGTCCTCTCTTTCTCCCGTTCCTTCGCTGTTATTGCCATTGTCGAAACCTGCCTTTCCTCCTCCCTCCCTGATAGTTATCTTCTAAACGGTAACCCTGACTATTTAGTCTCTCGCCAAGACCGCCCAAGGCGCAAGGGCGGGGGCGTTGCACTCTTCTTCCGCTCTTCCATCTCCACAAACACCGTCCTCTCTAAATCATCCCCCAACGCCTTTGAGCTCCTCGCAGTAGATGCTAGTTTTAACAGTGATCTCATCCGCTTCATCCTAGTTTACCGTCCCCCTTCATGTTGTGCCTCTGATAATTCTATCCTTGTCAACCTTCTTACAGATCTCTCCACCGCCCCTCACCCTACTATCATTTTAGGCGATTTTAACTACCCAGACATCGTCTGGAATTCCACCAGTCACCCCCCGCTTGCCTCTTCTTCTAAGCTCTTTTATGACTTTACATCCTCATGCTGTTTTGCTCAACTCACACCAGCTCCTACTTGCAATGCTCACTTCCTGGACCTCGTTCTCACCAATACTCCATCCCTCCTCAGCAACACTATCCTCTCCCCTCCCTTCCTCAATTCCGACCATTCCACCATCGAATCCACCCTTTCTCTCTCCCACGCCAAACCTTCTCTTACTTATATAAGGGATTACAACAAATTCGACCACCATTCAGCCTCCATGTTTCTTTTAGATTTTGCCTTCCCAGCCCCTTTCCATAAGCTCTCAAGTGTAGATCACATGTACTCCGCACTGTCATCCGCCCTCCACGCTGTTGAAGACCTCTTCGTTCCCTTTAAACGTGTCTCCTCTCACGGTATTCGTATCCCCAATCACATTTACCGCCTTAAGCGGAAACGCTATGATGCTTGGCTCGCCCTCCTAGCCCATGAATCTGATTCCACTAGACATGCTTATTCCCTCATTAATTCCCGTTATTGTAAGGCTATTGATAAGTACTCCAGAAATGTAGAAAAACACGTCATTAACTCTAACAATAAGGCCCTCTTCTTCCGCTTTATGCGCAACCGCCTATCCTCCAAACCCCGAGGGGTCGATACTCTCACCTCACCTTCTGGTACTCTCTGCTTTACCGATGATACCAAGGCCCAACTCCTAGCTGCTACTTTTTCCTCTGCTTTTACTATTGACGATGGTAACCTCCCGGTCCTCGCCCCTAACTTTGTCACTCACTCTTCCCCCTCCTTTCAAATCAATTTCCCCCGTCATGAAATTTGCCGAGTTATCGAGACCTATAAGAACTCTTCCTGTAAGACTCCTGATAATTTCAACTTGTCTCTCATTAAGAAACATGCCATCCCCATCTCGGAAGCTCTGGAATATATATTTGACTTCTCGTACTCCACCTCATCTGTCCCTACGGCTTGGAAAACTTCCATTATAATCCCCATTAAGAAAAAGCCTCCCTATTCTGACCCCTCCAACTATCGCCCTATCTCTATAACCTCATTATTTTCTCGAATTTTTGAACGTATGCTCTGTAAGAAACTCTACCCCTGGTGCAATAACGCTCACTTAATACCTGATGAACAGTACGGATTTAGACCAAAACGCTCCATTGATTACCAGTTGCTAGGTTCTCTCGAACATTGGACCGCTGCCATCTCCCGATCCCATTCCACTGATATCGTCTATTTTGATCACGCTCGGGCCTTCGACCGTGTCTCCCATGCCAAACTCATCCATAAGCTCACACTTTTCTCCCTTCCTCCTAAATGCATCTCCTGGATCTCTGCCTTCCTTAGTAATCGCACTTTCTCCGTCCGCGTAGGCTCCTCCCTTTCCCCTCCCTTACCTGTCACTAGTGGCATCCCGCAAGGGACTGTTCTTGGTCCGCTCCTGTTTATCTTATTTACTAGCGATCTCCCATCACTTGTCTCTTCCCATGATGTTCACTCGCGTTGTTTTGCAGACGACCTCAAGATTTACCGCTCTTTTCCTAGTTCCTCCTCTAATGCTCCTCTCCAGGCAGCCATTGATGAAGTCTCCGCCTGGGCCATCAATTGGCAGCTCCCCCTGGCCCCCTCTAAGTGCTCAGTCCTCCACATTGGAAAAACCAATCCTAACACTACTTACTACCTTAACGGTTCCCCTCTCCCCTCCGTCCCAATCATGCGTGACCTTGGCGTCATTATAGATCCCCTCCTCTCCTTCTCTCCCCACTGTTCCTTTCTCACTAACAAAGCCATAAGCAAATGCCACCCCATCCTTCGCTCTCTTCGCTCTAGAAATAAGAATGTCCTCCTCTCGGCTTATATCCTGTACATCCGTCCCTTGCTAGAATCGTGTTCCTCTGTATTCTCTCCGCGTCTTAAGAAGGATATCCGCAAGTTAGAAAAAGTCCAAAACTATTTCACGCGTTTTATTTACAGACGATCCCTTGGCTATTCTAACCCCAGGGATGTCCCCAACTCTACTGCCCGTAACACCGCCCTCTCCCTCCACTCTCTTCTAACTCGCCGTCAACATGTAGATTTTACCCTTGCGCGTAGACTCGTTTTTGGCCATAGGCGTATATCGGACCGTGTCCCCCACTATTTTCATTTCCGTAACTCTCGCACCCGCGGTTTGTCCTTCCTTCTCTCCTACCCGTCCACCCGTTCCTCCATTCGCAACCACTCCTTCTTTATAAGAGCCGCCAAGGCCTTCAACGCCCTTGCAAAACATACCAATCCCTCTTCCCTCTCTTCTCCTGCTCCTCACCCAATCCATTAATTGTCCACTTCTGTACCATTCTTCATTGTTATCCATATCACTATTTCCCCTTATCCATTTCACTATTTCTATCTATTTATGTCTATTGCTATTCCTACTGCTATCTTCACATCACACACATATATATTCATCAAACACGTGCTTGACGCGTAATAAATCAATCAATCAATCAATCAAATGGCAACGAAAGAGATGGAGAAGCGGAAAGTACTGACTCGAGTTGCACCCTGGCCTTGTGATGGCCTTTCTTCTCCTGTTCGGCCATGATAGTGAAGTACCGGCCAGCATGCGTTCCTCAAAACATACAAGTCACTATCACTCATGTCCTGAAGGTAGAAGAAATCGAAAGCCAAGCGAGACCTCCTCCCCGTCCGCGGCCCCCTCTTCCTCGTCCTCTTCCCCTCGAACCGAAGGCTGCTGCAGAAGGTCCACTACTCAATCCTCCACCTTTCTTCGGGAAAGTTCTTCGTGGCTCCGTTTCGTCCATTGCCTTTCAATCTCAGAGTTCGTGAAGTTGAAATGAAATAACGTCCAGTTACACAATGGGTAAACTACCGTTTGCGCAGAGTCAATGTCCAGGAGCGAGAAATGTTTATGAGCTCAGAAAGAGGAAAAGCGACACACACACACGCACGAAAAACAGTGGACATACTCGTCATGGAACGACTTTGATGGGGTGATGAATGGAATTCACCAGTTAAAGGGGGGGGGGGGATAAACAGCATACTCAACATATCCACTTATATACAAAATGTACAAGAAACTTTGCTAAGCAGTAAAATCACTCAAGTCCTAAATTCTCAAAGGGATGCAGTTGAGCAAAGCAAAGACAACTCTTCGAGTTAAGAATAACTAACAATATGCTCGCCCACAGATCAAGAAGAAATACCATGCGCTTTTTTCAAGAAAATTAACGAAAGGCGAGGGTATTAAAGTTAGAATTATGGAGAATTATGAATGAATCGGTCAAAAAGACTGAAATAAATCTGATAAAAAGATGTTGAGGTTAAGAAGAAACGACAGAATGAGGCAAAAGCACAATGAAAATACCAGTGGATAGTCTTGTCTAGACAGAAGGGAAGAAGGAAGGAGGCTGTTCCTCGTCCTCTTCAGTCACGGGAGGAGGTCGACGAGATGCGGCAAGAGAGGCCAAGTTGGCGGCGTTCTCTCCCGGCAGGGCAAAGAGACTCTCATCAGCTGGACCCATCGAGGCATAGGCTCCGCCCACTCGACTCACCATGCTTCTGCAATGAAAGATACGGAGATACTCAGAGTGGAAGCAAAAGAATGAATGAAAGAGACCGTCTCTCAGAGTGAAGAGCCCGGAGGTAGAGAGAAGTGAGTCTCATCTCCCCGCCTGCACTCTCCACGCAAGCCTCTCGCAGGGAGTTCGCGAGGGAGTCACCATGAGAGGAGTGACGTAGAGCATTCATAAGAGGAGAGGCGAATGCAGCAGGAGCGAGAGAGTCAGCCGCAGCCCCTCCCAGGAGGGGGCCGGAGGGGCCTGCGCCTTCCACTCCCCATCGGGGCTGTGCAAGGGGCACAGACATCAGCGTGTGGATCGACTGCGACAGCAGATTGCGGGGCAGAACGCCAGTCCCTTCTCCTTCTCGCAACGCCGATGCGTCGGCCTACACAATCGCTGTCATTTCTACATCACGGGATCAAATTTAAATCAATCATTTGGCAGGAAATAAAGATGAAGGAAACCTGGATACGTCCACGAAGACGTGCAAGGAAAGCAGCAGAAGCCGGGGGAGGCATCCACGAGGGATTCCTAACTGCCATCTGCACCAGAGACATCTCCGTCTTGCCATCTCTCCCCGCTGCGGAGGCTGCAACGAATATCATGCTCTAGAGGTTTATTTATGCTATGCTATTCAAAGCTTACGGAATAGATTGTCTCGTGAGGAAATAGTATTATAGACTGAACAGACAAACCTGAGTGACATCTTTTTGCACGAGCAAAATAATGTCTTTTTAGGCCGATGCCATCCTGTTCTAAGTGGGCAGCCGAGCCCCTTCCCCACCTCCTTGTGCCAATCACCCGATAGTTGCTGTTAGTTATTCTGATTCTGCCTAACAATTGGGTTCTCTCAACCAGTACGATGAAAACGACGAATGACTGACTCGGTTTGGGCGGCTGGTCGCCTCCATCCAGGTTGCAGTGTTGCCAGTTCGGATCTCCGTGGCGGGCGACATCCAGCAAGGAGAAAGAGCAGAGATCTCCCATCTTCCCAGCGTCCGCTGTGTAGTCGCGGAGGAATTCAACCAACTCGCCGCATCGGAAACGGATTTGGAAGAGAAGAACGAAGGGAGTGAGGAGAGGAGAGGTCAGCTCTTCCAAGAGATTCACTGCGCGAAGACGGAAGAGAGACTCGAACTCGGACAGCACCTAAGAAGAGTAGGAATGATGGCATTGCGAGGAGTTAGAACAGAACGGACACGTCGGTCGTGTGCGTGGTTCTTCCAGTGGTCGGGCACGTAATGAAGCTCCGACGTCACTTGGTCCAGCAGAAGCTGAAGCCATCAGAGATGTATTAACAAAATCTAATTTCTTTGGTCAACTCACCATCCCTTTAAGATCAAAGGTAAACACACCTCTGGCTGTATAACGAGATTATCATCCGGAATGAGAGCACGACAGAGGATGACAACCAGTCCACAGCCTGTCACCACAGTCAACACGTGCTCCACCTGAACAGTCGCCTTCTTCTCTTCAGTCCCAACGACCACTATTTTAACTGATAATCACAAAATGCCACATAGATCACACGAGTTTTATTAGATATTACAATATTTTATCCTCTTCATTCAACTGAAGACATCAACACTTGTAATAATAGTAGTGTCCTATTCACTATAAGAGAACTCCCTTTCCACTCCATCGTGACAGACTTGGATATCTCCACTCTTCACGTTCTCTCCTCCGTCGGCCACAACCGAGCATTGTGTAAAGTATACCAGTCAGCTGATCGCAACTAGTGAAATCCAGTCAAGTGTTCCCATGAACCCCGTACTGAGGAGAACTACTATTCCTCCTGCGGTTCTAGAGATCTCCCAAAATGCTAGGACTATTACTTTCACCGGGGGGACACCTTCAATCATTAGAGGGAAGATAAACAAGGAAACAACCTGGAGAACGTCCTCGTCCCAGACAGAAAGAACTGTGAGAGGAGCGAAGACAGCAGCGGCGATGAAGGAGATGTTCTTGGCGAAGATCACCAGGAGGGGAGAGAAGAACTGGCCGACGTAAGCAGAGGCAAAGGCATGGGAACGGGAGAGACGACTGCGCAGCTCGTGAGACAACTCATTCAAGTGACGCACGCGGTACCTCAAGATGTTGAGAGAGAGAGAGAGAGAAAGAGAAAGAATCATAAAGGACGTGATGGGAGAGAGATAAGCACGAACCGTCCATAGTTGCTGTATGCGCGAGAGCCAAGGGCACCTGTGTCCCTCTTCGTCAAGTCAGCAGCAGTGAAGAAGGAGTGAAAGACTTGGTAGATGAAAATGAATGGGGCAAGGCAAGCGTTCGCCACTCCCAGCCACAGCATCTACAGAGAGGAGAGAGAGAGAGATAGAGAGAGAGAGGGGGGGAGGGAGAGAGACAGAGAGAGAGAGGGGGAGGGAGAGAGACAGAGAGAGCAGGGAGACGGGGGAAGAGGAGGTAATGGGAAGGAACCGTCTTCTGCATCTCCTGGACGAGTGCTGAGTAGTTCTCAGCAGATTTGTATTCAGTGCGCATGACAAAAGAGCCGCAGAAGGGAGAGCGGAAGCCCCAGAAGAGAAGCCACTCCAGGTTGGCGATGAGACAACGAGGCATGTAGAAGACACTCCCCAGCACAGGCAGTTCCAGTACTGTCGGCAGCAGGCCCTGACATTCCAATTATTACAGCAGGAAGACAAAACTACATCATAATCCCAAATCATAGTATGCATAAAAACTATTAAGCTATGACAGAACAACAGAAATCAGAATGTGCTAGAGAAAAAGACTTGTAAGAAACCTACAAAACCAATTACATTTTACCATCCATAGTAATTATAAAAACAAAAATTCATGAAAGAAAACATTAAAAAAACATACCTGATTTACCATAGCAACCATGTAGTTTTCATAGCGAAGAATACGGTGGCAAATATCAATTGCCGAAATTGTATCTTTGTTCACCCACAAATTTAGCCGCGGTTGGGCCTGAATATATTTACACTTCTTCATGAAAAAGTAAGGTCCCAAGAATTAGCAACCTTGTCAATGGCAGAGACAACATCCGCCCAAGTTATGTTAGATAAATCACGGTCCTGGATATCGAGACCCGTTTGGTAGAATGCTTGGACCTCCTTCATCTTCATGAGAACGGCGACTGTTCGAATGAGACAAGTCATCCAGAAGATGACTGCCCCCACAATGCAGAGACTGATCCACGGATTCAGATGAGACGCGCACTCAGCCACTATTGCATCCTTAGCAATTCATTACAGTGAGTGAGAAGACTTCCTCAAGCAATGCCCCCCCCCCACTCACTCCGAAATACCGCTTCCTTGGAGCCGGCACCGTTGCGTTGAGATTCTTGTTGTTGAAGAGAATGTCGTAGTCTATGCATTGCAGCAAGAAAGTGGAGATGAAGACGATGAAGAGAAATTGGATCAGAGTCCAAATATTCTTCCACAAAATGCACGTGAAGCCGCCCCCTTGGTGGTACTCATAGACTCGCCGAAAGAACTAAAACAGATTTTTCGAACAAAGAAAGCACTGCACTCCATGATATATCACGTATGAGTAATTACAATATCTGAAGTGACAAAATACACATTTAAAGTCTAGAAAGTCTAGGAAAATAAAAATGTAGATGATCGTATCTGAACCTCATCGAGGTTGCCAATGTGATGCCATCGTTGCTCTGCCTCCTCTCGCGATGACGAGCCCATGAGAAGTGGGCCGACATTGGTATCATCGGGGTCATGTTCTTCTAGGGAAGTATGCCTATAAATGGTGGAAAACAATCACATAGGATAAGAAAAGTAAGTAAAAAAAACCAACAGTGGCATTGACTCCGATGTGGACATGTACACGCTGGTACTCCCGCTTGCGAGGGGAGGAAGCCCGTTCCCGCAATTAGATCTCATGTCCGCCTCTTCGAACTCATCATCAATTCTCTAGAAATGTACTGTTGGTTCCTTCAAGAACAACAAGGAACAATAAATGAAGTCTAGGAAAATAGCACAGCAAAAGAACTCTAAATTTGAACACAAGCCTGGTAATGTGATCGATTTCTGGCCGGAAACATTCGAAGTCACCTTAAAGAACAAATCAAGATTAAGCTTTCTTCGACAAGGACAAATAAAAGCAATAAATAAACACGAGAATGATAAAACATTATCAAGGTTATAGCCAATTTTCAAAAAATCAGCTGATCTCAGCGATTTTATTTCACACCACCGCTAATGATGAGTATGAAAAAGGCTAGAATTCCGTGTACAACTATGGTTGGCAATTAACAGCTTCATTATAAACGAATGATATACAAAATTACTAAACCATATTTCGTTTAAAGAAATAAGCTCGCAAAATAACGTAAATAGGCGTAGAGGTTTAACGTAGTGTTCTTGATTGCAAAGTTACTAGTGCGTTATCCTTCTAGAGATGACAATTCACGGGCGGGGCAGTTAGGAAAGTTCATCTGTTCATCTGTTCATCTCGTTCATCTATAGGAAAGTTCATTTTCGCAAATTACACCACGCAACATACTATTGGAAAGTTCATCTTGCCCCTATAGTGCACCCAAACACGCAATTCTTACGCGGCTCTTTTTGACTACCTATTTAAATACCTTTTCAAGTAAACCATTTCATGTTTGTTTATTATTGTTGCTTGCAGAATAATGGAAGAAGACGATTTTTCCTTTCTCTCTTCACCAGTAAGACAAAAGAGGACGTTCGATGAACTCATAACGCCTTCCCGAGCTGTGGAAAGGTAAGTTTGTAGGCAGAACTTATTATTTACCATAACGATAAGTGCCTTCAGAGAGTTTGGAAGACCACTCGGCGAGTTTGCCTCTGATGAAAACGTCATGGATGGCAGGTCAGGAGAATAGACATCCTCGTGAGATATGTATATTGGCAACATTTTATTTTAGCATTTTTTTGGCTGATCGCAAGACAAATGCGAGTACAGAAGACAGCACGCTGTTTCCCGATGCTTTTTCGATGAGGGATGCATGCTAGACAGCACTTTCAACTTCACAAATGCGCTTGTCGTCCCTCTCATTTATGCGAATACGAGTTTTACGTTAGCGCTTTCGAAATAAATAAATAAAACTCGAATGCTGCTAAGTTCAGAAGCGGATCCGGCAAGTACTCCATGGAGATCGCAGCCACTCTCATTACAGTTGGTCGATCTGCAGAAGACTATCAGGTTTACGCATCTTTCTCCTTTATATCCCTATAACTAGCAGAACTGATTTAGTGTTTCGCCGAAGTGCTGTCACGTCACTTGGAACGACTGGGCTACGGTGACCGGAGGATGAGATCACTTACGACTGACGGAGAATTGGCATTTAGAGGCTTTTTCAAGGTTGTTTCCATATGTCTTTCTTTTTCGCTTCAAATACGTAGTTTAGGGAAGCGTTGCTAGCATGGCCACACACACTGGATGTCAATTGCATGCACGTGAAGCGCTTAAAAGGATATTGCATGTCGAACATGGAAGTCGCGTGGCTGATGTTTGTGACGTGATTCATATCGATATTCTTCTTTAAACATTTCCTTTTAGCTATTATTCGGATCGGTGCAGCTGGTGAGCAGAGTGAAGTCGAGGGGACTTTTGGACTGCGCAGACGAATCGCACTGCTGGTCGGAATGGAATCGTCTCAAGCAATCATTCCCAGAAGAAATCCAAACTATGTTAGTTGAAGGAACAATATGTTCATGGAATTAGGTTTTCATTTTTTAAAATATATATATTTAGAATTGACGGCAAGCTTCCTTCGTTCATCTCCCGCTTTGGAATCCGGAACAGAATCATGGCTGGCTGGGGTCTTTTGCCCTGCACTACGAACAGTGCTGAGACTCACAATCACTGGTTGCGGGAAAAGGTTGGAGACCGGCAGCCTCTGCACATCTTCATCGAGCATCTCAAGGAGTACACCAACAGTTAGTTTTTAACTCGCCTTCATATAATCGTGCTGGTGAACTTCATTCAGTGCACGTGGAGCTTCTCAGAGCGGCAATTCATGCAGGAGGGAGTAAAAGACTTGCCCAAGGCAACCTCATGAATCATATTCAGGTTTTCGGGATATAATTTAGTTATTAGAGATGAGAGTTAGCATTTTTGCTTTCTAGTACACAACTATGCAGCGGGATAGACCACAAGAACTTTCTTCTCTGCTCAAACCCTTTGGCATGGGATTGAAATCGAAGAAGCATCCCTCACATGTTGACGAACTTCCTCGCATATTGTTCTGTCGTTAGTATTAAGACTGTATTAACTACTTTGGATGCTTTACCTCTTAACTCCAGGGAGATCAGAGAAGGAGGTCAAGGAGATCCTGAGTTCTGCGAAGGAGATGGAAGTCTCACAAATGAAGTCTGGCAACTACCTGGTTGTTAATGAAGAAAGGCCGCAGCCGTAAGTAGAATTGAATAGCAGTGTGACCCAGTTAGTATAATTTATTTATAGCCAAATGGTTGCTGTCTCGGATGGCCTGCTCAAGTGTTACGGCAATTCTTGCTGCAATATAACTGCATCCCGCGTTTGCGTGCACATGTCAGTCTCTTTTTTCTTTCTCAAATAGAGACACGCGTTATCTTTTCAGGTTCGCTGTCCTGATCAGAAGTGACGAGGACGGAAGTCTGAGGCAGACGTTATGTGAGCATCTCAAGAACCTTGATGAAGTGGATTACCACCGTGCGACGGCGACGACTTCCGACTATGCCAAGCCTGCAGTGAAGAATTGTGCTGAGTGTTCAGCTCAGTTGGAGAGGAGGACTGCAATCTCAAGTCCTCTCGATCTGGTCGTCGTTCACCTTGAAGCATACGAGTATATGCACCCGGATGGTCGACTGCATCGAAGCACTGGCAACCGGTAATGAAGGCCAACGATGTGCAAAATTTGAGTTTATAATACGCTTAATAAAAAATAGATGGACGCATGCTCGATTCGCCTGCGTCGTGGAAAGGCACACTCACAGCTCTCCGGCCGACTTCCAGCTGTCTGATCTCCTGAAGACTTCTCTTACGCCACTCTATCGCGAGTGGCTTCGTCTGTCCTTTGGCCTGGAAGGTCTTTAAGCTCCTCCGCTAATGAGCTTTAAGAATCCTACTTGTTCTGTTTTCTTTAATAAGCTATAAGCAAATTTGTTAATTAAAACGTGTCCCGGTGTTGTTCTCTTCTGTGCAATAAACAGCTGGTTAAAGTTCGTTCACGCGTAGCACCACATTCATCGTACAAATGGTGTTAGAATTCAGAAATAGTTGAGTGCTAAGAATTGCGTGTTTGGGTGCACTATAGGGGCAAGATGAACTTTCCAATAGTATGTTGCGTGGTGAAATTTACGAAGATGAACTTTCCTATAGATGAACGAGATGAACAGATGAACTTTCCTAACTGCCCACGGGCGGATTGATAGTTCGACCAGTCAAAATTTGGGTCACGGACACAATCCTCTTTATTTATTTATCAGAGTTCCTATTCTCGTTGTTAGAGTTCGAAGGAGATTAACAGAGAGATGAGTCGAGTGGGGGTGGCTTCTGCCCGGCTGGCCCAGTTTCTCCGTCAGCGCAGGCTCTGCACCTCCTCAAACAAGAACGGATCCACTGCCATCTCAGGTTGTATTCTTTCAGCAATTCATATTCTTATTGCCTTCGTTCAGTTGCAAACAATCGGTCCTTCGATTCTAACAGCGAGGCCTTCGAATATGAAAGGCAGAAGCTTGGGAAAGTAAACATTCAGAAGATCGTTGTGAAGGTTACGGATCATGAAGGAAATGCGAAGAGTTTTCTCATGAACAAGAACATTTCCACTCCATTCGACGTTGCTTGCCGTACGTTTTTTTTCAATATATCTTTTAGGTTTCTCACGCCGTCTTTATATAGCTGAGTTCTGGATACGGTATTGTCATGAGGAATACGGTTGTTGAGATATATCTTCGGTGTACGCTGACTCACTTGCTCTGTGCATCGTTCGGGGCGACGACGAGGCTCTGACCAGTTTGCATGAGCCACTCACTCAGGAATGCGAGATCGAGTTCATCTCCTTTCACAGTTACAAACACTCCGACCTAGTAAACGAAGTCAGATTTATCCTTGATCAGCAGGGTTATGGTTTAAGAAAGAAGCCAAACTATGTAGAAGTACCAGTTCGCTTCAATTTTTGTAAGTCAAATTTATTCGGAACCGTGTTCTGTAGTAGAGTTCTTAAAAAAAAAGCAAAATGAGATTCAGGCATTTTGGCGCTCTTCTTCTCTTCTACTTGGCAATGTTCTTCATTCCGCATTCGCCACGCCCACTCAGCTCATCGGAGCAGATGATATAGACTGTGCGTACTCTTTCTTGTCTTTATCCTCATGTGGACTGATTACTTCCATTTAGTTCGTCGTGGTTTCTTCACTTACGATGTTCGGTGTGATGCCCTGGCTGACTGGACAGTGGAGAAGAAAGACCTGGCATCCCTGGCCGTTGCTGTTTATTCTGATCTCATATCCAAGTCGCTTCCCTTTGAAGTTCTTCGACTACCTCAATCCTCATGCGCCAACTTTTACGCCCAAAAGTTAGCATTATATTTTGCATTGCCATCACAGTTTTTCTCGTTGTTTTTAATATGTATAATGCATGTGACAAAGTGGAAAAACAGAAGATTAACTTCTTAGGCCATCGCCATATACACGCTGTTTCCCTTACAGGAGCGAGAGCTCGGATGATCAGTTACTGCTGTGTCGACTGGGCGAAGTGGTGGAGAAGATCAGGGGGCCAGTGGTGAGCCATGCAGGGCAGATTGGCAGATTCGCCATTGTCAAGGTTAGTTTCTCTCGAGGGGTTCATCTCTCTGATCTGGACAATCAGGCAAGCGAGGAGGGCGGGATCTGGCGGTTCTCTGGCGTGGCCCTCCCAGCATCGCAGCCCATTTCCTCTTACAACTGGTCTCTTATCACCGAACGAGCCCGCAAGGTTCACTCTTTCGCTCTCCCCTCAAAAATCCTTTCCACTTATTTTTCAGGCCTCGCCATAGCCCCAACGATGGATTGTTATGTTTGCTTGCTTACTTTAAAGAATAAAGATTTATCAGATATGCATCTGCGATCACTTAAACTACAGATTGAGAACCTAATTAACATATCACAGCAATTATTAAAAGCTACAAGTAAAGAAAGACTCGAACAGCGAAGGGGATGGCGAGTTATTCATCACCATCGGAATCCACAGGGTGGGGAACGAGCTTCTCGTGGGAAGCGACTTCATGTGAGAGACGGCGGATGAGACGACGACGACGGAGAGAGAGACAACGGCAGATGAAGAGACGCAGACAGCAGAGGAGCAGAGTGGTGAGCAGAGCAGAGAGGGCGCCGACCACCGCAACCAGCACCAACTCGGATGAAGACTCCTCCTGCAACATCAGCCACGCTTTTGCTACAACCATGGCTACTCCACTCATCATTTCATTATACTGCTTTTAAGGTCTATTGGAATGAGAAGGGATATCAGTATTGTTTACTGAACACTCGTAGAAGCATCTCGATATGAAAACAAGGGAACCGTAGAGGTAAATAAAAGAGGAGATTCAACCGTATCATTAGCACTCAGGTGAATCCCACGTGTTCCCCGGATTTATCAAAAGCATGCTGAATGAAATGTATTAACTACCTCAACCTTCCTGATGACATCGTTGAATGCGTTCTCGATGAACACAAAATCCTCAGCAACATGCTTGCGGAGTCGGATGAGAATGGATTCGGCTTGAGTTGCCGTTTCATTCAAGAGCAAAGTCGAGTTGTCATCTTCCATGAGAAGAGACGAGTTGGTCAGCGTCGTTCTATTCAGTTCTGATGCTTCCTGAATTATATCAAAAAGATATAACTAATTTTCAAATGAG
The DNA here is from genome assembly GCA_945643635.1 of Allodiplogaster sudhausi. Taxonomy (NCBI): domain Eukaryota; kingdom Metazoa; phylum Nematoda; class Chromadorea; order Rhabditida; family Diplogasteridae; genus Allodiplogaster; species Allodiplogaster sudhausi. The sequence continues at coordinate 1,264,857 of CALZFC010000344.1, read as the reverse complement.
AAATCAGATTTATTGCAAGGAAAGATCAAGTAAGAAAAGAAAGGACAAACCATAGCAGAGGTGTAGAACGAAGCTGAGAAGAGAACGAGCAGTGAGCAAACGCTGCGATTCATGGTTAAAGAATGGAAGGCAAGGATTATGCTGAGGCAGCCAAAACATCTTGTTTAGATCAAAGAAGGGCGAGAGGTGACCCAGAACTACTCTCATATTCTCAACGGGAAGCGGGTGCAACCTGAAAGTGATCTACCCATAATTAGCAAGGAACCCGGTTCTCAAAACAAAACAAAGGCATGTCTCATTTAACGAGATTAATGAGGAGAACTATATTATCATAAAAACTATCATGAAACGCAAAGAGGAATATTATTTCATTCTGCTTTATATCTGAAAAATGGAAAAAAAAAATTTGTCCCGAACGGAATTCTTTCAAACTGTTAAATATATATTTTTAAAACTCACCAAAAAAATGTATGAAAACGTTTCCCAATAGAGTTGTTATATTATTAAGAAGGTTGATTTTTTGAACTCTAAGGTTATAGTATAAAGTTGTAAAACTGTAGAACTATATAATCGCCTTGATATATGTGTTTAACTACTGCCACGACTCATTGGTGTTAATATGAAATAACGTGGTGATTTTATTTATATGCTTTGAAATGTGACGACCACATCTCTTTCCCTTTTGTTTGAAATCGGTTGGTTGGTGTTGCATATTTGTGAGTGCTGAATCCAATGATTTGCTTGAGATGACTGACTCGGTGGCAGCCGAGATAGAGAAGGCTCAAGAGCAACTGCGCAGCATCGATGGAACTCTCGCCGCTCTCAGTGGACGTGCCTCCGGGTTAGATCTTTCAAAATCTCATGAAACCTTCTAAACTACCCTTCTAAAATAAATAAATGTATATAATGCTGATCTTTTAGAAATGGACTGAAACGGCGAATTTCGAATGATATCGAGCCCATTGTTGGCTTCAGGTATGCAAATTCTCTTGCTCTGTTTGTGTTTTCTCGGCCTTTTTCCTTCTTAAATAAATTTTCCCCTTGGTAATCAAGAATTATTTTCAGACGGTCAGGTGTGGAAGAACTGCCTGTTAGAGGCATCAGGCGAAGAATTGAGTTCGTGAATTGTCTTTTTTCTCTCGTTATTTGTTAATTTTTTTCCTCCTTGGAGTTATTCTATGATTCCTGCATACTAAGCCAAACAAATATGAAAGTAATTTTTTTTAAACTTGGCAGGGGCTGTTATTTGTAACGGGAAAGGCATAGTTAGGCAGGAATAAGTTGTTCCTGGAATTCTAACAAGGAATATTGTTAAGGTATGAAGATGTACCAAACAAAAGAATGCGAGATGACATCGATGAAGAGGACAGACCGAAGCGAACTCTGCAGTCGACTGTTGTTATGCCGACTATTGAAACCAAGTCAAGAGATGCGGCCATATCGGAGATGAACAAAGAACTTAATACAGAAGTGAAGCAGAGGTAATTTAATTTGTGGTGGAGAGGGGGTTGACGTTATAACTAGACAGAAATCGAGTATTCTATTTGTTTTCAAACACCATCATTGGAATGTTTCAACGTATTCCTTATTGTTGCAGGAATCGCCGATTATTCAGTTCTCTTGTTGTGGGTACTTTGCAGCGTTTCCAGAAGGACGAAAAGAAGATTTCTTCAACTGAGAAAGCCCAGGTATTTTTTTTCAGTAGTAAGAGCGTTCAAGAATTGAGCCCAGTATTTTCTCCAAGGTACATCGGACATGTTTCGAACGCATTTGTCTTATTGTCGTTGAATATACAAAGTAGTTCTTTTTATCTTTTTATCCGCTGAAAGAGGCAGTTGGATAAACGTATGGTGATAATGAAGAATTTTGCGCTTCAGGTTCACAAATTGGCAGAAGTCGAGAAGAAGCTCGAGGAGACGAAGCGAGAAGAAAGGGAGAGAGTGATGAAAGAGAAGGAGTCTCTCTTGGCTCAGAGAAGAGATCAGGAAAGGGAACTCCGGGCGTTGCAGAGGAAGAAGGCTCTCATTCAATACGTACGTTTTGTCATTCCCAAGGTAGTTGCAATGGACGGAATGTGAATGCAGGCCGAGCAGAAGAAAGAGCACTACCAGCGACTGCAGAACTTCATCCAGACCAAGGCGCGACCCACTCTCTTCTTCCTCCCTGCCAAGCACACTCTCCACTCTCTCGAACTACTCAAGCAGTCAGCCTCGGCCATCGAGGGACTCATCGACATGCGCGAGAAGGAACTGCAGGTAACTCATCTGCAATGCTCTTTTATTCAATTGCCACAACTACTTTCAAAATCAACATTGTATACGTGGAGTTAAATCGCAGAGTACCGTACTTACTCTATTTCAAAATCAGTAGCTAATGGAGTCCTGAAATGCCCATTCGCAACCCTATCGTTGATCGGGTGCTTATTAGTGGTTTTCCATCGTGCAATCTCACCACAAACTCTCCCATTCTCCACCATTACATATGTACATTGTCCTTTTGATATTTCTATAGAAGTAATTGTTATAATAACGAAAGAAGTACGCTTGGACTGAAAGTTTGCTTGTTCTTAGACTGAGATGGAGAAGGGACAGGGCATGGTCTTCGATGAAGAACAGAAGAGACCTCTCCGCAGTCACATCGCAGCGAGAGCGCGAGACAGAGAGAGTGTGAATGGAGAAGACGAAGAGGAGGAAGTGGAAGAAGGAGTGAAGAAGGGAGAAGAAGAGGAGGGGGATGGAGATGAGAGTGCCGCTCCCCGCCAAGAGCCTTCCGTGGAAGTGACCCTGCAGGGGGAAGAGTCCGACAAAGACGACGAATGAGGAAGTCAGTTCTTTCCATTTCAATCTTTGCAGCCTTTGCAATTTGGGTTGGCTACACATTCAAGGGACTATCTTTTTGTCACATCCGAATCATCAAGTTTTAATAAAGAAACCATGGCATTTCAATTTTCACTAAAACCGAACATCTGCTCCCATCGGGTCAAGCCGCACTCTTTTATATTTATTTTCTAGTAACTAACTGTCTCATTCTCTTTTTCGCTCTCTATCAGTATAATTTTATGACTCAAAACCGTCATATTAAAACTAGTACACATTGTTAAGTGTATTGTTATGTTTTTTTTTCTGGATGCCGGTCTTGAATAAAGTATTTATACCGGAATTGAGTTACACGCCGTGTAAGTATGATAAGTAGCAGTAAGTGAGATCAATGTGATATTCAAAATGTAAGAAAGATCTCTATATGAATGTGTGAGGTGGCCCGCCATTGTTCCCGTTCGTAGAGATCAGTCGTGTTTCCTCCTGGGAAGAGTGTGGAATTATGTCATTATAGCAGAAGTAAGGAAGAAGAAAAAGGAAAACTTACAGATTTGCGAGGCGCACTGGAATGGTGTTGGTGGTGATGTCGAGTGGGTTGCTGCTTCACTTGGTCCATGGACAAGACTCCTCTTCTCTTCTTCGGCATCTTTGACCGAGCCTGAGTGTGGGAGTAGAACATCGCGAAGTTGGAGACTATGACCTGGAAAGGAAGGAGCAGTCAAGTGAGTATTCTTGGCCTGCTTCAACTGGACTCACAGGAACGGGAAGGGCAATTGTGAGTACTCCGGCCAAGGCACAGATCGAACCAATCAGACGACCGAGGTACGTGTGAGGAGTGATGTCCCCGTAGCCGATCGTTGTCATTGTTACGATCTGCAAGACATTCGAGTGCTTCCTACCAAATGATATCTAATTGAATCTCTCAAGGTTTCCCCGTTAAGATGAGCATTGCCCACTTTCCTCTTAGCCCTGATGACTTACCGCCCACCAAAGCCCGATGGGAATTGAAGTAAACTGGTTGTCCTTGTTTTCCTCGACTCGCTCAGCATAATAGACAAGAGACGCGAAGACAACAATGCCGAGGACAAGGAAGAACACCAGCAACATCAACTCTTTTGCAGATGCTCTGCAGCCAAGCTACCCTATTCTCTTTCTTTCTCTCTCTCTCTCTCTCTCTCTCTCTCTCTCTCGCTTTTCTTTAACTCTCTCGCTCTCTCTCTCTAACTCTCTCACTCTTGTTTATCTTCATTTCTGCCGCGCACGTTTAGCTAACCGGAAGGTGTGCATGAGAATCTTAAGTCCGTTAGAGTGCTGAGTGAGCTTGAATAATCTCATAATTCTTATAATAGAGAAGAATTCGAGATCCGCGGATGTTCCGAGCATGTTCATGACCAGGTCGACGTAGAATGTAAGAGTGGCCACGAGATCGATGAGATTCACGGGCGCCTCAAACAAGCACTTCCTCCTCTCTTCCTTCTCGGCACCTTTCCCACTCTTCTAATCTAAACCTCCGTTCCCTTTCTTTGCTTCATCGCCAAGGCTTTGCCATTCTTCCTACCAGACAATTTATACATCCCATCTTCTGTACAATGCATGGAAACGCCACCAGTCATTAAACTGGAGCTGAGAATGGAAAAGACATTGAGAGTGAGAGAGAAGGAGAGAGAAGAGAGAGAAAGAGAGAGAGAGAGAGAAAGAGAGAGAGAGAGAGATGCAGCCGGAGCGAGCAGATTGAGAAAGTACATTAGTACGGCATGAGAACGGAGAAAGAAGGATTTGAGAAAACGGTGTTGCGGGAATGTCTTTCGTAAATAAGAGAATACGACAAGATGAACACTGACCCTGAGATATTCAATCTTGGCGGGACAAGTAAGGAATCGGATGAGAATCTCAATAGTGAACCACACGTTGCAGACTGTTTCGACGGCCTGGAAGAAGCGAGGGAAGGGTTGAAGGCAGGAGAGGAGGAAGGACTAACCAGGAAGGCAGTGTAGGCCTTGGAGTTGACTTTGTCGACCGAGAGAGTGTGGTAAGAGTGGAGATGAGAGGGAGGGTAGACACGGCTGAGAGAGGGAGGGGATGAGAAGTTCGCGTGGAGCTTCAACTCAGATCGACGGAGACCTGGATGGGTCTTGAGGCAGAAGGCGCAGATGGCGGTGAGCAGGAAGAATACGGACACCACGGCAACCACCTGAACGGACTCGGAGGATCAGTCTCTCTGGAGAGTCATCCTCAGACTCGCCTTCGCTGCCGTGGACGAGCTCGGTTCGTCGAAGAGTCGCCATATCTTCGGCTTCAGCTTCTGCCATCTGCTCAAGGAGTCATTGTGGAAGTCGTCCTCCCAGCCAAATCGCCGGTACAATTCCTTCAATCCTATTAGTATCCATGTTATCTCGTAACATTACCCATCATTATTTGTTACTATTTGCTGTGACTGACAATCAATTACAGTTGCATACGAAGAAAGAGAGAAGGAGAATGAGCATAGAAAGAAAAGAGAAGCCAGAACAAATGAAGCTGATTTAGAAAAGACACAGAAGCATGGTTTAGGAATTCTGTGTTTCGTGTCTTCCTTTGCAAGAGAGAAGCTGAACATGCAACGTGACCAGCAAGCATACTACTGAATGGCAGATGAGAGAAAGATGGACTAGGAGAAAAAGAAGAAGAGACAGAAAGAGTGTGAGAGAGAGAGGGAGGACATTTAGAAAGAAAAAAGAGAGGGAGAAAAGAGAGGTATCGCGGGAATGGATAGAGAAAAATGAGAGAGAGAGAGAGAGAGAGAGGGAGAGAGAGAGAAAGAGAGAGAGAGAGAGAGAGAGAGAGAGAGAGAGGGAGAGAGAGAGAATAAAGAACGGGACAATGAGAAAGAGAAAAAGCGAGAAGAAGAGAAAAGGGTGAGAGACAGACATACAGGCACAGAGAGAGAGAGAGGGAGAGAGAGAGAGGGAGAGAGAGAGAGGGATGGTAAAAAAAAATAAAATGGCTTGCTGACCTGTCCCTCGGACCGTTCCAAATCAGTGTCAATATCGAGTTTGTCAAGTGCAGCGAGGACTTCTTGGGTGTCTCTGGTGGCAGAAAGAGTCATCCAACAGCAAGGCTCGCACTCATTCGAATCCAATCCCCAGTACTGCAACCTTCTGAATTCCATCTCTCGCACTTTGGTCAGATTCACGAACGACCTCTTAACCGCTTCGCACGTTTAATAATGCAATTAAACGATTCCTTTCCTAACTGTAAGATGTATGAAAAAATGTAAATTTAGAGAAAGAGAGAGTTGGAGAGAGAGAAAGAGTGAAAGACGGAAGAGAGTGAGACAGCAATGATGAAGAGTGTGACAGAGAAAGAGGGAAGAGAGCGAGGAGTGAAAGAGGGATGCGGAAGGATGGGAGATAATGACAGATGAAGAGAGAGCGTGAGAACTAGAAGACAGCCGGTACGGTAGAAAAGGAAGAAGAAGCATTGGACATCCAATTTGGTGGACATTAAACGTGCCTCGCCAGACTAATCCAACAGTCGGCCGGCCTTCTCTTATCTATTCTCCTTCGTCATTCTATCATTTCTTCGCTAGCTCTGGCTTATTTTCCTTAGTCATTTCCATTTGTCCCCCATATGTCTTCCCTGCTTGACAGCATGACGTCATTGCTTTGTTTGTCTTCTCTTCACTTGGAGGGGATCACTTGAAGAGTCTGAATTATTATACCGAAAGGATATGAAGACCCTACTATTTTTTCCATTCAGAAATGGACAAAATTATCATTAGTGGCTGGGCGGATTTCAGATCTTCCGCCATTTTTCTAATCCGCCTCTTCCCGCTCTTCATCCAAAAGGTTCTCTTCTGCCTCTCTTCCCCTCTTCATCCATAACGCGCTCTCTCGCTCTTCCTTCTGCTTTTCTTTTTCCTCTTAATTAACAACAATAGTTCGCTTATCTCCTGCTCCTTTCCTGGCTCGGTGTCGAGTGTCCCAATGGCATCTTGCTCCATCGCTCTCTCTCCCTCTCTTGCGCCCTCCACTCGATCTAATCTACCTGTCTATTTGTCCATCTCTCTCATTCTTTCTTTCCCCATTCCTCTCTCTTTCATCTCTTTGTCTCTTCTCTCTCTATCTCTCTGCTTTCCTCATCATATTCCTTCCTTGAGGGCAATCTAGAAGACGGAAAGCCACGAAGATCTGGTACAGCAGAAGAGAAAGGAGGCAACTCCGCTAGCAGTTCACGTGAAGACGAGGGCAGCAAAAGGATGAAGCAAATTATGGAGCAGTGGCCATCTTCACCGGGGTGCAGAAGGGTGCAGGGGAGGACAGAGAGAGAGAGAAGATAGAGAGTGGGGTTTGGAGAGAGAGTGGAGAGAGAGAGGAAGACAGATGAGAGAGAGGGATAGAGAGTGGGTGTTGGAGAGAGAGTGGAGAGAGAGGAAGACAGATGAGGGAGAGAGAGAGGACGGGGGGGGGGTGGAGAGAGAGGAGAGTTGCAAGGGGAAGCTCCAACCTTAAGTTCCTCCTCGAAGAGTGGTCCACAAACATCAAGAGGGTAGTGCAGTTTGCCCGTTCGGTAGTAGTTGAGCACTTGGGCGAAAACCTTAACAGGTCTAATTATCAGAAGTCTTCTCTTGTTACACAAATTACCAAAAGCAATTGTGTCATCACTTGTTCTCCTTACGGAAGAAGGGATGGGCGCATGTCTGGAGCTTATGGGGAACGAGTGCCAGAGAGAGAGAGAGAGAGAGAGAGAGAGAGAGAGAGAGAGAGCGTGAGAGAGAGAATGATAGAGACAACGGAGGAAGGAGAGATTACGAGAGAAAGATACTGCAGAGAGACGAGAAATGTTTCCCTTTTCCATCTCTCATCGCACATAACAACGCATCTTTCTACGACCCGGCGGAAGAGTTAAAGCTTCACTCATCAAATTTCAGCTCCCCGGTGATGAGTTTCGAGAGAGAGAGAATAGAGAGAAGAGAGAAGAGAGGTGGGAAGAGAGGGAAGAGATAGAGAAGAGGACGACAACAAGAACTAAAGTAGAGTTGCGAGATGATAGTGTAGAGTACGCCATGGAACAACGACCGCCTTGTCTCCATGGAATCGAGTCATCCATTCATTTCCTCCTTTCCTCTCATCATTCCACTCTTACTCTTAATATGACGGAAGTGTTGACAGTCTAGCTTCGTGGAAAAGAACGAAAGGTAAGGAGGAGTGGAGAAAGACGAAAAGGAAGATCTGAGACGGAGAAAGAGTGAGAAAGAGGTATGTATTGTGAATAGATAAGAGAGTCCCAGTGGGTGGGGAAGACTCGTAAAGGAGAAGCGCGGGCAGGTGCAATGAAAACTAAAGCTATGAAGTTATGTATATTCGCTTCCTTTGCTCTGCAGATATCCAATAAAAAGTGTAATCTGGCATAGAGAAAATCCGTAAATTTGAAGCGAAAGTCTGAGACTGACTGCGGGATGGCGGTCGAAGAAGTACTCGTTGAGGAGGGGGTCGTAGTTGGCGAGATTGGTCGTGAGGCGAGAGAGGCGCGTGGCGGGGATCTTCTTCAGGGTGTGTTTGTACGTCTCGTGGCGGACTCCCCCCACATTCAGCACCACGCGATACTCGCTATCCATCTGAGGGCCGGAGACGCAGCCACTCACGGGGGATCTACATCGACAGATTGACAAAGGGAAGGAGTTGCAGGATGAGTACAGCAAAGCAGACAAAGGGAAGGAGGAAGAGGAGCGGCTGCAAGGGAAACTCTTCACTTCTTACACCTCATTTGTCGCATTTTGACCACTTTTAAAGTGCACACAACGGCCTGGAAAGCACAATAAATGTCATGAGAGGTGGCGACAGCAGAAATGACAAGAAGAAAGGGCAGAAGCACATGAGAGAGTGATAGAGGGAAAGCGAAGGAGTGAGAGAGTGAGCAAGAGGGAGAGCGAGAGAGAGTGAGAAAGCGAGAGAAGGAACATGGATGGAGGAGGGTGCGACGCCTAGACATACCAGACGATACAACGGGAATATGAAGCGGCTGAAAAGGGGACAGAAAATAAAGAGAAACTAAGGAGAGAGTGAAGATACAGAGAAACGAGAGCGACAGAACACAGACGGGATCACTGTTAAAGTTCCAGAAATCAGCCGAAGCAGACTCCGCTTTTATTCCAAAGAACTACTGCAGAGACGACTACTTCCATCTGTATGACAATGAAAGTAGAGAGTGGAGAGAGATAGAGATGGAGAGAGGTATGGAGGGAGAGGGGGAGCGGGAGAGATAGAGAAATAATGAGAGCAATGGAAAACAGAGCGTAGAAGACAAGACTTCTCTTCTTTTCTTTCTCTCCAATGAAAAAAAAAGTATTTTTCAAATAAAAGGATGATTTGAAGGAAACAAAAAAGGCAAAAGAACACCGGCGAATAAGGTAAAAATTATCCTAAGAATTCCTTCTCGTGGATCTCTGCGAGGAAACGACAGAATCTAGCCAGATGTCTGCACCTGTTAGCTGCAGATAGAAGGGAGTGCAAGAGGCGGAGAGAGAAAGGAGAGGGAAAGAGAGAGACAGCGAGAAAGTGGGAGCGAGGAAATTGAGAGTGGGAGAAGGGAAAGAGAGAGTGGGAGAGAGGAGAGAGAGTGTGAAAAAGGAAAGAGAGATCGAGGGAGTGGGAGATAGAACATAGAAGATACAAGAGAAAGGCACAGAGAGCTCTCGAGAAAAAGGAAGGCGAAAGAGAGTAGGCGGTGAAAGGGAGGAGCGAGCCAGAGAAAAATGTGTTAAATAGAAAAGGGCATGTATGTATGTACACACATATGTACATACATACACATGTAGTTCAGAGTGAATGGAATCGGGTCGTAAAATGTTCATGTGGCAGAGGTAATTCTCGCTGTTGGAAGGTGTTTTTGGCTTCTCTTACTATTCCTTTTCACTTCATTCTCTATCTTTGCCTTGCTATTTTTCCACATTCTCCGACACCCACCGCGCTCCCCCCACCCCGCTCTTTCTTCATTCTCTACTTCTCTCTCTCTCTCTCTCTTTCTCTCTCTCTCTCTGTCTCTGTCTCTCTCTCTGTCTTTCTCCCTCCTCTTTCTCTCTTTCAATCTCCCACTACAACTGAATTTATATGCTTGTATTGTTTCCCCACTGCTTCTAGGACAAAAAGCGCTTCATTTCCATCTATTACTCTTCTCTGGCCTTTGCCGCGCATTCTAAATGTACATAGAAGAGTAAAATGGCCGAAGAAGCCGAGAAAGCGAGGGAAGTGAATCCGAGAGAGTGAACATGCTGGTGATGTCTCCCTCTCTCTTTCTGCCGTTCTCTTTCTATCTACCTCTCTCTCTCTCTCTCTCTCTCTCTCTCTCTCTCTGCCGTTCTCGTTCTATCTACTCTCTCTCTCTCTCTCTCTCTCTCTCTCTCTCTCTCTCTCTTTCTCTCTCTCTCTCTCTCTCTCTCTCTCTCTCTCTTTCTGCCATTATCGTTCTCTTTACCATCCCCTCTTTCTCTCCCTCTCTCTCTCTCTCTGGCATTCCACTTCCCTCTACCTCCCTCTTTTTCTGCCATTGTCTTTCTCTCTATCTCCCTTTCTCTCCCTCCTTCCGCCTCTTTCTACACCCTCTCTCTCTCTGCCACTCTCTGTCTCTCTACTCTATCTTATCTTTCGCTTCTTCCTCTTCTTTCCTCGTTCTTTCACTCTCTCTGACTACCTCTCTTTTCTCCTTTATCAGGTATAGCTTACAATGTCGAATACATCGGCCGAGAGCGTGTGCCACGAGAAGAAGATAAAAGGAGATCTTTCATGGAGGGAGGTCGAGTGCATTACTTGGTATTTGTATACCGAAATACACGTGAGACCTTACAAGATGTATGGGAGTACGCACTTGAAGGGATAACACGTGCATGCGGAGGCGGAGCGACCTGGCTCCAGAATCACTCGGAATGTGCGCAAGATGTTATTAACACCTTTCTCTAACAATAAGTGAATGAAATGACGCTGGATATTACAAGGGAAAGAAGGATGGCCGAGGCCAAGAGCTGCTTTGAGTGCAGACATGCTCTGGATGTCTAAATTGTCGCAACTGCTTGAGGGGTGGCAAGATGCCATGGCCAGACTGGCTTCAATCTTTCTCAAGACCATTTTACTTCCTTGCCTCCTTCAATGCGACATTGTAGTCTTCGAGATGGAAATGCTCTTGCTTTGTCGGCAGTCTCTACATCTTGCAAAGTGCACCAAGTTCGTGAGAATGAAGAGGGGGGGGGTGACAGGAGTTCTTTGTCTGCAGAGAACATTCAGACCTGGCACTGCCGATGCTGCTCATCTTGCTGCCATGTAGTCGCAGACTCTCTCAGTTGACGTGACTCTGGTGAGTGGAAGAAGAGAGGGCCGGCCAGGCTGCCGTGGCCTAGCAACTCGGGCATGGATTCTCCGGGTTGCCTTCACACGCCATTCGCATTGTGCGATTCAAGCAATGGAAAGGTTTGCTCCTCCCGAGTAGTCTCGCATTCCCTCTCTACATATAACAATCTCTCTCTCTCTCTCTCTCTCCTTCTATGTATCTCTTTCTCTCTCTCTCTCTCCTTCTATCTCTCTCTTTCTCTCTCTCTATCTCTCTCTCTATCTTTCTCTCTTTCTCTTTCTCTCTCTTACTCTCTCTCTGGATACTCTCGCACTCTGTCAGTGTTGCAGAGTTTTCCTTGTCTAGTGTATCGTCGTCCCGGCAGTGTACCTTCCAACCTTGTCTGCTTATTTAACAAGCTTGCGCAGCTGCCTACGGCTTCCCTCTTAGAACTCTCTTCCCACTCTCCAAATGGCAAGTGCATTCTAACTCTAGAAGTAGTCAAGTGATAGAATTTTCTCATTCTGTCATTATACATGGATGTTTAAAAATATACGATGAAGCAATTATTTACATATGTCTATGGTATGCTGTTTACAGAATGAGACGTGATGTATGAAGATCAGTAAAAGGAAAAAGAGATGTGAGAGATTAGAGCATTGTGAGAATAGGCAAGATATGTATGGATGAGGAGAGAGAGGGATGAGAGAGAGAGGAGAGAGAGAGAGTGAGAGAGAAAAAGGGGAGAAGAAGGGGAAAGAATGGACGAGCTGTTAGTGGAAGGTGCTGGTCGAGAGCGACAGAATACTACCGAGCAATTTGCTGATGACTAGGGCAAGATGACCCTGCTTTGCTATTCCGGAGCAATGGGAAGGAAACGAACAATATGAGGGAGAGGAAAAGAGAGAGAGAGAGAGAAAAGAGAGAAAGAGTGGGAGTGAGAGAGAGAGAAATGAGGGGGAGAGCAGGGGAGGGAGAGAATGGCAGGAGGGAAAGCGATAGCCAGAGGCTGACATTGTATCCATGGCACGATCTCTCGTCCGTTCCTCCCGTTCTGGTCGCTGTTTCCTGAATAAGTCTGTTTCATCTTTCTCCTCGCTTTTCAAACATAATCCTTCTATCCTGATCTTCTAATTGACAACCCCTTTGATTCTGATTTTCTTTCTCGACCCCCACTGCTGTCATTCCCTTGGCAGGCCCGCCCTTTGTTCTTCTCACTCTACCATCTTTGAATTGACTGACAAAGTTCCCACTGTCTGAATTGCCATTACTTTCATATTCATCGAAAGAAAACGCCAGTCAATCTCAGAATGCTCTCTCGCATAACAAAGAATTCCATATCGAAGACGAGAATTTGTTCCTACAAATAGATCCCGGCATGAAATTCTTTTTTCTCTTTTCAGTTATATTCTGAGTTTATAGATATGAATGTCATCTGCACAGTCTTTGCCACTTGTGGAAGAAGGGAAGAGGGATGAATATCGCTAGTTGAAGACAGTTTGAGAAGTCATTAAAACTAGAAAGTGAAGGAGACTCTCGAAATTCAAGAAGAAGGCGGACGAAACCAATGGAATTTCAAACATGAGGTTCTGCTCAATTTTGAGAATCATGGGATAATGAAAACGAAAAGAGGAAAGTGAAGGTCAGCCACGCAAGCAAAGCCTGCTTAGCCTTGCCGCGGGCAGCTTTGACTGCCATCCCGTCGAAGATCTCCTTTCTCTGAATCTCCTCTCTCCGCATACTCTTTCCCCTTTCTTCTTATAAGAAACCTGCTGATTCGTTGCGAGTCCGAGAGGGTCACCTATCACATTGACACTCTATGCAGAGGCCTATATCATATCCCCATCTCTCTCTCTCTGTCTTTCTCTCTGTATCTCTCTCCTGTCACTCTCTGTGTCTCTGTATCTCCCTCTATATCTCTCTCCTTCTCTCTCTCTCTCTCTCTCTCTCTCTTTCTCATCATTTCCCTATCAGCCCTGGGCAGTGAGGGAGGGCAGAGCAGTGTTGTGTGCCTGACCCGGTGAGTGCGGTTGAGTTGCCCTGGCTGATATGATTACGAATAACTGTCGCAGTCTTATCTTCTGCACTCTTTTCCTTCCCCTCTCACTGTATGCAGGTATCTTGCTTCTGTTCGGCCTCTTTTCAATTACTTCATTATTCTTGACTTTTCCTTTAGTTTGAAACGGAATGATTAACACTTTTCATGTCCTTCTTTTCAGCAACTTTTGATGCTCCGAAGGGCAGTGGAGTAATTGTGAGCATCGAGAATGGACAGAATGTTCACACTTTTTGCACTATCAGATATTCATTATGATTGTCTCACTCAGTCATATCAGGCAGCCTTTTTATAACTTTTTATTTACTCTTTCTTTCTCCTGCTCTTCTTCCTTCATCTCATTCGAATTGTAGGGCCTTGATGTTGGCAAGGAGGACCGAACTCGCTTCGATCTTCTTGAACAATTCCGGCCTCTTTCAAGAGCTGCATCTATTCAAGGTTAGCTTTTTATATGTACATATGTTCAGCTGTGTTTTATACTATCTTCTTTATGTTTTTCTAAAAATAAATTTCGTGGTTATGATTAAACAATGTAATATAAAAAAATTTATCTGCTATGTTTTGTTATTTATTTTTCTTATTTATTCTTTTGTACCATTAATTTTTGTATTTTGACTTTCTGTTTGTAATGCCTTAATTCTACATATTTCTTCTTACATTCCGTTTTGTTCGTGATTCTGTGTTCTTGCAGGCACTGACCTCGATGTCCTGCGAACTCGTCTGGCTGGAGTCAAGAACGTTGAAGAAGCGGCCATAAACAGCATCGAGGAGTTACGCGAAGATACGGCAGAGGAGAGAGAGGAGACGGAGGGAGCAGAAACGCAGAGCAACCTTCCACCGGCGACGACCACTCGACCAATGAGTTAGATTGACGACATACAATTAGTGGGATGCTTGCTACAGTTGATGAGAATGATGATTGGCAGTGGTGACTGGAGAGTGGACTGCGTGGAGTGCGTGGTCCGCGTGCAGAGGGGGACAACGAGTGCGCACTCGCATCTGCTTCTCCCGTCTGGCCTCTTGGCATGTCCACTGTCCGGGGGATGCCAAGCAGGTTCGTCTTTCTCTCACTTTCTGGAAGCTCCTAGCAGTTCATTCTTAAAAATTTTTTAGTAGTATATAAAATAATAATGAAAAGCTAATCAGGTCTCCCAGTGCTTCGATGCTCAGCGAAAGACGGAAGTCGCGTCTGATCCGTGGACAATTGAGAAGGAAATCACCGGTGGAAGACTCTAAGCTTTAAAATATAAAATTTTTAAGGAAAAATGGACTAGAAATGTAATCAATATCACTGCGCGTCCTCCATCGGAACATCAAGGATTGATTCCTCTTGTGATGCCCACCATCCAGCCAATTTCTTCTCCGGGCATTCCTCGCTGATTTCGCTTAATAATTAGTACTTTCTTAGACTTGTTTAATGTCTCTTAATATACGATATTTGCATTATTGACATAATTTAACAAGTCTGATAATAAACTACCCACCTGAGACTAATGAACAGGCGACTTCACAACTGCATACAATGAAATAAGATGAAAAATCAAGGAACATAGTATGTGCAAAGAAGATGAGATGAATATCTATGTGTAACATTGTGCCTTTACTTCTCTTAGTCACCGTTTATTCCTTTCAATTTCGCTATCTCTTTCATCTTTTCTTGATCTGTCTCTCTCTCTCTCTCTCTCTCTCTCTCTTTCTCTCTCTCTTTCTCTCTCTCGTCTTTCTCTCTCTCTTTATTTCTCTCTCCCCCTCTATCTTTCTCCCTCTCTTACTCTCTCACTCTCTCTCTTTCTCTCTCTCTTACTCTCTCTCACTCTCTCTCTCTCTCTCTCTCTTGATCTAGATAATTCCCGTTATCTGTCGTTCACTCTCCGACTCCTCTAACCCTCATCTTTCTCTCTATCTCTCTCTCTAGCTCTCATCTTTCTCTTCCTCTCTCCCCTTTCTCTCTATTTCTCTCCCTCTCTCCATTTTCTTTCTCTCTTCTCTCTGTAGTTAGCTGACCCAAAATGCAAAAAAGGCAAAAGAGAAAGCAGAAGAAAGAGAGAGCGGGAAAACGAGCGAAGCTCGCACAAGCGGCTGCCTCTAGCCGGCTACCTGCCTAGCAGGCAGGACTAATCAGGAAACGAAGAAAGAGAGAGAGAGAGAGAGAGAGAAGGGAGAGAGAAAGATAAGCGTGAGAGAGGAAGAGAAAGAGAGATGAGCGAGAAAGAGTTCAATCCTAATTCCATCCTAGCTGATCTCTCGACTGCTGGCAGCTACGCAGTGAGGATCCGATTTAATCAACAAAAATGCGCCCGAGGCGGAGTTTTTGTACCCTCGTGTGTCTCATCTTCATATTTGGTCAGAGCGCAATTTTATTTATTTATTATTTCATTTTTTTTTCAATACACCAAAGTGTGTTATCGTTTTTTTAATACTATAGGGCAAATAATTTTTTCAGGGAATGCCGCCTGGACAGATTCACAAGAAATTTCAAGTCGGTTTTATACTTTCTTAATTGTCATGATGTTAACCACAGTTGCACCATTTTCCTTTTCAATCACAAGGGAGCTTTTGAGCGCTTTTGCTCCTATTCATGGTCGCTATATTTCTCTCTCTATTTCTCTCTCTATTTCTCTCTTTCTTCTTCACTCTCTTTCCATCTTCCTCTTACTCTCCTCTGTTTCACTAGACTGTTTCAATCCCTTACTCTCTCTCATTCTCTCCCTCGCTTTCTCTCTTTATTTACACCTCTCTCTCTCTCTCTTTTTCTCTATCCCTTTCCCCTCTCTCTTCTCATTTCACCCTTTCACATGCTATCATAGCCTCTTCCTGTCCTTTTTCTCCTCACTTTCACTGTTTCAATATCAGATCGCTATTTCCTTGCTTAGGACTTGATTTTCTATTGCTCAGCATACTAAGGATATATGCACAGCTCGATGAAGTGAAATTGAATAGTAGGTCTACAGGGTCAAAAGATTTCATTTATCGCAAGTTAAAATCTGAAGAGGAGGCGGAAGAGTAAAAGGGCACTGAACTTATAAAGAAAACGTCATGAAGATGGTTCTTTGCCCTCCTTTTACAATACAGCTTTCCAAGAGATTGGCTGATTTGTATGTACATTGACGATTTTCCACAATAATGTCAAATGGATAATAGAAAAGAAGGCTGCAAATACAATAGTCGAAAACTTGAGTGATGTCTTCGGAGTGGTCGAGATGGTCTCCGTGGTCCTTCTGCTCTTCCTCCGTTCGAATCCGAGTCCGTGCTTGTTCGACTGTCCGTGGATTCAAATGCGTCGGCCACAACAAGGTCTGTCTTCTCTTTTCAGGGAAGAAGAAACCATTTGGACTTCTCTTCTGCAGGAGTTTCAAAGCTGTGACGAATCCGTCTCAACGACTTCTTCCCCTCGCAAGGTCTCGTCTGACTCGGATTCATCAGAGGATCATGAGGACCCGTGGACAGAAGAGCGGGCACTCGCCCTGAGGCAGCTCTATCCTGACTACGAGCATCCCTCCCCTGTCCTCACTCCTCGCAGAGAAACATCCAAACCCCCCACTCCTGCTCCTTCTCCATCAACCACTTCGCCACTTTCCACTTCCACAATACGGGTATCTACGAAGACCTTCGACTTCCGCAACAATAATCTACTACAGAAGCTTAGTCAGTCATTTATTTTAACTTGGGGAGTTTAATTTTCATATAATCATATGCCATTCGACCATTCAAGGAACACTTTGTGTGAAACATACATATATGTATGTGCATAGCAATAGTTGTAGGAGAAGGAGAATCGGTCTCCTCCATGCTGCATGGAGAAATTCACCCGGAACACGCTTCATCCACAGATGGTCCAACCAGGATGGAAGAGAGTAGCCAAGAATCAGAGGGCGAGGAAGATGCGGAAGAGAAGAGCACTCCTCCAACTCCCACGCCCTCCCCTCTCAGGGCATCCATTGCTGCTCTCCTCCAGCAACAAACACTCCATTCTACATCGCCAAGTCGACCAACCGAGGCTGCAGAAGGAACGGACTCAGACTATTTTGACGACTCTGAGCAGGAAGCGGAGCAACCGGAGATCAGACAACCGATCACCATCAATGCAATCAGGAACAATGGCATAGTGGCAGCAGCAAGCAATACTCTCTCAGAACAGGACAGACTCAGACTGGCTGCGGCAGAAGAGAGAGAAGAGGAGATGAAGAGACAGCAGACGGAGAGAGAAAAGGAGAAACAAAGAATAGCTGAAGAGACGGCCAGAGTAAGGGAGCAAATCAGGCATGAGGAGGAGAAGCTGGCGAGGATTAGGGAAGAAAAGAGGAGGAGAGATGAGCAAAGAAGAATAGAAGAACAGAGAAGAGAAGAGGAGAGGAGGAAGAGAGCGGAGGAGCAGCCAGAGAAAGAGAGAGTGAGGGAGGAAGCGGAGAGACATGAGAGACGCAGACTGCAAGAGGAGGAGAGGAAGAAGCTGCAAGAAGAAGAGAGGCGACGACTACATGAAGAAAGAATGAGAACGAAGGAGCATTTCAACCGACTACAGGCTACATCGAAGAGACAGGAATTAGGATTCGAAGAGGTAGAGAGAGGAGGGTCAGACAACGAGAGAAGAGGGCCAGACAACGAGAGAAGAGGGCCAGATAACCAGAGATCTAGAGCTGATCAGCAGAGGAATATCACGAAGACACTCAACAATATCAATGCAATTGTCGCCAAACTGGAGAAGGAGGTAATTATAAATTATGGAGAGAACAAGATGAGAGTTAACTGATTTGAGGAGTCGAAGAGGGCTCAGACGGGAGAGCGGTTGAGTGCCATGCAAGCAGCTTATCTGAAGAGGAGCAGAGAACTGAGACAACAGCTTCTTCTTCTGCAACTCAAGTATTCCAGCGTCACCCCAACCACTTCCACAACCACAACTCCCGATTCCAATATCGAGGTTTTTTTTAAGAATTAGCATCATGTTTTTTTTCTTAATGTATTTTTCTTCACTTTTCCTCGATGACATTTGACGATTATTTCTTAACTAGATATCAGATGACACCGCAAAGGCATTCGAATGGCTCATGCAGAACATCAATAGTCGATTGGGAGTCGGTGAAGAACCTGAGCCTGTCCAGGTTACTCCCCTTTTCCCCACTAAAAGATTTCTCTAATCACCGCTTTCTTCTGCAGACCCTGCATCCACCCAAGAAGGCAGTGCCACCCACTCAAATCCCGCTTGGCTCGCCTCTCCCCCTTCGTCCCTTCACGTCGCCTGTTCCCATTGGGAAGGCTGCCAATCCGCAAATAGCTAATGTCAAATTTGTCGATATGACCGGCGAGGTAAAGCTGAAAATGGTAGATATAGAGAAGCAAAAGAGAATTGGTAGATGGGAGAGAGAGCGAGAGAGAGAGAGAGAGATGAAAGTTGAGATGAGAAATGAGATTTGAGGATGCTGAGCGTGTGTATCCGCTGCCAAGCTACCGCCTGCCCTCGAGATCCATTCGCATCTTCAGCCGCGGCCACAACCACTCCGAACCCCGTGCAGTGAGTTCATGCCACTTCCAACTGATAAGCAGTGACTAATTGCTCTCTTCAGGAGCCTTCCTCCTCGCCCGTTCCACTGGCTCTCCCTTCTGCTCGTGCTCCTGAAACAAATGCTGGAGATTCCTTCGAGTGGAGTGAATGGTCGGAATGGAGTGAATGTGTGTGTGGATGGCAGCTCAGAAAGAGAATCTGTCTCCATCCCCTCCTGGCAACGAGTCAAGAAAGCTGCCCTGCTCCGCAGTACGAGAGGATGAAATGCGAAGGGGGACCGTGCTAGACAATCTTTCGAGGGATAGAGTGAGGACAACTCTTCTTGACACAAATTTACCAGCTACATCATCATAACAAATCTCTGTGTACGTAGATGCCATACTCGTTCGTTCCAAACCGAGCACTCGATTGGAAGTAATTGTCAGAATATCTACCTCGGCTCATTTCTGCCTAGGTTTGCTTCATTGTCTCGGGCCTTTGTTCTTTTGCATGTTTAATAATAAGTTCACCTTTCGCTCTTTCATTATAAGCAATGAAATCTGAAGCCGGTTTGAATCCGAATATCTGCTCTTTTTTGCGAGCTCAAGTGCCACTTCACGTATAATGTTATTTATTCACGTATTCCTTCTATGTTTAAGTAAAAAACAAAAGAAAATTTTGTGTGTTCATTTCCTTATTATAAAGTTTAAAACTTAGGCATTAAAAGTTGGTATTAAGGACAGAGAGAGAGAGAGAGAGAGAGAGACAGAGAGACAGAGAGAGAGAGACAGAGACAGAGTGAGACAGAGAGAGAGACAGAGAGACAGAGAGAGAGACAGAGAGAGAGACAGAGAGACAGAGAGAGAGAGACAGAAAGAGAGACAGAGAGAGAGACAGAGAGACAGAGAGAGAGACAGAGAGAGAGAGAGAGACAGAGACAGAGAGACAGAGAGAGAGAGACAGAGAGAGACAGAGAGAGCGACAGAGAGACAGAGAGACAGAAAGAGACAGAGAGATGGGGGGAGAGAGTATACACATATAAGGAAATACAACAACGGAAACAAAATGAAAGGAAAGAAAAAACGTGATCACGGCACGCTAACATGATTTAAAATGAAAAGTACTAAGAAGAGAGTGGAGATGGCTGAGAAGAGGAGAGAATGAGCTTGACGAGATGGCTGAGCTGTCGCTCGATCTCCTCTCCCCTCCCGTCGTTGTTGTCAATCCTCGAATCCCACCGACTCCATCGATCCAAGCCGCACTCTGACTGCGTATCGTCAATGCCCTCCACGAAGCGGTAGCCTCGACTCTTCCGAGTGCTCTCGTCTGCAGAGACGCGGACAGCCAGGACACGCGAGGAGGCTGTCTCCAGCCACTCCAAGTCAGACTCTCTTCTACAGTCTGTCACTATCACCACTTGCGCTTCCCCCGTAGCAGTCAGCGCCTTCCTGAATGCCACTGGTTCCCTACTTCAGCTACCGTAACCTACCTACAGAAAACTACCGTAACCTACCTACAGAAAACTACCGTAACCTACCTACAGAAATAGCCCGCGTCTCTGCTTCTCATCTCCTCTCCCCACTTGATCATTTCCAACCGATACCGCTCTTTGTATTCTCCCGAACCGAGCAGCTCAGAATAATTCAAACCTGAATATAATTTAAGTCTTATAGACTTGGGGGAATAATATGCGAGTGCTACAATATCTGCTGAAAGCGGAGAATGGTATGAGCTGTGCAGTGCACGATGTAAAGAAAGCGACGTCGAACCTCTTAACCTTGCAAACTCTTGCTTGAGTGAGTGGGAGATGCCTGTGACGGCAACGGATGCATGGTGGGCGATCAGCTTCTCCAGCCGGCCCGCCACCCAATCTTTCCCACTCTTCCGCTTCCCCGCCAGTAACACCAGGACCTTCTCCCCCATCGCTCCACAACCCTCAACACTTCCATTCGACGGCCACTTAATTGAACCGAAAACCCCGTTGTTGTCGAAACAAAAAATTAAAGCAGAGACATAATCGTCTTTGAAATATCTTTATAGCTGATCTAATTGGAGCTCTTTTTTTTACAAAGATAAGTTCCAAAAACTCTTTACAGTTAGAGGGATAGTAACCCATATCACAATATGTGGAAAGTGACTGATCTCCAAATTAAAATAACAATTTTCTCGTGTGATCCGATTATCGAAACAAACGGCAGAAACACAGGCAAATACGAAAGAAGCAATGCGAGCTTAGCGCCAATGCGCATAATAATTTAACGAGAGAAGATCGGGCGACGACTGAGGAAAGAGTTTGGCCGCTGAGCAGCGGAGTTATCCGCCAACGATGATGTTGTTGATGGGGATGTGGATGAGCTTCACGAAGAAGCCGATGAATCCCATGATCGCAAAGCCAATCGCCGTCGCCACGGCAATCTTCTGGTACTCTGCAATCAAGGGCTAACATTAACATTCACGATTTGACTATTTTCTAGATTATCAGATTAATCTGAAGAAGAACCTGGACAATTTGTAACACCCGTATTATATTTACTTAGCCTACTCCCTTCGCTTTACTCTTCGCTTCACAGTATTCTCCGAATTAAACCCATCTGATTACATGAACGCACACCATTAGGAAATATAAAAAAGTAAAACAAAAGTCTAAGCAAACAATAATCTTAGCCCATTGCAAATATCTTTCAAAGAAAATGCAGTTCCACTTCTTTTGAACATGAGACTGCCTGCCTGGGTTACACCACTGCAAAGTTGCGGTTAAGTTAGCTAAACGATCTAGACTGCTTGTATAATCTCGCTAAGCTCCATAATAAAAGATTACACAAACTATTTTTTATACAATAGCTTGAAATTTAACTGCAATTTTATTGAAACATCATCTTTATTAAAACCAAAAATTCCCTTTTCGTGACGGCTTCTTCCACTATTGCCTCCAACCCCTATGCGATGTATCATAAACTAACACTTCTAATTTCACAGGCCCAATATTAATTTCACAGGCCCAATATAGCAAACGTCTAAAAGGAAATGTTCAGGCTTAAATGTGGCAAAGCACACCAAGAAGTATAAACATTTGCTTTAGCTCATTTAGTATTCATTCCTCTATCGCTGCTAATTCGGAAAAATAGATTGGAAATACCGAAATAAAATTTGTGTTAAAAAGAAACAATATCCAACCTTAGGCGGCAAACTTTCCTATTCATCCAATTCATGAAAACATGAACCCACTAAAGAATATAGCAAAATGGCCATAAAACTAAAAACTTCGTTGGCAACCCACATAAATACCTGGCAGTGCAAGAATAAATAAAAAAAAAAAGGGAAAGAAAGAGAACCTTTCCGGTCGGGCTTCGTGCAGCGCTTGACAAGCCTGGCGGAGTCCTTCGCGAAGAGCTTCACCGGCACGACCAGAGCTTGCAGTTGATCCATCTCAACATTAAATACATTACATCCTCTCACCAATACATTATACTTAAAAGTAAGCGAAATTAGTAAGTGGACTAAAGAATAAACAACATAAGGAAGGATCTGTATGGAGGAGAGCATCGGGTAGAATATGAACAGAGGAGAAGGCACAACGCCAGGAATGAAATGCTTGGATAAGAAGGCATCACACGCAGCAACCAGCCCAGCCAACCCTGGCGAAAGAGCACGCGAAACAAGGAGGGCACTGCAAGTACCGTACTCGGGCTGCAATTCAGGCTACAGCGCCGATTTGAAATACCCTTTTCGTCGCGTTCAAGCTAAAACTCGTTCAGGTATGCCGGCTATGCGAAACAGTGCGAATTGTTAACGATTTATGCTTGAGGGGATAGACAGCGAAAGAAATTGAGATGATATAGGAAATTGGTGCAGAAGTGGTAGTGAAAGAGACAGAGAGAGAGAGAGAGAGAGAGAGAGAGAGAGAGAGAAAGGGAAGGAGACGAAGAGAGAAAGAAGTGCTTGAAAAGAAGAAAGAGAAAAGAAGGAGGAGTTGAGGAAGCTGCAGCTGAAGATGCCAGTAGACTGCTTGCAAAGTAAAAGCAGCTGATCAGATGGAAGAAGAGAGAAGAGGACGAGGAGGAACAACGAAGCGTAATCATCGTCTCTTTCTCTCCCTGCTTATCTCTGCTCTCTCTCTTATTCCACTCTCTCTCGCGGATCTTCCTTCTCAGCTTGATCCCTTTCTTGAGAAGCTCTTCGAGTTCGAACAGTGTTAGTATTACATCTGCCTCTATTTATTTATTTCAATTTTATGTATTTTTGTTTTAGGTAATGAGAATGGGCAGGTTTCTAATTTGAACTCAATAGTCAGCACATAGTAAGCACTGCATGGATGCATCAACACGTCCATGTGCATGGTAACTGCTGGGATTGCTTGAGGCGAGGAGTTCCTGTCTGACTCGAAGTTCACCTCGGTGTCGACCGTCGAGTGCTCTCCCCATCGCTGTGACTTCCCCCGTCAACTCTGCCAACGCCCCTCCGCTCGCTTCCGGGATGCTTCCACTAATCAGTGCAGGAACATTCCTGAAGAGGTCTCAATCACATCTCTCGCTCTCTATCTTCTATTTTTCTTTTTTTCAATGAATCTTTTTTTCTACAATATTTATGTGCGCGTGCTCTTGCCTCAATCTTATTATACTCATCGTTTCTCTCTCTCTCTCTCTTTCTCTCTCTCTCTCCCTTTCTTTCTCTCCTTTTCCCTCTCTCTCTTCTCTCTCTTTTCTCTCCCTCTTTCTCCCTCTCTCTCTCTCTCTCTCTCTCTCTCTCTCTCGTTTTCTCTCTCGTTTTCTTTTTCTCTCTCTTTCTCTCTTTCTCTCCCTTTCTCTTTCTCTCTTTCTTTCTCTCTCTTTTTCTTTTTCTCCCTCTTTCTCTTTCCCTTTCTCTCTGTCCCTTTCTCTCTCCCTTCCTCTCACTCTCTTTCTCTGTCCCTTCTCTCTCTTTTCTCTCTCTCTCTCTCTCTCTCTCTCTCTCTCTCTCTCTTTCTATCTCTCTCTCTCTCTCTCTCTCTCTCTCTCTTTCTCTCTCTCTCTCTCTCTCTCTCTCTCTCTCTTTCTCTCTCTTTCTTTCTCTCTCTCTCTCTTTCTCGTTCTCTCTCCCTTCTCTCTCTCTCTCTCTATCTCTTCCTCTCTCTCCCTCTCTCTCTCTCCTCATCCACATTTCCCCGACCATTTCTCCGTAGTGATGACTAGTATTCCTCTGTATCTGCGCGCAGTAACAGACTGGCTTTGTCTCATGCTTTCTGCGTCATACTTGACTGTGCATGCGTCATCCCCTTGGTCAGCATTGATTGAGCAGCCTCGCTCTGTCTTTGAGGGCCGCCTCAGGCGATTCGCAGAAAAGAACTCTATGCTGAGGAGAAAACGAGACAGAGAGGGCTAAAACTGTGTGAGAGAGAAATATATAGAAAGAGAGGGAGAACGAGAAAGAGATAGAGAGAAAGAGAAAGAGAAGGAGAGAGAGAAAGAGAGAGGGAAAAAGAGAGCATTATGTGCTTATTTCTCATTGTTTGACAGCAATTATGGCCAAACGATTTAGAGAGACGCACAAATGTTTCTTGTTTTGTAGAATTATTATCACTGCGGAAGTTGATGATTACAGTTAAAGAAATAGAAACATAAGCATATGAGTATTCACGAAGTGTGAGAATGTAGATACACGGTGTAGGTGATCAATCGGGTCGCAAACTCAAAGGTGACCCAGAATGTACAAAAATGTTCTCGAAATGGATGACGAACTGATCTCCTAGTATCTCTGAGCATTTCCCTTAGTAGCAGTTATTTAAACATTGTTACAATTACAATACAAATGACACTTTCCATTTTTCACATGCCTTGCCAGTGGCCGTGAATGAGGGCGAATCATGCGCTTCATTTAAAGTCGCAGCGATAATCTTTCAACAAGGCAACAAACCCTTCAGCAAAATCATTTGAACAAGAAAGATTTCACTGAAAATCAGGACACAATGGTGTGTTCACAAGCACGTCCTCTCTCTCTCTATCTTTATCTCTCTATCTCTCTCTCCCTCTCTCTCTCTCTCCTCTCTTCATCTCCCCCCTCTCCCTCTTCTCTTACTCTTTGTCTTTCTGTCTCTTTCTCTCTCACTCTCTTCTTTAGTGCATAACGGCTGCAAATGGTGGGAAGCGATTGGAGAAGCCAACTGCAGCAGCGAAAGCCACGACAAGCCTACCCCGAGGAGGAGAGAACGTGGTGGGAGGAGGCGCTGGCCATGGTTGGTCCTTATCAATGAACAATCTTGATATTTGAACACACTCGTATATCCAAGCAAGAAAATGCCGCCAAGTTTTAAGTTTTTTTTTAGAAAAAAAAAAGAAATTGTATTGCATATATGCACATATGTAGATATGTATTTCTCTGTGAGTAAGATGGAAGTGTTAAGGATCGGAGCTGAATCCGCTGTCGCTCTGCTCAGCCGAAGCTCCGGTCGGTCGTTTCTGCGGCTTCGTTCTCCGCTGGACCTTCAATCGGGAGACTTTGAAGTGTGACCAATTTTGGTTCCCTGGCTGCCGCACGGCCGACACAAATGGAAATCTCTTTGACTCACAAGAAGTCTGCGATCAACTTGCACTTCTTTGTCGAGGTCAGACGGACATTTGTACACTTCAACTCATTATTTCAGAGAACAAGTAAGAACAGAGCGAAAGGAAAAATGAAATAGAAAGATTGCAGAAGTTGCCCGTCCCTCTCCTCGCCCTGCTGCACAGTCAACTCGCTTCTCCCTTATACCAGTGACTCTTCCTGCTGCCTCTCCCCCTCCCTCTCGCCCTCCCCCTCCTCCCCCTCCCTCTCCTCTCACCCCTCTCCCTCGTCTTTCCTCTCCTCCCCCCGCCCCAGCAGCTGAGATCCTTGGCCAACGTCCCGGGAATGGCGAGTTCGGCAACAACATCTTCGGGTTCATCACACAGAGTCTGATGGGAGGGAAGGGGGGAGGGCCGGGGGCTGCAGCTCTAGAGAAAGTAGCGAGTGTGGCATCGGGCGATGGCTGGATCAACCAGCTCGCCGCTTTTAATCTGCAGAACATTCCCAGTCTCATTTCAAGGACTATGTCAGTTTCAAGTCTTTTTTCCTTTTCTAGGAATACAATTCATTACCTTGAATTGCAGTGGAAATGGTGGAAGAAGATGAAGTATGAGAATGAACGAGTGGAACTCACGGGTCTCTCTTCCGCGGCTCTTCTCTTCTTTAATGTCGTGTACTTTGTATCTCGCATCTCATTCTTTATCAAAACAGAGACTTAAACGTCCATGCAGTAGATTTATGTTCAGGAAAGTAAGAGAGGGAAGCATACGAGAGTGTCTAGAACAGATTATACTGTACCAGAGAAGGGTTGAGTCATATCCATCGTCAACAATCCATCTTCTGCCTCTTTCTCTATTCTCATTGTCAATCCAGTCAAGAGGATATTTCTTATTAAGAAAAATAGGATACTGTCTGGTTCACTTTTGTGCCTAAAATATGAGGACAAATAAGATCGTGAAAGTGGGAAGAATGAGAGGGAGATTGGGAGAAAAGAAGGCGAACCCCAGCCAGTCATATCTCCTAAATCCTTGCCGCCAGCCATCAAAACGAAAGTGTTTGGGTTAGATTCAGTACCCATGAGGAAAAAGAGGATTGAAAGGGAGAAAACAGGCAGGAAATATAATGGAGACAAGAGAGAGAGAAGAGAAAGAAGAGAAAAAAGATATAAGAGGGAGAGGGCTGAGAGGATTCTTGGCCATCTGCCCCGTGCTCCATTCAAAGACGTTCTGAGCTTGGCGACAACCGACATGGATCTGGTCTTTTTTTTTGTTGGAATCTAATTGCATTCAAATTTGCTTGTCCAGGAAATTAGAAAAGAGGCATATTCTTCGGATATGCTTGGGATGAGAGATAAGTGCATAGACGGAGAGAGCGGAAGTGGAGAAAGAGAGAAAGAGAGAGAGAGAGAGAGAGAGAGAGAGAGAGAACGAAGCCATAGAAGCAGGGAAAGAGGATGGAGTAGATAAAACTAATATGAATAGACGAAGTGCGTTGGAGGTCTCAAGCTTTTCTTTGGTTCCAAGCAACAACAACAGACATCGTCATCCATCTCACTCCTAGCATCATTTATGGACAGCTCTGCATTTGTATCATCTCTCCCTTCATCCCATTCTCGCTCTCTCCTTCTCTCTCTCTCTCTCTATCTCTCTCTCTCTCCTCTCTCCCTCTCTACCTCTTTATTGACGGTCCTCTCTTATTGGGTGATCACTCATCTGCCAATGGAGTACCCTCTGGTAGCAACTGGCAGCTAATGCATGCATACACATGCCCCTCCCTCCGTGTCGCCCACCACCTGGTCGCCACGGGCATTCTCTCTTTCTCTGCTCCCTCTCTCTTCTCTGCTTCTCTCCTCCTCTCTTCCCTTCATGGTTGTCCGTTGAACTGACTGATCGGTGCATGACATATGCGAATGAGTTCGGACCAAGCAGTCCTCATCCGTGCCATGTAGAGATGTCTTCCAGTTCCCGTATTTCTATCATTTCGAGAGCGTATGTTGTTATCTTAATCAATCTGTCTCTCTGCCGATCTCTCTCTCTCTCTCTATCTTCCTTTCTATCACTCTTCCGTACCTTATTAGGTACTGTAACTGTGCCAAAAAGATTTGCAAATCAAGCGTCTAAAAGTGGCAGAAGCTGACAGTGACACTCGTGAATTCCTTAGGGACACTCACTATATCTCTTAGAACCACTCAAAGAGATTGGAACCTACCAAGGTAGAATGAGCCAAAGCTCTGCTTTAACTTTCCGTTGAAAGACAAAGGGACAAGTTGTTTCTTGCATGCGCAGCCATAATTTCCCTCAACGGTCGCCCAGGACGAGAACAACTAATCTCGCAGCATTGTAAATCTAGAGGAGAAAAGCCACTGAGACATTTACGAAGAGAGTAGGTTTTGAAATGTTTGAGAAGGTGATACAGAGAGAGAGTGAGAAAGGGGAACACAGGGAGAAAGTAAGAATGAGAGAAGTGAAACATAAGCAAGACAGACAGCATGAGTGAAGAGAAGAGAGATAGAAGGGAAGAGAGAGAGAAGGGAAGAGAGAGAGAGAAGGGAAGAGAGATAGAGAAGGGAAGAGAGACAGAGAGAGAGAAGGGAAGAGAGAGAGAGAAGGGAAGAGAGAGAGAGAGAGAGAGAGAGAGAGAGAGAAAGAGAGAGAATGAGAGCAGGAGAACATAAGGAGAGAGCGAGAGAGAGCGAGAGAGAATGAAAAGAAGTGACTTGTCCGTTGCCGTCGTTTCTGCCAGAGCCCGCTGACCGTAAACAATAAATATTGAATTTGAAGCTGGCAGATCTGCCTGTTGCAAGATTTGCTTCATCTTCTCTAAAATTTCTCACTCCTCCTCTCCCCCTCTGCTCTCTCTCTCCATCCCATTGAATTTCCCTGAATCATTCTCTCTCTCCTCCCCTTTTATCATGGCTGCCATCCCTTGACTACTCCTTTCTCTCCATTCCAGACAGAATGATGAAACCAAACACTGGTTCTCTCATTGTCAGCAATTGGTCCAATAAGAGCAGAGTACGGTGTAGAGAAGACAATACACTCTCCATCCGGTGTCTTCTCACTCCTATTTGGTATCTTCTCATTGTCAGCGCCCCAAGAACAGTGGCTAATTTTAACTAAAGGAAAAACAATTTTTGCTGGGGGGGGGGTAAAATAGGAAGAATGAAAGATGTCTGGGAACATAACAGGCAGTGGTACCGTAGTTTGATGATGGAGACAGGATAAGAAAAAAGTGTGAAGGGAAGGAGAGGGTAGTGAAGACAGAGATAAAGAGGGAGAGAGAAAGGACATAAGAGTAGAGAAATAGAAGAAAGGAGAGAAGAGGGAGATAGAGGGAATGAGAGAGGGCAGATGAGCCAAGGGATGTCGCTGAAAGCATCTCCAAATGGATTGGGCTCCTGCTTGATGCAGTAAAGCCTAAGCTGTTCTCGTCCCGAGGCGTTCTGTGACTTCTCTGCCAGTCTGGCACTCTCTCGGAGTGTCATGCTCTCTCTCACCCCTTTTCTGGGATGCTAAGTGGCAGGAGGGACAGCACCAGCTGGCGAAGCGTGACCCTAGCTGACCTCCTTGGTCATGCTCTCCACCTGCCCCGTTCTTCCATCTGCTCCTTCCCTTTCACCCTCGCTCTCTATCCCTCTCTCTTCTCTCTCTCTCTCTCTCTCTCTCCCTCTTACGATCCCCTGACACCCATTTATCCGATACAGCATAGCATCATCTGCACATACACAAAGTATTACAGAGAAAGAGGCAGAATGAGCGTGAGAATGGAGAGAGAGAGAGAGAGAGAGAGAGAGAGAGAGAGAGAGAATGGTCAGGGGTGTCCATCGTGTCATGCCGATAGCATAGCCATTTGTGTTCTGTAATGAGTGCGCTAAAAGACTGGCAGCCTCTCCATGGACTCCTGTCTCCCATTCTCTTTGTCCTGCTTCATACTCCCTCAGCAAAGGTTTTACACTTTTCATTGTACGGTTTTTTCTTAAAATAAACGATATCAATAAGATAAGGATACATACTGTGATTGTTCAGACGCTGGAAATACAGCAAGCGAGGAATACAACAATCTATTATAAACAGTGTGCTTAAATTAAATTTTTTTCAAAAGCATCTGGAGCATTCATCTGAGTTATCGGTGGAGAAACTCTTCCGCTTCGGGAGACCGATGAGGCAATTATGCACTTCAAGAAGTTGAATGAGAGTGCAGTGCAAAGAGATTGAAGAGAGGAGAATGAGAGAGGGAGAGAGAGAGAGAGAGAGAGAGTGCGACGTAGGGGAAAGAAGAGAGTGAGACGAGATGGCAGAAGAATTCAAGGGTGCTTCCAGAAAAGAAAGGAGACAAAAGGGAACACATGTTCTGATATTCTCTCCAGGCAGTTCGCCTTTCCATTTTCATCTCTTCCAACACTAATTAACTCCATTTTTAGTTAATATATCATGTGGCGAATTACGAATTGTTCAAGACGGCTACTAGATTCTGAAATATATGTAAGTAAAAAATGAAAAATGAAATGATCCGCGGAGAGGAAAAAGAAAGGGAAATAAAAGACAAATTACAGAAGGATGAAGACATTTCGCCATCTTTCTCAAGCGTTCCCTAGCATATACTCTCCCTCGTTCAATTTAATCCTCTCTTTTTCCATCTTCTGCTTTTTCCATTCTCTTCTACTTTGAATGCCCACTGTCTCCAGCACAGCCATCTGCCTCTTTCACTACACTCCATACATTTTGCTTGATTACCGGTACGGATTACGAGGGCGTGATCGGTGTTGCGCAAGAGAAGAGAGGAAGATGGAGTGAGGGAAGGCGAGAAAAGAGAGAGAAGGAGGGTGAAAGAGAGAGTGAGAGAGAGAGAGAGAAAGAGAGAGAGACAGGGTGCAAGAATAACAAGATGCGAGACGTGAAAAGTGCAAGGTAGGTCAGATTACTGGACACATCCGGGCAGATGTTCTGAAGAAGCCCTCCCATTCGAGCCGACCCAGTTGTGATTCATCTCCCTCCCTTTCCACTTCCAAGGACCGCGATGGTCTTTATCATCCGGTGTCGCTCTGCTAATCAGCCACCCGCTGCTTTTATTTTCTCTCTCAATCATTTATCCTCCAATCTCTTTCCCTGTCGCTCACTCTTTCTCATCTTTATTCGGCACTCTAAAAAGAATGCCGTTGGCATTACCATGGAGATATGCTAATTTGGTGAGGGGGGGGGGGGGTGAGATGAGAGAGATAGAGCGAGAGAGAGAGAGAGAGAGAGAGAGAGAGAGAGAGAGCTTCCGCCCGATGGCCCAGCTTGAGGCCCACCGAGGTTCCGTTCTGGCGGTCGTCTCCTTTCATTCTTTCAATTAGACACGATAAGCAGAGATGGTTCGGCTTCTGTACCAGGGGGGGGGGGGCGGGGCGAGATATGAAAACTAGAGAGAGAGTAAAAGAGAGAAAGAGAAAGAGGGAGAGAGAGCGAGAGAGATAGAAAGAGAGAGCATATAAGACAGAGAGAAAATGGGGTGGAAAGGGGTATAGAAGGAGGAGCCTTAGGGAGGGTTGCCTAGAGAGTGCCAGAGGGCGTGTTGAAGGCTCTGGTGGGAGGCGAGCTGTTCTCTGCTCTTGGAGTGGAGGGGAAGGGTACTGTAGCTGGCAGCCCTACTCCTCAGCTACCAACCACTCCTCGTGACTCGCTCACGTAGAGTCATTTTTCCAATTGCGATGATTTCTTGTCCCCTTCAATGCATTCTCTCTCTTCTCAGGATGTCTGCATCTCACTTCCTGGTGCGTTCTCTCCTCTCCTCCGGAGTGGATCTCTCTTCCTCTCGAGATTCCTCTCCATTCCTTTCTGCTGATCTCCTTCACTCCGACCCTTCACTCTCCATGCTTCAATTGCTGTGTGCTGGGCAACAACAGAACCTTCTCGCATCTTTCTTGGCTCTTTGCCAACTTCAATCGCAAGCTGCCTTCGTTAAGGTAACGCGCGTTCAACTAATAGATTAATGCTTCGCATTCGAACAGTTCCATTCATATTTTACTTTTCAGACGGATAATTTGACGCTGTCCGATAAGGTGGAGGGAGGGGCAGCAGAGGCTGTTCCCTGTAGGAAGCGACCAGCTGCGGTCTCGGATTCCGGTGGAGGGAGACGGGCCAAGCATGCTAAGAGACTCGACGATGACACCGAGACTAACTCGCCCGTGTCGGGCATGTTCATCAAGGTTATCTCTTTTTCTTCTCCCTCTCTCTCTCTCTCTCTCTTCTTCTTCTTCCCACCCCCTCTCTCTCTCTCTCTTCTTCCCCCCTCTCTCTCTCTTCTTCCCTCTCTCTCTCTCTCTCTCTCTCTCTCTCTCTCTCTTCTTCCCTTCTCTCTCTCTCATTTTCTCTCAGGACTCGTCGTCTCTGCCGTCAGCGGAAGAGCTGCAGAAGGCGGCGGATGAGCTGGATGACACAGCAGCCTTCGTGCACGTGACTGAGCAGAGCAGGAGCACCGTGGCTGCCATTCCGAATGTGATCGGAGAATGCGTGTGTGCCCTGTGCAAGGTGAGCAGGCAGTCGCTCACTTCACTCATCCCTCCAATCCCTCATCCACAGGTCCGATACGAAGACGTCTTCCGTCTTGCTCAACACAAGTGTCCTCGCATTGCGCACGAGGAGTATCGCTGTCCAGAGTGCGACAAGGTATCTCTCTCTCTCTATCTCTCTCGCTCTCTATCTCTCTCTCTCTCGCTCTCTCTCTCTCGCTCTCTCTCGCTCTCTCTCGCTATCTCTCTCTCGCTCTCCCTCTCTCTCTCGCTCTATCTCTCTCTCTCTCTCTTTCTTTCTCTCTCTCTCTCTCTCTCTCTCTCTCTCTCTCTCTCTCGCTCTCTTGTTCCCATCCATCGTCTTTCTCTCCTCTCGAATTGTCTGAAAGTGGCTGCCTTCTGCCCAACTTCCGCCAGCTGCCCGCTGGGCTTCTCTTTGATGGCCCCGCCTCTCGCTGTTTCTCTTGTCGGGCGACAGAGTCAAGCACCTGGACAATCAAGGAGGGGCATGCACGGCTAATCTTCTTATTGCTCTTCTCGCCACTTGCACTGCCCTTCCTCTCTCCTTCCCAGCTCACTCTTTCTCTAAGTTGACATGACACGCTTAATCTGCCTGCCTCCCCAGCTGTTCTTCACCCTCTTTCCCTACGGGAAGCCAGCGGCTTCTCCTTCATTACATGATCAATCGGATCCCGACCCTCCTTCCTGACCCCTCCCTCGATTTCACTCTCTTCCCCATCCCTGCCTTCATTTCTTTCTTCCTGTGCAGATGTTCTCGTGCCCTGCCAATCTGGCCTCGCACCGCCGCTGGCACCGTCCCCGCGATTCGGAAGTGCCGTCATCTCTGAGTTGTTCTTCGTGCTGTGCCTCGTTCTCCTCGAAGAAGCATCTCCGTACCCACTCCTGTCCCTCCTCCTCTTCTCTGCCTTCCTCTCCTCCCCTCTCCCTTCATGCCCAACTCTTCTCTAAGTTCATGCCTTCAATTATCACGCCCTAAAGCGCCGGTCTCTTCTTCATAGTTTATATTTAAAGTTTCATCGTCCATAACAGAAATTTCCTTTTCTGCCACAGTTCAAGAACTGAAATATCATAGGAAGTGAAAAAGATTGAGATGTCAGATGATCTCACTTGATTCTGCTGAATACTCTAGTCAACTTCTCTTCATTCCTCTTTTCAAGTACTCCATTTCATTTCAAATTCGGTTTCCCGTCTTCCTCTGAACTATTTAGTCGGAGTCTCATTGAGTAGCTGATTTACTCTAGTCAATGTGTACATAGAAAAAGGCTGAAAACAGCACATAATTCACTCATCTGTAATACGGTTTTTTTTTCGTTCCTTGTTTCTATTCAGTGATCTCCAACAATAAAGTTGTACTCGTGTAAAAGTTTTGACGTATTGCAAGGAAGTGCTAGGGAAGGGAATAGGGAAAATATTGTAGAAAAAGAGTTAGGGCAGTCAATAGTAACAAACGTGTGGCACTTATCCCAGTTCCCATATTCAACTTTCTCCTCTCTCAATACTCTAAGGGGAATAAGGCTAATATGCATCTGTGAGAGAGGGCAAGTGAAGATGGAAGGAAATCGCAAGTTGACGTTACTAGCCACTAACATATCTGGTAAAAAAAAGTAATCAGCCGTGACAAAATCTATCTTTTATTTTTTAGCAGTGAAAATAAAATTACGCATCATTTTCTATTTATGATAAATACTGTAGCAAGTTTGGTGAGTTCGTTTTAATATTTCATTGCCAAAACGTGAGAATGTAAAATCGTCTGAGAAACTTAAATGTTCTCATATTTAAGCATTTATTATTTGCATCAAAATAGAAATTGTTGCAACGGTCACTGCTTTTTTTGAATAACCCTTATAAAGGTGCTCAACGTAAATGTACTGAGCCCACCAGTAGCACAGAGATAAATTAATATAAAAAGGAAAGTTAACTAAGGAACGACTATACTTGGCAGCGATGAGGACAGCAACAATGAAAAAAAACAGGATTTGGATGAGGGGGATACGCGAGAGAAAGAAAAGAGAAAGGAAAAGAGAAAGGCGAGCGAGAGACAATGATAAAGGAATAGAAAGAGAGAAGTAGCACCTATTTGGCATGGACGAATCTGCAGCCGAAGCCGTTGATCTCGACCGCCTCGGAAGACTTCTCATCATAGTCCGCCCACTCCTTCTCCACCAAGTCAATGTCATCGAAGACACTTCCAGACTCCACTCCCTCCGCCTGCCATCCCCTCTGATACAATCAGTGATAATTAACTGCTCAGTGATAATTAAATGCTGGATACATTTAATAATGAATATCTGAAGAGTAACACAGCTTAAAGTACTTCCAACTGACCCTGGGATCGAAGTCATACGGTTCAACTCCACGACAATCCAGCTTGAGAATCGTCTGGAATTCTTCGTTCTTCTCAGCTGAATACGGACGGAGAGAATCAGCGACAATGGCTGAAAGCCCAAACTTACATCTCCAGGAAGCATAAACACGCAGAGTTACAATTTAGTGAACCTTGGAATATGAATATGCAAAAAGACTGGATATATTAAAACCGCGAAATCATGGTACAATGCAATGCAATTGCAATTTCACAATGAACGGGTTAAAGAGAAGAGGGAAGAGACAAATTGGAAGAGGATAGATAGAGTGAGTGAGAGTGAGAAAAAGAGAGAGGCATAAAGATAGAGATAGAGAGGGGGAGAGGGAGAGAGAGAGAGAGAGAGAGAGAGAGTGAGAGAGAGAGAGTGAGAGAGAGAGAAAGAGAGATTAAGAGATGAGTGAGTAAGAGAGAGATAGAGGGAAGAAAGAGTTAGACAAAGAAAGGGATATAGAGGGAGAGTGTGAGTAAGAGAGAGAGTGAGAGTGAGTAAGAGAGGAGTGAGTAAGAGAGTGATAGAGGGAAGAAAGAGAGAGGAAGACAACGAGAGAGAGAGAGAGAGAGAGAGAGAGAGAGAGAGAAAGAGAGAGAGAGAGAGAGAGAAAGAGAGAGAGAAAGAGAGAGAGAAAGAGAGAGAGAAAAAGAGAGTATGAGAGTGAGTGAGAGACTATGAGAGTGTGAGAGAGAGGGGATCACCGAGAGTGTTGACTCGTCCGCAGAGCTTGCACTTCTCCACGAGATGCGCTCCACCTCCACGTGAGTTCGGTACTTCCATGAGTTCATTCATGACAATGTAGTGCCATGTCTCGCGCTCTTCTCCACAATTCGTGCACTTTACCTGTGAAGGCAAAAGGGAGAGGATATAGGAATAAAGAGCAAGAGAAGTATCCGAGCTGAGAATGGACCTTGATATGCCAGCGGAAGCTCTCCGGCTCTACTGGCTTGAGATTCGTGACGTTAATCACATTCCACTTCACTTCCAGAGCAAGCGTCGGCTGAAAGGACAACACTCAAAAGAGACAACAAAGGGATAAGAAGGGGGGCCAGAACTGCACTCACCATTTAGATCCTTCGACGAAGTTCCGCAACTACTAAGCATAAGAAATCAAACACGCTGGATCCCAACAAACCGATAAAAGACTCGACAAAACGAATGGAACGAAAATGCACGGCATTGGGTAATTGAACTGTTTATCAGTCAGACCCTTTCAAAGGGGTAAATGAAGGGGCAGCCTTCGCTCCTTCTTTCAATCGAATATCGCAGTTGCTACGGAAGCGAGCAAACTCCGCGTTCGTCATATACACGGTGAATTTGAGGTGGGTGGGCGTGGCCTCTGGTTCTTCCATTACGAACCCTTCCCTGTAAAACATTCAAATCAGGCTGAGTAAATTATAATGCAAACGAGTTCGACAAATAGGGCGAAAACACCAAATAAACCTTCCATTCCGTATGGACTGAAGAAATAACCTGTAAAGCCATTGAATGGCGGGAGAGTCAAAGCGGAGGCCGATGACTCTCTTGGAGCAGTTAGTAGAAGAGAGGACAGCGGAGTCGATGGCTGAGATGAGTTGGCCGATGCCCTCGCTGGTCTCGCAGGACACCCTCACAGCACTCCACTCGCCACTCCCTCCTCCCAGGTCGACCTGAACCAAGTCTTCCCACGACACTCTCCCACATCACTTCTTACTTTGTTGTCCACGTCAATGATTGGGATGTTGGCTGGAATGCGAAGGCGGTCGAGTGTCAATCGAACCTCTTCGTTCTGTGCTTGCCAATCCGCATTCGAGATGTCTCGGATATGAACTATCACTGTCTGCAATCGAGAGAGAGAGAGAGAGAGAGAGAGAAATAGAGAGAGAGATAGAGAGAGAGATAGAGAGAGAGAGATAGATAGAGAGAGAGAGAGAGAGACAGACTGACAGCTTGCGTGAGATGTGCTAGAGTAGCATCGAAGGCCGCAAGAAGATGCAGAGGGAGATCGTACATGAATCCAATGGTATCCGCGAGACTGATTGCTCGCCCACTCGCCAGACGAGCAGAGTGGAGAGAAGTGTCCAGGGTTGCGAACAGGCGATTCAGGGGCTGCAGGGATGGACTGCCAGTGAGTCTGAGAGGAGAAGACGGAGAGAGGAAGGAGCGGGAATAGAAGGGGGGTAGTAGAGAGTAAGAGGAAGAGCGAGAGAGAGAGAACCTCTTGATGAGTGATGTCTTGCCAGCATTGGTATAGCCGACAACTGCGACGGAGGGGAAGCCGGAGGAGGCGAGGGAGTCGTGCTCCAGCTTGGACGCCACGGCCTCCCTCAGCTGCTTCCGCAGTGACTGCTCTCGCTGACGGAGACCTTCTGCGTCCTCCACTCTACAAAAAACCGGATGCAAGACACACTAAAAGTCGCGAAAACAAAACAAATCAAAGACGATTACAAACACACGAAACAGTTAAAAAGAAACCTGGATACTTACGCAGCTTGCTCTGAGACGGAAGACAGGTTAAGTGCTGTGGCCAGTCGAGGATCTTCGTGCAAGTGGCGTAGTCGAGTTCTGTAAAGAGTAATAGAAGAAAGAAAGAAAGACGACTTCCTGGCTGA
Source organism: Allodiplogaster sudhausi (assembly GCA_945643635.1). Lineage (NCBI taxonomy): Eukaryota > Metazoa > Nematoda > Chromadorea > Rhabditida > Diplogasteridae > Allodiplogaster > Allodiplogaster sudhausi. Next base: position 1,228,233 of record CALZFC010000344.1, on the reverse strand, counting down.
ATACGACCTACTTGAGATAGGGAATCTCAGCCAGGGCGATCTGGAGACGGGCCACTTCACTTCTCGCGTACATCTTGAAGATGGAAAGGACGATGTTGAAGCGATCGAAGATGGGAACGGAGAACAGCGAGTGCAACTCACACTAAAATCGGGAGAATTCTAACGAAGAGAAAAGAACTCGAGAACCTGTTGCAAAGGGGAGAGGACGTCTACATTGACCATGACAGCAGACACCCGCAAGGACTGCTTCAGCTCCAGTAGCTGCTCCTGTCGCCCCATCCCCACAGCCGTGCCTTTCTCGTGTTGTAATCCGTGCCGACCACCACCGACCTCAAAGGAAGGAGTCTTCAACTCATTTCTCAAGAAGTACGGGTTCATCACCAACTTGACTACCCGGAAAGTTGGCAAACTGCCAACGAGAGTAACCGCCTCGGCGAGTTGTCTTTCCGGATCTCGCAGTTTAGAAGAAGGAGAGCCATCTCCCCAGCGGACACGGGGATGGATGACCAGAAAGTCGAGGGATGAAGAAGAGGAAGGAGAAGAGGGAGAGTGCCGGCTGAGATATCTGCTGCTCACTCCCCAACCCCGGATTGGTTGCAGCCAGCGTGTCATTCTCACGACTCTGTCACTCCAAATACCGTAACACTTGGTAATATTCTCTCATGAATGAATAACAGCCGGTCCTAGAAACCGCGAGTACAACTTCGTTGCATTCAGAAGCAGAGGCCAACCGGTTTATCGACCCCTTGGCAGGAAAAGCACTCGCCAGCCCAGCCAGCAGAATCTGACGACAGATCAGACAATGGGCACTCTCTACTAATAACTTGCTCAACAGCAATCATCCCGCAAAAACACTTCAGATTGCTAAAGAAAGAATGATAAAAGAACCGATGTGCTGTGAAAAATAAAATTAATCGAGTTAAAAAGAGATATGAGATAAGCTCTGTAAATGGAATTAAAAGAGTGATATGAGAAAAAACATCAATGCTAATCAGCACATTAACAAATGTAACAAAAGGAGTAACTACATCCACTGCATTAGATCTACAGTCATCAAAGCACCTGCCACCACTTCGATTGATTACAATAGTTGTAGTACGTATATATTGTATACTCTGAGGTTAGACTGATCAAATATTATTTTTGATGGATTAGATCGAGCAAAGAGTTGATGCTGTCAGCAGCAATCTTGGGTTTCTTGCTGCCTGCTTGGAAGAGATGAGACGAGTCGCCGTCCTGGCCCTCGGAATCAGACGGAGACACACGTTTCGTACCCGTTCCCGTCCCAGACTGTAACAAACAACTTTTGCTACTTTAATATCAAAACAGCTTGAGAGAGCAAAAAAAAAACTTGCCTTGAGCTTGTTGGCTTCTCTGAGTTCCTGAGCATTCTGGTACACCATTCCAACATACGCAGAATGCTTCGATCCAAGAAGTCCGTTCGGACGGTTCTTCAGCAATCCACTTGAAATGGCGAAGGGAGCTATGCGAGGGCTTCCCTTCTTCTTCGCTTCACGACCAACGACAGAAGCCGCTAAATCTCAGCACATCAACACTACGGACTCGCGCCAGCAAGCACATATTTCAACTTGATTGGAGATGCGAAGAACACAACTTCTTGAATGAGAATAAGAGGGGATGAGTACCGATGGAGGAGTTGGAAGAGGGAGGAGCTGTGGTAGACGAGTCTTCTTCCTCTCCTTCTCTCTTCCGCCCTACATCCATCTCCGCTGCAATCTTGTCGAAAGTGCTCAAATCGTTCAGCATGGCTCCGCTGTCCAAGTCGCGAGCCCTCTGCGGTCTCTTCCGTGCCCTTTCCTCCTCTACTCTTATCTTTTCCTCCGCCATCTGAAATAATAAACCACTTAAATGCTTTGAAAGGGATAAATGTGGATGGATGGATACCTTGCGTCTTCTTTCATTGTCTCGCTCCTTCTCCCTCCTCTTCCTTTCCTCCTCCTTCTTCTTTTCTTCTTCTCTTCTACGCTCTTCTTCCGCTCTCCTTCTCTTCTCTTCTTCTAACTGTCTCTTGTTATCTTCGAATACAATTCTGAGTCTCTCCTCGTCGAGTCTCTTCCTTTCCTCGATCTTCCTGTTCTTCTCGTCCAGTTCATCATTTCTCTTCTTCTCTTCTGCCTCCTCCTTCTTCTTTCTTTCTTCGACTTCCTTCCTCCTCTTCTCATCCTGTTCATCCTTTCTCTTCTTCTCTTCTGCCTCCTCCTTCTTCCTTCTCTCTTCGATATCCTTCTTCCTCTTTTCATCCTCATCTACTCGTCTTCTGTCCTCTTCATCTTTCTTCCTCCTCTTATCATCCTCGGCTTCCTTTCGTCTTTCATCTTTCTCCTTCTCTGTGTCTCTCTTTCTTTCATCCGATTCTTTCTCTCCTCGTTTGGAATCATCTCTCTGTCTGTCTGAGTCAGCTCTCTTCCTATCATCCTTCTCCCTTTCCGTGTCTAGTCGTCGTCGTCTGTCAAGGTGTCCTTTTTTCTTCTCGTCCTTTTCTTTGTCTCCGTCTCCTCGCTTCCTCTCATCTCTCTTCCTCTTTTCCCGCTCCTTTCTTCTCTCTCTTTCCATGTCTGCCAGACGTCTCTGCTTCTCGTGTTCTCTTCGTTCCTTCTCCTTCTCTCTGCTACTCTTCTCCTTTTCCTTGCTTGAACTTCTCGAAGCCCCCGCGCCGGATTCATCTCCGAATAACTCGTCCATATCGAACTTCTTCTGTAAGTAAATTAAGTTTTAATGATGAAATGATAATGTTACAACACAAATATGATAAGCTGAGTAAATTCAAAAGGCTCACAGGATTTGGCAGAACATTCGTTTGCGGTGACAGCAAAGGAGGCATAGAAGAAGTGCTTGCGAGAGTGGAATCAGAGAGAGAAGGAGAAGGAGAAGCAGCGGCGGAGTTGGAATGAGACTCGCTTGCTCTCTGCAATCTTCCCTTGTCTACAATCTCAAATGGGTAGGAACAAAGAAAAGACACAAAAACTTACGTTGTTCCTTTTGAAGAGTGAAAGTGACTGCCGAGAATACGCAGTCGTTGAGGGGGACTGCAGCTTGGGTTGTACGAGCTGTGCAGATGAATGAACATGGGTAGCACGTGCAGTTGGAGGGACGGAGATGGAGGAAGGCTCCAAGGGAGAGGAAGCGAAAGGAATAGCTGGAGGGACATGGATGGGGGGAGACTCCAGGGGAGAAGAAGCACGAGGAAGAGTAGGAGGGGCTGGGATGGAGGGATACTCCAGCGGAGTGGAAGCAAGGACAGATCCGGACTGGCTTCCCGTAGGGACAAGAGGAGTCTGCGCTTCATGGAGCGACTGGAAATCGGTCTCCATCCCCTCTGTCGACTCATCTCCTTCTCGCAGGGGAACATCCAGAGTCAGGCCAGAACAGGTGCCTGCTTCACCCACAAGACTAGTCGCACTCAGGCCCTCAATACCAAGCACAATCCAGTCAGAACGAAATAGAGACCGAAGGAAAATCCGAGAGAAAAAGCAAGAATAGATACGGAATTGTTGACAAGTTGGTCGACTGGCATGCCTGCGACGTCCTCTTCTGACATTATCCCTTCCGGCCACACTTCTGCAAACATCGCATTAATTAGATCCGCCTACTTGTCGCAGTTCGCATTTATATTTCTCTTCAGTTATCAGTTTTAAGCCGTGTACCGACTACGAGTACTAAAACCAAGAATAACACCAAGAAGGAAGAAAAGAATTACCTCTATCCATGGCCATCATGACAATCTCATCGAAATTGTTCAAATCGGCTATTTTATCCAAGCCTCCATCTTCCCTGATTGCAACTCCTTCGAAGTGCTGTAGTAATCATGTTTTATTGAATAGTAATAGAAATGAAAGGTTACCGTATCAATAAGGCGTTCCCGCTGCTCAGTTGCGATGTGAGCGAGTTCTTCAGCTATTCTCTCGCAATGTTTCAGTGGCTGAGCAGACTTCCGGCGAGCCGCATTCTCCCCAAACTCTCCTTCGTACATTGAAACAGATTGCACTGCTCCCTCTCCGCCTCTTCCATCATCACATCTAAGTCATTGACCATGAGTAACTGGTCAGCATACCGTTTTATTCACATTCATTTATTAAAGTGAACAAACCGATTGGTTGACCCCATGGAAGGAACAATTTGAGGCCGACAGGAGCTCGATGGGGCATCCATTCCGGACTCCGAGGATATTCCGTTGAGGAAGGATCGAGTTGAAGACGAGTTCGCGGAAACAGGATTGATGGTACGCAACCTGAAGAAGACGCGTGAATGAAGACTCCAAGTGGAAAGGACGGAACTGTCTGCCTCTGTCAAGAGAACGAGTTGTTCTGGTCGAAGTGCCTCGGAAAGTAGTCTTGCGGCCATAGAAGAGTTGTTGATTCTCCGAGTAGGCCATTGCTGTGCATGCGGTTAGAGCAGAGAACTCAGACGACAAGTGACGGAGACGGTCTCCGAATCCAAGCAACTCAGGAGGCAGGTCCTGCCTTCCGTACTGCCAGAACCCCTCAAGAAACGCAATTGTACAATAAAACATCTGGCAAACTACAGCTCGAAAAGACCAACACTGATAATCTGCTCGAGTGGTTTGTCGTGAAGAGTGGGATTGACATGGAGAATGACTTGCTGCACTGAGCCATTTGTTGCAGTGGTCAGATTTCGTTTCAGACTAGGAGAATCACGCAGAAGAGCCTGGATACATGACGCATACTGCAATCACAAGACTTCTTTTTCAGCTAAAATACTATAGGACCGAGAACCCGCTAATAACACCAAAGGACAGAATGAAGTAATTATTAGAAGCAGCACCTCACGCCGCTGGAAGTAGCCGAGGATAAGAGAATCGATGATCGAATTCAGACGATCTTCCCCCCTTCTTTCGGCCATCTCTATTCACGTCAGGCTTTGAAGAAATCCATTGCCTCCTTCAAATAACAAACATGAAAGCAGCTTCCTTGAAGGTGCACCTGGAATAACCCCACCAACCAAGCACACCCTTCATTCAAACAAGATACCGTCATCGCATTGCGGAACGAATCACTTCAAATAAAGGTAACGTTGTTTGAACGTTGAAGAAATTAACTTTCCTGCCAGTAAAGATATAAAAACTAAAATAATCTCTTCCCTTTTATTGATTAGCCTCACATACATCCGTATCAGAAATAAGTCCTTGTTGCAAGTACTAAAGCAGTTCATGTCAGAGCAGGGAGGGGTACCTATTGCCTGGGAGATAATGCGTATGCCGAAAAATAGCTATAAATCGATACAAAGAGGCAGGCATTCATCCCAACAATTCTTATAATAAACAGCTACTCTACTCGGTACTCCTATAAAAGAAGGACCTCCTCGCATGAGGGATGGCCAAGAGACTCGAACACGACCTCAAAAGATCTCACTCGGGAAGCGACGGGGGTAATGTCAATGGGATTAGAGATTGAGGACCAAGGTGCGAGGGTCCTCGACAGCCGACTTGATCTTCCTGAGGAAGGTCACAGCCTCCCGGCCGTCGATGAGTCGATGGTCGTAGGTCAGAGCGACCTTCATGATGGGACGGATCTCGACCTTGCCATTGATGGCGACGGGGCGGTCGAAGATGCCGTGCATGCCGAGGATGGCGGACTGCGGCGGGTTGATGATGGGCGTGCCGAACATGCTGCCGAACACTCCTCCGTTAGAGATGGTGAAGGTGCCTCCCTCCATGTCCTCCACTGCCAACTTTCCGTCGCGGGCCTGAGGAGCAAAGGAACATGCAACAGTCTCTAAAATGAATCAACCGACCTTCTCTCCTACTGCAGCCAGTTGCAATTCAATCTGCGCATAGTTGAGAGACTCAACATTTCTGAGGACTGGCACGACAAGTCCCTTCGGGGTGGCCACAGCAATCGACATGTCCACGAAGGTACGGTACACGATGTCCGTGTCATCAATCACTCAAAAGGATTCTGGTTAGGAAGGAGAAAACAAGAAAGCAGAAGAGACCAGCGTTGACGACGGGTATCTCAGTGAGTGCATAGGCAGCGGCGCGCACGAAGGGAGACATGAGACCTAACTTTACTCCGTGCTTCTTCGTGAAGTCCTTCTGGTACTGCGATCGCATTTCCATCACGTTGCTGTTAATTCATTCATATTGTAACTAGAACGGAATAAAAGAAGGGGAGGAGAATGCACCTCATGTCGATCTCGTTGAAGGTGGTGAGCATGGCGTAAGTGTTCTGGGCATCCTTCAGTCTCTGCGCGATTCGTAGTCTCATTCGGTTCATCTTCACTCGCACCTTCAATCAACCTTCTCTTGTCCTCGCTTCCCCATTTCGAAGCAGACTGAATCTAACCTCATCCCGGTTGCCTGAAATAGCATGCTCAGGAGCAACTCCAGCAGGGACGACAACACGAGAGATGGAAGTGACGAGTGTGGAGGACTTAGGGGTGGAAGGGGGGCGGCTCACTGGTGGCTGAGACTTTGGAATCGCACCGGCAGCTGAAGATTTATCAGAAATTAGTATAGAATATGCGCTTAATAAAATTTTAGTTGGGGCAACAAGGACAATCATTTTCATCACATCTCCACGACAGGAGATAACTGGAATTCCTCGAATTGGTTTATTTTCTACGCTTTAATGACGAAATGATAATAGTGTCAGTTTGTGAATTACAAACTCGAGGTAGAATTGTTTTGGAATTTTAGCACGGTTCATGTGCACGTACCACTGGCAGCTGAGGCAGCCGGAGGTGCCGCGGCCGGCTTGGGAGGGGCAGGAGGGGGAGACGCTGGCTTCGCAGACTCAGCTGGCTTCGCCTGAGACTACAGCATTGAACACAGCAACCCCATCCTCACACTCACCGCAGCTGGCGGAGGAGCCGCGCCGCCCGCGCCGGGCTTCAGCTTGTACAGCTTCTGCTTAGCAGTCACTTTCGAACCATCGGCGACGAGGAGTTCCACGATGGTGCCCGCCTGAGGGGCAGGCACTTCCACAGATGTCTTATCTGTCTCAATCTCGGCTACAAGCTCGTCCTCAGCAACCTTAAGAAACATATGTCGTCATCATTGCAACAACTTTGTTATGAGCAAAGCAACGATGCTAAATCATTTGTGCACTTCACAATCAGTCCATAAACCTAACTTTCCTCGGGCAGCACAATCGTTAGCGGAACGATTTTATAAAATAAAATAAAATAAAATAAAAAAACGAGAAAGAACTCCATACCGAATCGCCGACTTGTTTGATCCATCGAATGTCTCCCTCCGAGATGGATTCGGCGAAAGCTGGGCCATCCACCACAATCACATCATCGAATCGGCAAGCAGAGAGATGAATCGGCCGAGAAATTTGGAAGAAAGGAGCACATCTTGCCTTCGCAACTCCGGCACATGGCGTGCAGGCTGAACGAACAAGGACATGCATTAATTAGAGCATTTTTTTATAAGACAATTTAAGATAAAAAGAGAAAAAAGCTTGCCCCTCGACGTGACGGCAATAGCAGGGCGAGCAGGCGAGAGCGAGGAAGAGAATCGCTCAAGAGTAATGATGAAGCCGGAAGCAACGAAAGCATCACACGAACCCACAAACTCTTCATACCTGGCGAGCAGTGCAGATGCATCTGTTCAGCGACCCGACTCGGTGTCCCAACATCTTGCTCCGCTACCCAATCTATAGCTAATTTTCTTTGATCCCAGACCGCACCAAAAAGAAAATAGCTCCACGAACCTTGGCACATTTATTTTGGAAAAAGACAATGAGCACATTACAAATGATTTATTGAAAGTGCTCGACTACAAAACAAAAGTGACGAGCAAAGAGCGGATAAACCGGAATCTCTTTTTAGTGCTATCATTCCAGTGACCTCGGCGACTTTTCCTATAAATTTACTGTAGTTTTGACACCGGAAGGAAGGGGGCAGAAGATTTTGCTCAATGATTGAGACGAAACTTCGAGTGGTGAAAAATGTGCTTGGTGATCAGATCACTGGCATTGAGCAGCAAGAAACTGAAATGGTATTTAGTGAGATGAGGAGAGCAAAAGTGATTTGGAAGAGTGACCGAGATGGTTGGCACCAACTCCTCTCTCTTCATCCCATTCCTTTTACTTCTCATCTTCACTTTCTTCGCTGCTGCCATTCAAATCCATGATTCGTCTGCTGAAGAGGTCATCATCTACCGGAAGAAAGCCACCAGAAGGCGTCCGTTCTCTTCAAGCTTTCTTCGGATTCCCAGTTCACTTGCAAGTCTGTTTCAGCTGTTGTGATTGTTGAAGACAGCCGACAGAAGGTTCATTACCACTACCATCGCGGTTCTCCCTACTACTCATACTATCCGGGATACTACTACTACCCGTCAGACTATTCGTTTTCAAGGTGTGGACACGATCATTTCCGTTCTCAGGTGGACGGGAGGATATTACGGTAGTGGCTATACGACCTACGGGGGGAGTTATGGACACGGAGGCGTACTTGGCGCGGCTCTGAACTTCCTCTTCGGATAAACTTTCCCCGTTCAACTTTCGTATGAATTCTGATTTTGGCAACTTTAGTCATAGTATCGTCAGTACCAACATAACAATGAATAAAAAGTGGATCGGGCTTAAATGTGGAAACAGAAACAGCAAAAAAGGACAAAATGAAATAATGAAACGGCGGAAAAGGGGAGCTCAGATGTCACCCAGTTGTTTCTTCTGTTGTCCCTCATGCCAAGCCTTGCGGATAGTTCTCTTCATCTCGTCGTCTCCATCGTCATACATCTGCTTCATCAGCCCCATGATCGAATCGCTCGGATCTCCGCTCTCTTCGGGCTTCAGCTTTGCATTCCTATAATAAGAACTTGGCAATTTAAGTCCGGCTGGATATTATTCCATTCTTAACTCTTTAACAAAAACGAAAACTAGCACTCAATTGAAAATTTTTGAAAAAGAAACCATACTTGCGATCGACGCTCTGTTTCTCAATCTTCGTGAGACAGTCCCAGTTGGTTCCTTCCTTCATCTTCTTCAGCATCACAAGCAGCATGTCGGCTTTTTGCTGAAAACCCATCAATGACAACATCCAGGATTATTCGTAAGAATCAGAACCACCTTTAAAAAATAAGGATTGCCCTTCTTTAAACCTTGACTTGCGACTGCTTCGGATCAACATCGAAAAGGAGATCTCTGACGGCGAATTCGTACCGCTTTCCACCAAGATCGTTAACGACAACGTTGAAGGAGCTAAAACAGTGGAAATTAAGAAACACACATGGAAATTAAGAAACATTACAGCACCTGGAATGAGGTTCAAAGACAACGGCAGACGAAGGAGCAGTGTGGACGCCGTTGATAGTGATGTACATCTTCACATACTTGTCGCTCTGGTCCCATCCTTTAATGCGAACAAAACTTTCTCCAAACCGTCACACAAGCATGGAAGAATTAGCAGTGAACTACCGTAATTGGTAATCTTGATGGTTGGCAGAAGAGAATTTGAAGAAGAGGACTGGGCGGGAGGGGCGGGCGTGGAAACGAGTGAAGCGGCGTTGGCTGAAGCAGCTTCTTTTCTCTCCAGCTGAAAGAATTAAGTTTCATAGCGGATTTCACTTCTTCTCAACTATAAACTTGTCGTAGATCTGATAAGGAACAAGTAGGAATTTGAACGTCTCGTCCAACACAAAAAGCTAATTGTAGCAGCACTCGACGTGCAGTAATGCTCCAAATTTCCCTTTACAATAGGTCAAATTAAAAACTTCACCGCAAACAACCCAGTTGTAATCAGGCGAACTTACCTCTTTGATAGTTGCAGAAATCTTCTTAATGCCATCGTCCAGAATATTACGAACAGCCGCGCGGGTGGCCTTTTGACGAAGTGAAGAAAGCTCCTCGAGATCCAACCGCATCTGAATACACTGAAACACTAAAAAAAATTATGATGAAAATAATAACAAAAACCAACTCCTGCAGCGAGCTCGGCCATTGGCGTTGACGAAATTTCCCAGGAAAACCTGTGAAGCAAACTACTCGATACGTGTGCCCCAAAGTCTTGACAACTGCCAAGTAAAAACAAGGGCGCAGACCCTCCATTCTGTGTCTTTAAACCTGGCACAAAATCGTATGATTTATTGCATTTGAGAACATCACAAGTCTGATTAAATGATAATGCCGACAAGAGTTTTGAAACAAGATTGAGTAGTTTGAATGCGAAGGAGAAGCAGAAGCCTGAGAAATGAGAAATGAAGGTGAAAGTGAACGTTGCTGTGGACGGCAGAATATAGATTACAGCAGAAGTGGGACAGGGAGCACTTTGTGGTACCCGACAAGTAGCAGCAAAGAGGATGTGGGAAAGAAGGCGGCCTCTCCACTCCCTACCGGGATCAAAACTGCACATTATTTACAAATCAATAATCAGAATTTACAAGATTTTGAGTCACTGATTTTCCAGTAATCACACATTAGCGGAAGAATTCTCTAAGATATTTCAGTAGTGGCAGGCACATTAAACCAGCACCATATCTTTTGAGCCCACTAATAAATATTATAATCTAGTTAAGTTAATTTCAAATTGTACAAACATTTAAGGGTGCGTTAAATAGTGAGAACAGCGAAAGCATTTTCAAAGGATGAGCAAGAATGAAGAGTGAGTTGTTGGCTGTGAATGAGAAAGTGAAAGGCCAGGAGTGGCAGCTGATTACATGAGGGAACAACACCTTTTGTCGTTCTTTGCCTTTTTCTGCACGTAGTTCATCTCACGAACAATCTCAGCGAAGGTGATGTTGACGTTGTGGGCATTCTTGGCAGAGCACTCAGTAAAGGGAGATGACCAGAACTCAGCCAAGGCTATGCCCTCCTCGGTTCGAACCTGAAGCGAGCCGACTATGAGCATTCTTGTTGTCCACCTCAACACAATTCTAGATTATTAGAGCACTCGAACCTGTCTTTGATGAGAAAGATCGCATTTATTGCCAACAAGAAGAATGGGAACCTGTTCCGTTCCCTGAAACAACTCAGTCACTTTCTTGTCCGAAGTTCAAAAGATAAAAAGCTCCCTAAATGCATAAAGCATCAAAACACCGCTTGTACTGATATTGTAAACTATTTAAAACGGAGCTCCAACCTTAACTCGCACAATCTGATCCCTCATCGTGCGAATATCATGGAAGGTCTGCTGCGATGTTATCGAGTAGACAACTACAAATCCTTGTCCATTCTTGATGTAAAGATCACGCATTGAGGCAAACTGTTCCGTGCCTGCGGTGTCAAGAATCTCCAGAACGCAAGGTTCTCCATCCACCTGGCAAGAGGTGGCACGTATATTACCAGAGAAGTGAACAAAAACACATTTCGGGAGGATTCAAAGAACCAAACAAGTGGGTCATATCTTCAAATCGCCTAAAATGTCGTTGGGGACAGATGTTGATTATTTTATGTTGGGCTATCATTATTCCGCTCCTCTAGTATTTTTTTTCCGGGAGAGTAGTGAGGGAGAGAGAAAGAAAATGGGAGAAAGAGAAAATGATGAGAGGGGAAGAGTGAGAGAGACTAAGTGATCGTGAGAGGAATGTCAGGTTGCAACAGTTGAAAACAGGAACAGGGTTTGGAATGTAGAGTGAGAGACGGTGAATATACGGAAAGACGGAGAAGCATGGTCAAGAGGAAGAGGTAGTAACATAGCGGAAGAGACACCAGAAATATAAGAGGATAGTGGGACAGGATGCAAGAGATTTGCTATCAAATCCCAGCAGATGCACGGGACAATAGGACGTTGACAAATAGAGCGCGAAGCTCAACTGTCGCTACCCAACTTCAATATTTTCAACCTCATGAAGAAATATCACTCTTTCATACATTTAGAGACATAGCACGAAAGTTCTTACCTCAATTTCTTTCCTGTAGAAGTCTTCGATAGTTGGATCATATTTCTCAATAAACGTGTTCGATACGAACTGAACGGTGAGAGCGGACTTTCCCACTCCTCCACTCCCTAGCACCACAACCTTGAATTCGCGCATCCTTCCTCTGGAGAGCCCGGAGGCTGAAATTCAACTTCGTGGAGGATATTGAATTATGGCATTATATTCACGAACTACGGATCAATAAGCATAAAAAGGAAAGCAATTAGATCGTTCTTAACATATGCTATGAATCACCAACACGAACCTCAGAATAAGCATAAATGTGATAGGAAGAGTTACAAATACAATGAAGACTCCAGATGGTTTAAATTCAGTGGCGAATTGAATACAAGAAACGCGAACTGAATGATACGGGAATTCGAGGATCCCCAGTAAATCCAGTTGTCAAACACATTAGAGTGCGAATTCGAAGAATGGAAAGAGCAAGCAGATGCACGCGGGCCAGACAAGGGCGAGGGAGAAGAAGCACAGTGGCGGTGCTTGCGTAGTGAAAGAGGTCAAAGGACCGCCCGCTTGCCCCTCTTCCCTCTCAACAAGAAACAATGAGATCATTCGCCTACCACACTACAATATAGACTTACCAATCAACACTACGTCTAAACTAACACAAGTCGTTAAAAAGACATTCAATTCATTGCAATATCGTCCCAATGAAATGACATATGAACCCTTAAACCACTGGAATCTCCCAAAGAACAAAAGGAAGGAAAAAACAAAAACACTGCGACCGGAAATCCCTAGCATACGAGAAAGCGAAACTTCTAGTAGCAATACTAGTGTCATATCAATAATGTTTCTGTCAAATTCCATTCTTCATCCTTTCCTGAAAATATTTCAAACGAAACGAAACTCTCATAGAGAAAATACAGTACTTTCAACCAGTACAAGCATGCTTTCAAACGGAGATCTTTATTAAACATTTCTGATATCTACGTTAATTCTTGTAGACTGCCTTTTTAAAGTTATCTGATAGCGTGGAAAGTGTGTATCTATTACTTGCAGGAACATGGGTCGCCCCGAGTTTTCGCCACGCGGAGGAGGAGGTGTGCTAGTTTTCTTTTAATTTCAAGTGGCTTATTTTGTGTTACTTTAACTTTGCGGACATATTTGTTTCATAGGCTTTCGCGGGGGCCGAGGAGGTGATCGTGGTGGTGGTGGTGGTGGTGGAGGAGGATTCCGTGGAGGCGGTGACCGTGGAGGAGGCGGTGGATTCCGTGGAGGTGGAGACCGTGGAGGAGGCGGATTCCGCGGTGGACGAGGTGGCGGCGATCGCGGTGGATTCAGGGGCGGCAGAGGAGGAGATCGTGGCGGATTCAGGTACTGTCTAAACAATACAGCCACCCTTTTTCTGTATTCGATATTGATTACTCTATAGTCTTAATACCCAATGTGGTACGTTTTAAGGGGTTCTCCCCGTGGTGGTTTCGGAGACCGTGGCCGTGGAGGCCGTGGGTCACCCCGTGGTGGCAGAGGATCACCCCGTGGCGGTCGTGGAGGTGGAATGAGAGGAGGAAAAACGGTCATAGTCGAACCGCATCGTTACGAGGGTTCGTTCTCGATTTCTTCTACATTGATATCAATTTTGTTTACCTTCAGGTGTTTTCATCGTGAAGGGCAAGGAAGATGCTCTGGCCACGAAGAACATGGTGGTTGGCGAGTCCGTGTACGGCGAGAAGCGTGTTTCCGTGGATGACAGCGGTGCTCCGATCGAGTATCGCGTGTGGAATCCATTCCGATCCAAGCTGGCGGCGTCTATCATGGGAGGCCTGGAGCAGATTCACATTCAACCAGGAACTAAATTGTTATATCTCGGCGCAGCCTCGGGAACTACTGTCTCCCATTGCTCAGATCTCGTCGGCCCTGTTAGTTTATTTTTTTTAAACTCAGGTAATGGATCACAATCGTGCTTGTTTATTCAGGAAGGTCTCGTTTATGCAGTGGAGTTCTCTCATCGCTCTGGTCGTGACCTCCTGAATGTTGCGAAGAAGCGGCCGAATATCATTCCCATTGTTGAGGACGCTCGTCATCCTCACAAATACCGCATGCTTGTTGGTACGTATAGTGTTTAAGAACAGAAATTGTAATCGTCAGAAGTGTTTTGTCATTATATTTGCCGTTGAATCTGGGCAAAGCAGTTGTTCTGTTGAACATTCGGCTTAATCTTCAACAGGCAAGAAGAACAGTTGAGATAATCCCAAATTGTTGCCGAATGCAATAGTTTGTTTCATGCCTCATCGACATATTTTGCCGTCATACCCTCGTCGTATCGAGTATGCGTTTAAAGTCATTGATTTAATTTGTAGGAATGGTGGACACTATCTTCGCTGATGTGGCCCAGCCCGACCAGGCTCGAATTGTTGCTTTGAACGCTCATCACTTCCTCAAGAACGGAGGCTACGCGGTCATCTCAGTCAAGGCGAACTGCATTGATTCGACTGCGGAGCCTGAAGCTGTCTTCGCGGGAGAAGTCAACAAGTTGAAGGAGGAGAAGTTCAAACCACGTGAGCAGGTATGGACATGGAATCTCTCCCGTTAACGTTAGAAGACCGCAAGAGTTATACACTGGCATCTGGACATATTGCAGCACAGTGATTGGGCTTCGTCTGTTTGCAGAACATATCTTGAAGAGCTATTTAAGATAGTACTTTTCAGGTTACCCTGGAACCCTACGAACGTGACCACGCTGTTGTTGTTGCGGAATACAGACCATCACAAAAGAAGAATTAGTTTGTTGACCACTAGTTTCTTGTTAATCTTGATATTTTCTTATTTGTTTGTTTTGTTGTTATTGTTGGCCTTAAGCAATTAATTATTCCTCCGCGGGATTTCTCATGATCCTCATGTTTTTCTCATGTTGTTTGCTAACTGCATTATGATAAATAAAATTGTACATACTGCGTGCAACCCTTGCTTGTTTCGGGTTTTCTTCCCTATAATTTCTGACTGGCATGTGCTGTCTGTGCATTGTTGCATTTTAAACTGATTGTAGGGTGAACAATGGTGAAGGAACTGCCGCAGTCTGTCCAGACCTTCGGGCGCAAGAAGTCGGCGACGGCAGTCGCGCACTGCAAGAAGGGTCGCGGCCTCGTCAAGGTCAATGGCCGTCCTCTCGAGCACCTTCAGCCCGAGATTCTCCGCATGAAGCTCCAGGTTATTTCACTAGTTGTTGCTGCGTATTAATGAAGAAATAAATGCAGGAGCCCCTTCTTATCGTGGGAAGGAAGCGTTTCGCCGATGTCGATATCCGAGTTCGAGTCAACGGCGGAGGTCACGTCGCTCAGGTCTGACTGCGTAAAAAATTTTTTCTTATAATCATGCATTATTGTTATGGGATGCTATTTATTGAACGGTTTAGTGCAAAGTATGTCTGCTGTGGATGGAGCAATTTTTTGTCTCTGTTTCCCGTGTCATTGGTGGGACAAGGTTTCTTTACTGAAGCTATTTATGGGGCCTTTACAGTTTACCGCTTAACCATTTTTCAAAACCACATTCTTATATGTGCTATGTTCTTTTTAAGGTGTATGCGATCCGCCAGGCAATCGCCAAGTCTTTGGTGGCCTACTACCAGAAGTACGTGGATGAGCAGAGCAAGAAGGAGCTGAAGGAGCAGTTCGTCGCCTATGACCGCAATCTCATGGTCGCTGATCCTCGCCGTCGTGAGCCGAAGAAGTTCGGAGGTCCCGGAGCTCGCGCCCGTTACCAGAAGTCGTACCGTTAAGCGGTTCGCATTCATCGGACATTGTTTTCTTTGTTGCTATCCAACATAAATGTTGTTATAAATTTTGTCACATCAACATTTATCATTGCTAAACATGGTTAAACAAATGAAGGGTAACTTTACGAATAGTAGGGTATCACAATGCTATTTCTATGGAACAACGCTGATTGCTTGTGTGTTAATGACTTCTATAAGGGAATTTTATGCTTTTTTTTGTTGATTTGCAGGGACTGGTCATGAGATGCTCATTGAGTGTGAGTAAGCTCCGTAGGGCAAATGGTAGATAGGTTTGCATGAGAGGATATGCGTTCTCTGTGTCACAACTAATGGAGAATTGAAGATCTGAGTACAACGAACGGGCTGGGAAGTAGAAAATGCTCTTCAGTGATATGGGTTACAAGGGAAAGTGGGAGGGCAGTCGCTGTTTTTCGTGGTTTATCATTGACTAGTTTCTAGAGTAACAATTTCTGGACGGCAAAGGCGCGTGTTGTAAAAATGGAATACCCGCAACAGCTCGGAAAAACATAGAATATGAGAGGGTTAAACATAAACGGGCTGGAAGCCGTTGCTTTGTTCGTAAGCTGCCCACCGACTGTCATCGCTTTCGTGGGTGAGGAATCTCTCTCCAACCTGCTTCTCAAGTAAGCGCAGATCCGACCACAGTTGGTAGCCCTGAAATAGGAAGTATATAGCGGGGATCTATGTTCTAATAGCAAACCTGCATCCAGTGATGGGACAGCGCCTTTGATACCGAGAATCTTTTGCTCATTTTCACTTGCAGTAGGCCACTAATGAAGTCGATTGCTAAAAGGATTGTTTCTTTGCGGTTGTAATGATTGGTGAACGGCAACCTGTCTCAGAAATGTCCTTCCACGGCGACGGAGGGTACATGAACTCTGCATTCTGAATTTGATCGTGGATGTCTTCGTCTTCATTGAAGGGGAACGTCCCCGAAAGACTGAGAGGAAAAAGTTAGACTTCTCCAGTTCCGGCGAACTCGCTCACCTGACGTAAACTATCACTCCGACAGACCACATGTCGAGTGAGCGATTGAAGCCCTTGTTTCGCAAAACCTGCAAGATTTAGTGAGCGTTGTGATGTGGAGTGAGTTTGGCTTGCCTCAGGTGCCAGGTAGGCTGGAGTTCCAACAACTGAACGACGGAAGCTGCGCTCACCAATTATACGAGCGAAGCCAAAGTCGCAGAGCTTGACCTTAAATTGGATTTAGCTGGAACAAGTTATTAACATATACTTCTGATTAAGGAACAAAGCGCGAAGAAGCTGAGCTTGCCTGAGGGAAATCTGAATTGGAAGTTAGTAAAATATTCTCTGGTTTCAAATCGCAGTGGACAATGTTTTGGCTGTGTAGATACTGCAGGGCAACGAGGATCTGAATCAAGGAATTCATAGTGGCTGAAACGAACTCTTACAACAGTGCGAATAGAAAGGAAAGGAAGACGGGCCTGGTCGACTAGGAACTGAGTGCTTCTCTCGGAGAGACGGCCATTCTCGGAAGAGAGAATCATCTCCAGCATGTCTCCCTGTAGCTTCTCCATCACAACGAAGATTCTGTCAGCCGTTTCCAGCATCTGCTCGAACTCGACCACTCCCGGGTGCCGCACTTTCTGCAAGAGTTTCATACTTCTCTCTCTCTCTCTCTCTGTCCCTCTCTCTCTCATCTCTCTCTCTCCTCTCTCTCATCTCTCCTCTCTTGCTCACTCGTTTTCGTTGTCAAACCTGTAGAATATGGACTTCAGTTCGCAGTAAATCTTCTTTGTTAGGTGGAAACTTGAGTTTGTCGATAAGTTTGACTGCAACATGACGTCCACTCTTCCTGTGAATGCCGCCATAGACAGTGCCGAACTGGCCAGATCCAAGGATGTCGTCTGCGAAGATCTGGTAGAGAGCAGAGAACTCCTGCTCTGTCTGGATCTGCACGCCGAGATGTCCCTTGTCTCCTGAGAGAACGAGAAGTAGAGATGGAGAGGGAGGAGAGAGACAGACCTGGACAAGGAACCTTGAGTTGTTCCTTGAGGGGAGCGGAAGACTGGGGAGTGACGGGCATGAGCGCGGCCTGGATGGTGGCTGCCCATGCGTGCGCCTTCTCTGCTGACTCCTCGGCTGGGTCTCCGGCTGCCACTCAACAAGAAGAAATGAGAGGGGGTCAGAGTGGAGAGGAACGCGCACCCTTTGGCATGTAATGCTTCCCATTCCGATGGACATGGGGCAGAAAGTGGGAAGACGACGATGGCTTGGAGATCAGCATTTCACTCGCGCCACGCAAACCCAGCCACCAAGCAATTTGCGCTCATTCTAACCTCTCTCTCTCTCTCTCTCTCTCTCTCTCTCTCTCTCTTTTCTCTCTCTCTCTCTCTCTCTCTCTTCTCTCTCTCTCTCTCTAATCTCTATCTCTCTCTCTATCTCTCTGTGCTGCTTCTCTCTCTATCTCCCTTTTGCTCTCGTTCTTTCTTCTTCTCTCCCCCTACGGCACTCTCCTTTCCTTTGACTGTCTCCCCGTCCTTGTTTCCTTCTCTCTTTTCCTATCCAATTGCCATGGCCGATCCAATCGCTGCTTTTCCCTGCCAGATTTTCTTTTCTCATTCAAGTTCTAATTTTCGCCATGCGATGGCCCCAGGTTGGGCACGTGTGCTCAAGAGGCGGGTGCATACCAGCTGGAAGCGGGAAACCAATAGAGAACAGGGTGAGGGGTTGAGAGAGGCAACTGTGATGGTTACACAAATCAACTGCGAGTGCGTAAAGGAAGAACAGAAATATCAGTATTCTAAAATGACTGGTTTCCTTCAAGAACTCTCATGGTTCACATTTCGTGACATAGAAGCCGTACAAAAAAAAGAATAGAAAAGGCGAAATATAGAGTTCAATGTTAGAGCGACCAATTTTACTTCATAAAAATAACCCGGAAGGCATACCGATGAAATAAGTAATCGACTGTGTTTTGATGTCAAAGAAGTGGCCTGTCTTCGCTTCTGGGCCAAACATCTTCACCTCTAGAATCTCGCTCAGTGGAATTTCCTGCAATCGAAAACTAATTTTAATGAAAGAAATAGAGGAAAAGGTATTAGATGACTGAGAGGAGGAGTGAGAGATTCAAGTTGCTGCGAACAGTTTGTGTTGCATATTTGTTATTTTAACATTTATTTGAAGATTCATTAAATCTGATTTTCTCAAACAAGTGTTCAAAAAAGCAAGCATAACCTTATAGTATCTCTGCGAGTGTTCATCCTGGTAGAGAGTAATTGTCTTGGTGTCTAGGCGCCAGAAGTGTTTCTTTCTCATAGCGTGGTGGTCGGTGTAATGAAGTAGCCAGCCTTCCCTTTAATACTCATTCTATTACTCTAGCACATATGTACATACATATCTTCCTCCATCACATCTGATATGCCACCTGAGTATCTTGGCCGACTTCCTCTTCATGTACTTCTTCGACATGACGACCCGCATAAGTGGAATGTTCTGTAAGTTGGCAGTTGTGGGAAGAGAGTTGGCGGGTGCTGACCTGGCTCTCGGAAGTGTTGGGGTCGTCGTCGTCGTCCTGGGGTGACCCCTGGTGCTCATAGTTGCCGCCCTCTCCCTGAAGAGGAGCCGAAGGAGTAGCCACAGCTTTCCGATGGCCACCGACCCTTTCGCCATCGTCCGCATCCTCCGAACCTGCACGCTTTTTGTCTCACAGCCGTTTCATTTCAGTTTGTACATGCTTTAGCGGTCAATAAATGGAGTTGGTCGGACGTTCATTTTATTTTCTAATGACTATATCAGATCTGCAAAGTTAGCCGAAATTGGCAGCGCAACGAACTCGGACCGCTCCATTTAATAACATGCTAATTCTTGTAAGCGAGAAGAAGAGTGATGGGTGTTTTCAAGAGAGTCAATTCTCCTCCCCCACAACCAGCTTGGACGGTTGTCTCTTCCATAACATTTCGCCGCCATGGTTCTTCAACTGAAGCGTCATGCAGGGATTGCTAGCAGTGGAAATGATTGTCTGGAAGATTACTGTAGCTAATATGTGGGAGTGCTTAGCAAAGCGGATACGTGGTGTCATTAGTGAACTGTAAGGGACGGTTACCGTGTCATTAGTGAACTGTAAGGGACGGTTACCGCTTTTCTGCTCGCTATCAAACGGAACACTGTTCATCCGCAGTACTTCCATGCTACCTCCAAAGCCGCGGCTGCCTAAAGAAAGAGGAGGGAGAGGAGAAAAGGAGAGAGAGAGAGAGTGAAGAAAGGTAGGGAGTGTGTGTGTGGATGAGATGGTAGGAGAATGAAGGAACTTGGAGGACCAAGAGTGAGGCAAGGAACTGGGAAGTGCACTCATACCATCGCTTGCTCCAAGGAAGAAAGGCTGGCCACTGCCTCCTCCAGGGGCCGAGCTGCCAGGGCAGTCCCTGGCGACTCGTTCACTGCACTTCTTGTGGCAATTGTACTTGCAGTCTGAAGGAAAGAGGTGTGTGAGAAGAGAGAAGACATACTTGGAAAGAGAGAGGAATGGATAACTAGTATGTACCTCGGCATTGAATGCCCTGACGAAGGAGGCCCTTGAGCAGTTTCTTGCAGTGTTGACAAACCGTTGGCCGCTTGTAGCTGTGCACTTGGAAGGTATGAGGCACCTCAAAGAAATCGCTACATTTATTCTTATATATTTTCGTTAGGCTTTTCCTTTGGCTCTTTTCTGGCATTTTCACTCGATCCTCTCTGATTTTCCAGTTTAACCCTGATTCTTCCGAACCTTGACTCGAGTCGCTTCTGCCACTTCCATCCAGAGTGGTCTTCCACTCCAGCTGCAGCTTCTGTCCTTGCGAGGCATTTGTAGCAGCTGCAAAGAATAGTTCAGTGCAATCCGACAATACTTAAGCAATGCCTAATTCCTTCGCTCTCATACATTTCCTCCGACAGCATCTCCGCAGTCGCTCTCCGGCGTCACGAAGATATCTGGGGCCAGCGGAGCCATCGAACCGGTCGTGGTCGCTATGGAGGGAGACACTTCCAGACAACCCAGTGGGGTCGTACTCTGCAAGAGAGAAGAGAGAAAGAGAGAGAGAGAGAGAGAGAGAGAGAGAGAGAGCAAGATGATTGGCAGATACATGTCCACGGAGTGCTCGTGAGTTTGAACGGGAGAGTGGGATGGCAGAAGGCCTTCGTTGTTTGCTTCCACTGCAGTTGTTGGGTATCTTTGAGGCGCATCTCTTGTGGTAGTTCAGACCACATCCTTAACAAGCAATGTGTACAGAGTGACCATTTCTTATGAATACAACATATTTTGACTTTGTTTAGATACGACAGGTAACTCTGAACGGACCGTTGCATTTTAGGCCTTGCTTGACGAGTCCGAAGAGGAGTTCTCCACAGAAATCGCAAAAAGTCGGAGTCTTATAGGAGTGGACGTAGAGAGTGTGAGGATGCACAACGAGCCGCTCGTGGTGGGGGCAGGCTAAATGGAAATAAGAGGAGACTGGATGGGTCTGAGAAGGAGAAGGAGAGATTGAGATACAGAGATTGCGAAAAGAATACCATTTAGAGGCCTGTTCAGCGTGATCTTCTGCTATGATTCCATTGAAGAAATCTTTGCAAATGTACCATTCATTCCCTTTTTTCCTCTGTTCCAAGCTGTTGTTGCGTTCAGCTCTTTTCTCTCTATCACAGTTTACTGAAAGTCTCCTGAACATCCGCGCTTATAATGGAAACTTTTCCATCTCCTTGCAGCCTCTGACAACTCCTCCGCGGATATTGATCGTTAGTAAAAAAAAGACGTCAGGGATGGAAGTGAGCATGAAGACAGGCACTTCTTTTCACACATCTCTCTCTCTCTCTCTCTCTCTCTCTCTCTCTATCTCTCTTCTCTATATGTCTCTTCTCTCTCTTGCTCTCTCTCCTCTCTTTTTCTCTCTTTCTCACTCACTCTCTCCGTTTTCCCGTACGTTCCCCTTCTCTCTCTACTCTTTGTTCCCTTCCCAGGGCAGATTCTCATCCAATTGAAGCATCTTGACTCTCGG
This sequence comes from Allodiplogaster sudhausi, assembly GCA_945643635.1. NCBI lineage: Eukaryota > Metazoa > Nematoda > Chromadorea > Rhabditida > Diplogasteridae > Allodiplogaster > Allodiplogaster sudhausi. The sequence continues at coordinate 1,206,644 of CALZFC010000344.1, read as the reverse complement.
GAGACGTGATTTCGTGCCGAGAACCCATTTATTATTAGAGGAAATTTAATTTGTTTGTGGTGCCAAATAACAAGTGGGCATAATAAGACTACGAATTGCAATGTATATTACAGAAAAGGAGTAAGAAGGGATAAATGAGAGAAGTGAGGAGCAGAGAAAAGGAGTGAGAGGGGGTGAGGGGGGGGGGGAGCAGGGCCCCGCGTACCTCTGATGTGAACGGAACGAACGCGCATTTCAGTGTTGCTGCAGCACGAGTCCATGTCGAGGAGGGTGACCAAGAAGGATTTCAGAAGAGAGGGGTGCTATGAGAGAGAGACGGAGAATGAGAGTACTCTCTGCACTCTTCAATCTCTATTCCTTGATTTTTGTTAACAACAAGCGAGCCATGCGCACGATAACACCGGCAGATGAAGACGCCCAGTCAGGATTGGCCGGTGAGGAGAGAGAGAAAGAGAGAGAAAAAAGAGAGAGAGAAAGAGAGAGAGAGAGAGAGGAGAGGAGGAGGGGTAAGATGCCACAGGGCACTCTTAGCTTTTGCATGCGCGAGGGATGAACTAATCCACGCTGTTGCACACTCTTCCCTCATCTTTCTTACTCTTTTTCTCCTTATCTCTTACTCCTATACCTCCGCTTTCTGTCTCTATTTCTTCCTTTCTACTTTTATCCCCTCTGCTCTCTCCTCATATCATCCCTTGCTTTACTCCAAATCTTTCTCATTTCATTCATCTTCCCACTTCTCGTGTTCTGCTTATCCTTCCTCAGGAAAAGGTGACGGATTTTGTTTGGTGATGTTGGAGAATTGTAAACAGAAAAAGGTAAGATCAATTTAAAGGCCCTTCCATGTTTGCACATTAGAAATTGGCAATTTACTCATCGAAGACGTCAGAAGGCAAAGGGAATCAGCAATGAGAGAGGGTGGGGAAATGCGGAGAGATGTGGGAGGAGAGAGATATGAAGAGGAAGAAGAGGGAGAGAGAGAGGGAGAGAGAGGGAGAGAGAGAGAGAGGAAGGGATGAAGCTGAGAGGAAGTCGGGGGAGGAAGGGAAGAAGCAAGACTGACAGCTCAGAATGACTTCAACGAGCGTCCCCTCTGTGACTTCCTCGGCAGTCGACAGCAGCTGAAGGATGTTGATGGAGCGGACGTCGTGGCGGTAGAGGAGCATTCGTTCACGTAGAACGAGTCCATCATCACCATACTGAAGAAAGAGAAATGTTAGAGAAAGAGAGAAGAGTGATGATAGAGAAAGAGAGGGAGAGAGAGGAGACTGCAAGAGAGGAGAGCTGGAACATTCTAAAAGAAGAAGAAGTAATGACTGTTTGTATGAGGAAGTCGAATGCTCGTTCCCTGAGTTCGCGCAAGGAGATCTCGTTCCCATCCACTGATATCGTCTTCTTTTCAATGCCACTTTGGAGTTCAAAGCTGAAGCCGCTCATACTTCCTTTGTCTTTCTTTCTCTGCTTCTCTTGCTCGTCTATGTTCTCTCGCTCTCTCTCGCCCTGGGGCAATGCCGGCTGGCAGGACAGAAGATTAGCTCATCTCTCCTGAAAGCGCCAGCCTTAAGGCAAATGCACGTCGTGTCGTCATCAAAGCTGAAGGAAGGCCGCGGGCTTCAGTCAGAAAGAAGAGAGAGAGAACAAGAGAGAGAGAGAGAGAGAGAGAGAGAGAGAGAGAGAGATTGAAATGAGAGAGAGGACAGAGAGGAAGAGAAAGTGCGTGTGCATGAATGAGAAGGAGAGAGAGAGTGTAGACGGAGGAGAGAGTATAGGGATGCTGGGCAGAGCGCGGGTGTCGATGGATGAAGGCGGCTGCCATGCCACACGTTCCAATTCAATTGAAACGGTGCGCGCGCTCTGGCCAAGAAGCCTACATGCGCAGATGAAGCAGAGAGAGAGAGAGGGAGAGAGAGAGATAGAGAGAGATAGAGAGATAGAGAGAGGCAGAGAGAGCATGGGTATGAAGGAGAGGGTTGACAAGTGTTGATGAGAGATGGCCTTCAAGAATGAGGCCAGAAAGCTTTCGAGACTGGATGGTTGGAGTGGACTGATGAGAAAGTCAGAGAGGGTCTCTGCTTTCCAATCACCTTTTCCAATGGAAAGCCTCGTGAATCTACCCTCTCTTGCTTCTTTCTTTTCCTCCTTTTTGCTTCTCGTGTAGAATGGCTAACTTCAGGCAGAACGTGTTGCCGAAGGAAGCATCTGCCTTCTGAGGGGTGAGTACAAGTAAAGAGAGGCTGAGATAGTAAGAAAGAGGAAGAGGAAGAGAGAGAGAGAGAGAGAGAGAGAGAGAGAGAGAGAGAGAGAGAATGAGAGAGAGAGAGAGGTTGAGCACACGAAAGAGAAGAAAAGGGGGAAGAAGGTGGGGCATTCATTGTGGCGGAGAAATGAGCCTGAGAAGATCTCTGAGAGAAGTTGTTGATAGCAGCTTGAGGATTAGTGCAAAAGAGTGAGAACGAACGGGAAGACCAATGGAACATGAAATGAAAAGGGAGAGGTAGTACAGCGAAAGGGTAGTTAGGGAGATTCAGGAACGAGAGACACAGAGGAAGCAAGAGAGAGGGAGATATAGAGAGAGAAATATAGAGGCGAGAGAGCGAGAGAGAGAGAGAGAGGGAATGAGAGAGCCAAAGAGAGCGCGAGAAGAGAACGCGCGAGAGAGATGGAGAGAGGAGAGAGATATAGTGGGAGGGAGGGAAAGAGGGAGGAAGCGAGCGAGCGAGCGAGAGCGAGAGATGGAGGTAGAGAGAGCGCGATAGAGAGAACGAGAACACGAGAGAGCGATAGAGAGAGAGAGAGAGCGAGATTGATATGTAGAGATAGAGAGGACAGAGCAAGATTAATAGAGGGTGTGAGACAAAGGCCAGCGTTGAGAGAAGAAAGAGTGAGAGATTAACGAGGAATACCTTATGTAAGAATAACTTGCAAAACATATCTTCTAATTATTGCACTTGAACCCATAAAAATGAGGATCGAAATGAATGTAGAGTTGAAAGATCCACTCATAAAAAAACAGGAGCGGATTAACGCACTTCCGCCTTTCTGTATCTGATGTCCTTGCTGCGAAAATAAACTGCTCTGTATTTTCTGGAAAGTTGCAACATTTCTACATTATGACCCTTCAAATTTTATAATCATAAGCCTAGACCCAATGCAATAATTTTCCGATTTCAGGGCTACTGACCATTCCCAGGTGAGGAGTAAAAATAGACCGGGATTTAATGCTAAGATTTATAAGCTAAGTCAAGCTAAGAGATAAGGGTGTATAGCAGGGCTTGGAAGTGCGAGGCGATGAGAAACAGAGAAAGAGAGATCAGGGGATTCCATTTCCATCAGCGAGACAACAAATAAAATACGCAGTGAATGTTCCGAGTCATTTCGATAAGGAGATCGCCTGCAGCACTGGCTGTCTAAAACAAGAGGAGAGGGCAAAGGAGAGAGAGAGAGAGAAAGAGAAATAGAGAGAGAGAGAGAAGGAGAAATAGCAGGAAAAGGGGAGAGGGAGAGTACGGATGGAAGCATTCTCTGAAGGAAGAAGCAGAGTAAGAGATCGATGCCATTGCAGCTGTCTCTTTCTCTCTTGCTTTTTCCTCTCTGTCTCTCTCGCCATCTCTTCCATCTCGCAGTCTCATCTACTAGTCAAAGTGGACTAGTAGTAAGAGGGAGTGCCTGGCATGACCTCTGGGTGGAGTAGTGCGTCTGCCTCATCGTTCTCTACTTTCTTCCTCTTCCTCCTCTTAACTATTTCCCTATTTTCCTCTCTCTCTCTCTTCCTCTCTCTGGTATTTCCTAAAACCAAGTAATTTGGTCATAGTTTCCCTAATATACTATCTAACAAAAATATAGTATTTGCTCTCTAATTGATGCGTTCTTCTAAGAAAAACATCTCTTTGAAAGGGTGTTGAAAATCAGAGGCGTCCTCTTTAATTGAATCGCTCTTTTAATATAGCCCCCCCCTTGGGAGGAGTACTGTCGCTCACGTACGATAAAGAATTTTATTTATATAATGTATTTGCCAACTTTCTATTATTTGTTTTCAATTTCTTGTCCCGTCTGCATTTTTTATTCCCTTCGTTTTCGATTCTTCCATTAAGCTTGGGCTTCCCCTCTCCTGTCTTGGTTGTTAACTCCCCGCTCTTCCAAGCCTATCCATGGCAACCTCTGCTACTCTCTCATCTGTTTTCACAACTCGCAATTCATAATCTAACGAAAGAGAGCGACACCGACAGATACACTATAAGGAGAGAAAGACAGAGAAAAGAGAGGTAGAGCGAGAGAGAACATAGGGAACCGAGCAGCAGACAGACAGAGAAAAGAGAGGCAGAGCGAGAGAGAACGTGGGGAACAGAGCAACAGACAGGCAGAGAAAAAAGAGGCAGAGTGGGAGAGAACATAGGGAACAGGGCAGCAGACGATGTGGTCAGGATGAGTCTTGGCCATTCATCCAAATAATGCTTGAGGATATATGAAAGTAGAGCCAACGAGAAGAGAAGTGAAGCCCCCCGAATTCAGCTATTACGATTCGGCTTGACCGCTCTCTTAGCGAAAGAAAGATGAGTAGAACGCACTCAAGTACGAGAATTGAGAGAGTGAAAGAGATAGAGAGAGGGAGAGAGAGCATGAAGAGAGAAAGAGGGTAGAGAGAGAGAAGAGAAGGTACGAGAAGAGGGGGAGACGAGAGAATGATGAAGAGACAGGAAGAGAGGAAGAATGAAAAGATAGAGAGAAGAGGGAGGAGGGGGGGTAGAGAGGGAGAAGAGATGTGACAGAACTTAGAGTATTCGCAGAGGGGGAAGGAGGCTATTTAGCTAGGGTACAGAGGGAATCAAACAGGCAGACCGGTGCGAGAAACGTGCATGAACCAGAAGTTGCGCAAGTGCCAAGTAGAGCAGAGTTGGACGGGAATGCATGGGATGGATGGCGGAGTTTTGATGTTCCTTCTTCTGCTTTGCACTTCTCTATCAACTGCCTTCTTCCTGCCACTCTTCCCTCCTCTCTGCAGCTGCCCTCTAACCCCTCCCTCTCCGCCTTCCCTTTGTCCCAGTATGCCGGCTGTCTCATACTATCAGCAGCCTCCACAGCAACCTCAAATACCGACCCTTCCTCAGATGGCCCAGATTCTTCCTCCTCTCTACAGTTATCCAATTTCGTCAATTGATGCAGACCGTCAAAGGGCACAGAGGGTACCAGAACAGTACCCCATTCCGAAGGGACCAGAACAGTACCCCATTCCGAGGGAACCAGAACAGTACCCTATTCCCTCCCCGCCTCCTCCTCCTTCACCCTTCGGCGCTCTTTCAGAGACATCACCGGTATCCCATCACAACTATTCTTCAAAGCTAAGTCTATTACTTTGGTGATAAAATTTTTTATTCAATTTATTTCCAAATAAGCTGCAAAGATAGTAACGTATTTGTATAATCAAATCATGTAATGGTTTTTAGGAAAGCCGCGGGCAAAGACATGAGGAGCAGGAGGAGGAGGAAGCAACTAGCGTTGCATTTCGGGTTGGTTTCGTTGGCTTGTGAAGAATAGAAATGGACCCTTATCACCGGAAATTACTTTGTCCGCTACATTCCATAACCAAGAAGACCTTACTTGGTTGCTAAAATTGCTGACTTTTAAATTTATCCATTTTTGACTGGAAACTTTGGTGGTGAGTTCTTCGTTGTATGTCTATTCAGAAATTTGAAGAACTGCCGAATGCATCTCAAGATGAAGAACCTTACCGAATTCCTTCCTTGGATGTCACCACAGTCGCCTTTGAAGAGGTTTCCCGTACCCAAAGACAACTGTCATTTTATTTTTAAGGGCTTTTCTAACTGTACATATTATTGAAAATAATGTTGTACTAGCAGTGTAATTGAATGTCAGCTTTTTCCGTCGCAAGAGATGGAGGACTTGTATGATGAACTCGTAGCTACAGAGAACGAGGAGAGGAGGATAAGAGAAGAAAACGGCGGTCAGCCGCAGGTAAGACGCATGCTTTCCATTTCATTCAACTGAAGTAACAATTCCAGGTTTCAAGAATTCCCCACGAGGGCGAGGCTGAAGGAAAGAAGAAGAGAAAAGCATGGGGTAGAGAGAGGGCGGAGATGGAGAGGAAACTGAAAGATGCTCAGGAAGAGGAAGAGGAAGAGGAATATCGGGCGAAGAAATGCAACGACGACCGTCTCAGGGAAATCATGCACGAGGAGAGTCATAGATCATTTACTTATTCATTCTACTTTACAGGGCCATCAAGATGAAAAAAGTCCTGTACTATGATTCGTAAAGAAAACAGAAGACTAAAATCACGTAAGATGCAAAGATAAATATGATATAGAAGCGATTGGAGTAGTATATTCATGCAAAGCATCTTTTTCCTTTCAAATAAGAATATAATTTGCAGAAGATGACGGGCTCTCCATCGTCCTCCAAGCAGCTGATCTACTCTGCGGTGCGGACTGCCTTTGGCCGTTCCCCTGATGTCATCTGCTCGCGAGGCTCTTTCTCTTACATTGTTTTATCCTCTCCTGTTTATTGCGAGCACCGCAAACCTCCCGCTACTTGTTTTGTATACTTCCAGCCTTGACTGACTTTTCGCGGTACAAATACTTTCCTCTGACATATTCTCAGGCCTGAATAGTATTCATGCATTTAATGATTTAAATATTGAATTTTTATACCGTTTCTACATATACGGGTATTTGTAAATAAAAATCTTATGAGCAAACAAAAAGTGCTCCTTCAGAATAAAAAAAAAACTCATTCCAGTACATACACATCAGACCTCAAATAACTGTCCTTTTAACTCGAAACGTTGCGAATAGTCAGAATTTCGAGAATAAAGGCGGGGAGAGTGAAAGGGAGCAGGGAGAGAGTGAGGCGAAAGATGAAGAGAGCGAGAGGGAAAAGGAGAAGGGAGAGAGTGAGGCGAAAGTGGAAGAGAGCGAGAGGGAATTGGAAGGGTGTTCCGAGTACTTGTGAATAGTGAAGTACCAGTGTTGCGCGATCGCCAGAAGGCACTGCAAGAGAGAGCTGGAGAAGGAGAGAGGAAGAGGCGGGTCGATCTAAGCAACCCGACAATTCCTGGATAGTACACATCAATTCAACAATGCGCACCTGCGTGGTGCATGGCTGCTTCTTATTCGATAGCTATGCCATTGTTTCTCCTGGAGCTCCTGCAGAATAAGCTTGCATGAAAAATAGGAGAGTGATTTTCACACCAAAATTATCAGACACATGCAAATATCAGAAAAGCTCGTAATGAAGATATAAAGCAGATTTAAACTGTCTTTGAAGGGATGAACTGTGATCCGTGAGGAAAGCAGCTAACCTTCTGCGTAAAGCAACAGAGAGAGCATAGGCAGCAAAAGATGAAGGAGATGAAGAGGAAGAGAAGGAAGAGAAAGAGAAAGGGAATGAAGCAGAGACATCCACTCGGATCCACTCCGTACCCCACCATCCAGCATCCTTCCTTCACTAAACACTCCATTTCATATACCATTCAACTCAACACAATTCTGAATCTGTTTGCACTGCAAGAAATTGAATATCGTCTGTCAATCCCATGCTATTTGTTTCTTTTCTCACTTCTGGTGATATAAAATCTTTCAACAACTAAAGAAAACAAGCGTTTAAGGGAAAATGTTAAGCAGCTATCATTTAAATGTGCCTGCCTACACTTTGTGTGCTAATGAATCCCTCACACACTCTGCTTCTCCTTTGAAAGTTCATACAGTTAGGGGTGGCCATTTGAGAAGCACTGTTAATTGGGCTTGTTTAAACAGGAGGAAAGAGAAGAACTAGAAGATGAATGCTGAATGATGAGAGGAAGAGCACTGCATGAGATCGAGAGAAAAAGAACGAAAAAAAGAAAGAGAGAGAGAGAGAGAGAGAGAGAGAGAGAGAGAAAGAGAGGGAATTAGCAGAGCAGAGAATAACTGGAGATGTGCAGGAATGGCGATGAAGATACAGCAGTTCTCATCTTCCACGGTCGCCATAGCATCGGTTGTCTTCTCTCGTAATGAGTATGGTTTGCAGGTCTTATCCACTGAGAGATGACATGGAAAGGACAGAATAAAGAATAACTGATATCTCAGTCATTATCAGAAGCACATCTCAGCTTATCATGTTCACTTCTTTGTATCATTTATCTTTTTTAAGGGTGAATAGTCGCAATTCTGGCAACAATTGCAGTTCCTTTTCCTCTTCATTCCACTCTCTCACCTGCTTTCGCTCTCTATTCCTTTTTCTCAATCTCCTTCCATCTTTCTTCCATGTCCCTCCTCAGAATCCCTTGTGTCTACATTCATGGATAGGGCTAAGCAGCCAAAGGGAGACAGGCAAAGTTGTTAGCTGTCATCTCGACTGCTTCCTTCTCCTCTTCATTTCTCTGTCTCTCTCGCCTCTCTCTCTCCTCACTCTCTACTCTATTATCATCTATTCCTTCCCTTCTTTCTCCTCCTCTCCCATCCAATTCTCAATATCCCAATGTGGCCTTCTTCCAACCAGGTAAAGTATTTGCTGGATGCAAGAGAGGTTCGGATTCTCATCGTCTTCTCAAAAGAACAGAGCAAATCTTCCTCCTCTTAGGTTTCGCTTTTACCTCTTCTTGTTCTGTTTCGTCTGAACTTCAGAAAATGGTAAAAATTTGCATTCAGAATCCACCTGCTCATCTGTCTTCTGCTTCTCTTCGGGGAGAATGGCGAAGCACGCTTGAGAGTGAACCGCGGAAGACATGGAACTCGGCATAATGGGCAAGGGTCAATTCGTCTTTCTAACTACTAATCTCATTTGACTTGTCTTCGATAGTGGAATTACATAACATTCTGTACTTGATCTGCACCTTTTTTGGTGAAAGTACTATTTGCTGGGTCGATGCAAGAGAGGGGATACAGGAGAAGGGCGAGGAATTGAGGGAGAGGGTGAGGAGAGCAAGGGGATAAAAGAGAACGGAAGAGGGCCTGAGGCTGAATACCCGATCACTGTACAAACATGGGAGTGCTCGCGAAGGATGGAGAAGCCGAGATCACAAATTCATCTAGAGCCATATCAATTGACCACTATATTCATGCACAAGAGAAAGCAGGCGAGAAATGAGAGCAATAGAATACGATAGAACGAGAGAGAAGCGAGAGAAGCGAGAGAGAAAATACAAAGTGCGGA
>CALZFC010000344.1:1020000-1192500 GCA_945643635.1 Allodiplogaster sudhausi | reverse complement strand
ATAGTATGTTAGTGAAGTGTTGTCATTCTCATCCCCATTTCATTTGCTTGGAGGTATTGCTGGAAGGTGAGTTTGTCTCGTCCTCGTCATTCCTCTTCGTTACATATCTATCCATTCCATTTCTCTTCCACTGTTTAAACAGCTGTATCCGGGTCGCTTTTAAGCTGGTATCCTTCCCAGTTCAAATCAAAGCGAATCTTCTCTTTCCTGCCACACGCATCTCTTGCCTGTTGTATGTTCTCAAATATCATTTATTTCACGTTTAAAAATATTCCGTATGCGTTTTCGAGTACTAATTGCATTTAGAAATGTATAACAATGAATATAATATCCTGGTTGTGCTACCTCAAGCTACGCGAGCTCATACAAATCTGTTGCAATCGCATGTCTGATATAAAAACTTCTAATGTTCGATGCATTTGAAATATGAGTTTTGTACTAATCTTTTCGTAAAATATCGTAAATAAAGAGAAAAAAATTCTCTCAATATTCTAGAATCATATAAGTTGCTTTTGAGAATACGAGAAGGAAGAAGATACATAGGTAGGTCTTAAGCGAGGCAGTAGGACATGTAGAGACAGAGAGAGAGAGAAGACGTTAAAAAGAAATATAAAAGACGGGTAACAGGCTTCAACTATCTTCATGTCCAAAAATATTTGGCATATATTAGCATATATTAACACAAAAAGGTATGTGCTTTAAATACATAGCAGAATCTAGAAGTGTACTGTATCATTTCAAGTGTGAGATGTTTTGGCAGGAAAACCCTGTCAATTAAACAGTTACAGTACATACTAGCTTTACGAAACCCCTGTCTTTTCCTCAGCTTCCGCGACCATCTCCGTTGCCCAGCTTGATTAATGGAATTGGTTCAGCACTTACACATCTAACAAAAGTTGTTTAGTAACTCATCCTAACAAAATTAAGGTCGTCAAGTTGCTAAGGACAATGAGCGGAATGGGAGACGGCGGTCATCTTTTCCATCCCGGTTTGTTTCATTCATTTATTTTAACAGGCCGCTTGACTAGAATGAATGTGGTGTTGAAGGAGATGGGGACGCGCAGCGATTCCTATTCACGTCTGAGTCCGTCTCGGAAGGCCATCCCGACAAGATGTGTGATATCATCTCCGACACTGTTCTCGACGCTCACCTCGCTCAGGATCCCAACGCCAAAGTCGCTTGCGGTCCGATTATCTTCACCTATTCCTTTCTGTTCTTAATTTTGATTGTTTCTGATGATTCTTGGCATGGCTTGGGCCAGTTGGGGCACTTTTCACTACTATCGCCCGTGGTTGGCGTCTTGCAGAAACCGTGACGAAGACGGGAATGGTGCTGCTTTGTGGAGAAATCACGAGTAAGGCCGTCGTCGATTATCAGAGTCTCGTGCGTGAGGCTGTCAAGAAAATTGGATTTGACGACTCCAGCAAAGGTTTTCTAAGCATTTATATATTTCGATTTTAATGTGTTCTTATCTAGTTTGAAGTGGAGAAGGATGTGTAATTGTATATGTTTAGGCTTCGACTACAAGACTTGCAACGTATTGGTTGCCTTGGAGCAACAGGCACCTGAAATAGCGAATGGAGTCCACGTTGGGAAAGGCGACGAGAATGTCGGAGCAGGAGATCAGGTATTGGCTGGAAGAGTAAGCTTGTTGTATGAATGTGATGATTTGAAGGGTCTGATGTTCGGGTACGCGACCGACGAGACGGAGCAGGCGATGCCGCAGTCCCTGGTGCTGGCCCATAAACTCATGGCCCGTCTGCATCAGCTTCGCCGTTCCGGAGTCCTTGAATGGGCCCTGCCCGACTCCAAGTCCCAAGTCACCGTAGAATACGCCTTCCACGGCGGAGCTTGCGTCCCCATGCGGGTGCACACTGTTGTCATCTCTGCCCAGCACAAACCGTCCGTGACTCTCGAGAAACTCCGTGATGATATCATGGAGCATGTCATCAAGTCTGTCATTCCTGCTAACCTCATCGATGCCAACACCATCTACTATCTCAACCCGTGTGGAAGTTTCACAGGTTCCTCTTGAATACAAATCATCTGGCAAAAGATGTATCCAGCTAACAGAGGGAAGGATTTGAATTTAGTTGGTGGCCCGCAGTCGGATGCCGGCCTGACGGGGAGGAAGATCATCGTGGACACGTACGGGGGATGGGGGGCACATGGAGGAGGCGCGTTCTCTGGAAAGGACCCCACGAAGGTCGACCGATCAGCAGCGTACGGAGCTCGCTGGGTGGCCAAGTCACTTGTCGCGGCTGGAGTCTGCCGCAGATGCCTTGTCCAGGTCTCGATCTCACACCACGGGATTCATAATCATGCAATCTTCTGTCTTTGCAGGTTTCGTACGCGATTGCAGTGGCGCATCCTCTCTCAATAACGGTCATCTCATACAACACAAGTCCGCTCAGCGAAGCCGAGCTTCTCCGAATTGTTAACGACAACTTTGATCTGCGTCCTGGAGTTCTTATGAAGGATCTTGGACTGAATCGGTTAGTTGCAACTGCATCTTTCTTTGAATGGTGCATAGTTATGGTATTGCAGTCCGATCTACAAGGAGACTGCCCGGAATGGCCATTTCGGCCACGAGTCCTTCCCTTGGGAGCAGCCGAAGCAACTCATCATTCCTCCCGAACTTGCCCAGAAACTCCAGGAAAAGGCCCACCTTCCCAATGGATTCGGAGGCAAAGAGGCTTAAGCCCTTATCCTTAGGGGCGCATGCATACTATCGAATCCCAAGTTTCCCGCCAAATGTGTTTCACGTTGTTATTTCGACTCATTCCTTGTTATTCCTGTTGTTGTTTCCTTTTAGACATGGTCAGCTGGTAGTCCATTCCCAAAACGATGACGCTAATAAACCATCTGATGTTTACTTAGCAGCCTTGGTGGGAGCACAGTCCAGCTTCCCACGAACAACTTTGGCCTTTACAGAGATGAGATCCCTTCTGCGCCCTCCAGTCACGTAAACCTTAACGAATAACGAGAGGAATGAAGGGACTGTGATGTTTCCTGGCCTGGCTGTGCTCTTGTAGATTGTGACCAACTCCCGGAATGTAAGCGCAGACTTGGGCGCCAGTGCTGAGCCGGACGATGGCGCACTTCCGGTTGCCAGAGTTTGGTTTTTTGGGATGGCGGATCACGGCTGGAATATTACCAAACGATAATCGCATAGTACTAAATAAATTAATAACGCTCAAATGAGGAAGAAGTACGGTCTTGCTTAAACATATTGTAAAACTGCGGGTTCTTTTCGTGCACAAACCGATATACAAACAAAGGATTTCATATAGAACAATGAAGACAGACTGGGGTGAAGTTCTTAGAAACAAATATTTAAAAATATATATGTTCTCAAGTAATAAAATTATAATACAGAGAAAAGACAAATAGAAGATCATGACTTAAAAAAATCTTTTTTTTTTGCGGAGATTAAAATAAACAAATTTTTTCAAGATGGGGGTGCTAGTAATTAAACAAATTCCAGTTCGGGGACTAACTTTTGAGCACGATTCCTTTGTAGTAGTTAAATCCAGAGATAGGGCTCTTGTCCTTGCTCCTGGTCCGCCTCGCTGGTGGGCCGCCTCGGTAGTGGATGGACTGATATAAGTGAGATCGAGGGTCAAGAAATCTTACATATTAAAACAGCTTGTATAGCTTGTACGCAATCATACAAAGATAGCGGTATCACCTGAAGGATGTTATTTTGCAGGCTACACACAGAACTGTGGATGAGGGCATAAGAAGTCGACGGAAGAAAGGAGCTGGGAGATAGAAATGGAGAACACCGTGAGAGCCAGCCGCCTAACATTGCTCCTGCAATAAATATTACTGCTGAAAAGTGACAACGATTTAGTTTTAGTATCGCGTCCCAATGATTAACACACATAAGGAATGTTCATACTGTACTTTAAATTTTGCACTTGCAACAATACTCGATTACTTCACAAGCGTGAATGGAGTGCATCCAAATCGGAGTTAATTGAAGATAATCTAATTGCAAGGAGGTACAAATTCATCTAGGGTTGCTATTAACTTGGCTGAATTGACAGCGCGGTCGACCTTTCTTATGAAAGATGAGTATCCGTTAAAAAAGGGAAACTGACAGCAGGCTCGAATCCATTCATGATTATGGTGGGGGAGTAGATTCACGAAAGAGTGAAAGAAGAGATAAGAGAGACACAAAGAAGGATGATGGAAAAAGATTTAAGAGAAGAAAGAGAGAGAGGGAGGGAGCGAGAGAGATAGAGATAGAGAGAGAGAGAGAGGAGAAAGAGAGAGAATGAAATTTGTATTTTAGTATAACAAGACGAGAGAGAGAGATGTAGATGGGTTGAGAGGATAATAATGGTATACTGACAGGGTGTGCTAATACGGGAGATGAATGGGCTCTCTGGCAGCTCAGCTAACCGGATCACTCCTGGCAAAGCGGGATCGGGCATGATGATGTGAGGGATGAAGAGTGCAAAGAGAAAGAGAGAGAGAGGGGGAGGGAGAGAGAGATGACTGAGGGTAGAGAGTATTCCGAGTGTGGTAGTGAATGCTGCCATTGCCAATGGCGCTCTCCCTCGTGGTTGCTTCCTTCTTTCTCTTCTTCTTCTTCCGACTGCCTGTCCATGCTGATCCGGTAGAACAAATCTTTTCGAACTTCGTTCTCACTCTCCGATCACTCGGCGAGAAGGTTTTCGATACATTTATTCAACAAAATAATAGAATATAACAATTAGAATTGAAAGAGAGCGAGATTCTTTGAGTGGCTGTCTTCCGTGTCAATCCCGACGGTGGAGGATGTTAACTCGAATCCCCGGCTTTCCTTCAGTGTGGATGACAAGACCGTCGCTGCCATCCAGTCTATCGGAGGAGTGAGCTTTGCCTATTCAAATTCAAGTTCAAACCAATTTGTATAACCAACACTCTTTTTGTCTATTTATATTTATTTGTGCAGCAGCTTGAAGAAAATGAGAGCAAAAGAAAGTTGCATAGCTGTTGAACACGTGCCCTGTATATCTACCGATTCCCTCCCTGGAAGGAACTTGGCATCTTCTCTACATTAGTCGGCATCTCCTGGAGACTTCACTCGCCGATGTGGACGAGGTATGATTATTTCCTTGAGAAGTTATTAATTGATGTTTTGTAGGTGATAACGAGACTATCAACCGATCAGCCTCTCCGGCCGAGGAAAACTCTAATTTCGCTCTTCCGGAGAACTCTTTCAATTCAATGTGCACAGATCACAGGTCACTTTGCGAAAACAAAGTTTCATTTCAATGTTCTGAATTTTGTCCGTCTTCAAAACACTGTGCCCATTTATTATAAATCCCAATATTTTGTTCTTCCGGATGCAGTTCTAATAGCAGCGGACTCTCGTTTTGAATGGGCGTATTCCATGCAAGAAGAGCCTCCTCCTTTGCCGGACTCCACTCAGAACAAAGTCTCTTCTCGATCTATCATTGGCCGACTGTACACTCAAGTTGATCGATCAATACGACTGCAGTTTGCGCCTCAGATTGAACTTACTGGTGAGCGAGATTCGAAGAGAGAGAGAGAGAGAGTGTATGAGAGAGAGAGAGAGTGAGAGAGGTATGGAGTGAGAGAGATAGAGAGTGAGAGAGAGATAGAGAGAGAGAGAGCGTGACTGCAGTGGCAGTGTCGTGGTCGTCATCGGAGTGTGTGGTGTTGTCGGTGGTGGAAGGCTTCCCTGCCTGCGAGAGCCATTTCGTGCTCTCCCGAGACCGCCGCTTCAATTCCTCTCTTCTGCTGGAGACTCTGACTCTGCAAGGCCACAACCTCCCTTCCAATCCACTCCTTCCCATCTCATGCAATGTACTCTATCTCTCTCTCTCTCTCTCTCTCTCTCTCCTTCTTCCCCTCAGAATCTCTCACGAGCTGTTCTTGTTAAGATGAACATTCGGCCGGTCCAGTCAAGAGGAGGTCGTTCTCAGCAGCAGTTTCCCGCCTTCCGGGACTCTTACATTCCCCGGCCCTGGTCCAATGATGCAGCGGGACTTCAGCGAGCTCAGCCACCTCCTCCCATTGTTCCCATAGTACCAGAGAACGCTGCTCACCAACCCGAGCAACGGTTATTAGGAGTTCCTCAAAGGCCGAATCTCGTGTAGTTGCTCTATTTCTAATGACACTTGCATATTCATTTGTTTTCTTCTACCTCAGTCTCTACTATAATTCCCTTTCTTTCATAACTCTGCGCTCTCTCTCTCTCCCTGTCAGGCCTGCGCACCCTCTTTATTTCTCAATCTCTCTCTCTTTTATTTTCTTTGTCACTTTATCTCCCTCTCTCTTTCGTACCCTCTCTCTCTTATTTTCTTTCTGTCTTTATCTCTCTCAATGAAATGTTTCACATGAATACCTATGTATGTATCTTTAAATGTCACGATGGCGGGTTAAACCTGATCCTTTTATTGCTGAACTGTTTCTCTGAAACGCAATGTCCACCCGCTTTGTTACATGATTTTGTAAAATTGATTGTCTCCTTGCGATGACTTCATAAACTGAAAACAAATGTGGGAAGAGTTAGTCAGGCTTCCTGAGCCGCATGGAATTGGAGTTGCCATTGTGATCTCGAGTAGGAGGGAGTAGAGTGTTGCGAGTGCGAGAGGAAATGTGAGAAGATCCATTGTGAGAGGAGGGAGAGGGCGAGGGAGAGAGAGACTGGCAGAGGGGCATCAGAGGCACGAGGAGGAAGCAAGCAGGCTGGGCTGTATCCGCCGCCATCGAACACGACGGCCGTCGCTCTCTTTCCATGTTCGTGGGGTCAGCCAGGGTCCCTCTCCTCAACAAAGGATCTTGCTCTTTCCGTCGCTCACTCTATATTTCATCTGTCTCTGTCACCCTCTCTTTGTCTCTCTCTCTCTCTCTCATTCTTTCTCTCTCTTTCTCTCTCATTCTTTCACATTTCCTCTCTCTGTTCCTCTTCTTCTCTCTCATTCTCTCTCTCCCTTTTTCTCTCTCTGTCTCTCTGTGCTCCTCTTTTTCTCTCTCATTCTCTCTCTGTTCCTCTTTTCGCTCTTTCTTTCTCTGTCTCTCACCTGAAGTGTCTGCCACCGGCGAGATGTCTCTGGAGAGTTCTCTTGTAGACGAAGGAGACGGAGGGGGAAGGAGCGAATCTCGAGAGAAGGCCTGGCTGCCTGCGCGCGGCCGTCAGCCAGAACATGTCATCCCGGAGTGCGCGGCGGTGTCTCTTCAAATTCATCTTCTTATTACTCACCATTTTTCCATTTCATTCTAGGGTGAGAGAGGAACCTTGCTTAGCCAGAAGTAGAGAAGGGGATTCCAGACAATCGATGACATCGCAATGGCATGCACATTCAACATCTTGAAGTAGCTCTGCTCAAAGATCTGTAACAAAAAGAAATATATGGTCAGACATGGAACATCTCTTTTCATCTTCCATCATCACTCTCCTCTAAATCTACTGAAATTGCTTGCGAAATTACATCAGATCCACTTAATCCCCAGTATCCAAGGACAAACATAGCCAAGATCTCTCAAGAAGTTGGCAAGAGTGAGGGGAAGCCAGGAAGCCATGAAGATCACCACCATCAGAATCAACACGTACACCACACGTCTCTTCCGCACCTGAAGAAGCAAAGTGAGAATGCGAGAATAGAGAGGAAGACTGACAGCAGTGGCTGCTTGCTGAGCAGCCGTGAGCATGCTCCCCTCTGCCACGATCCAGTCCGTTCGCACCGAAAACCATTGAATACAAAGTCAGCTTGTACTGCTAGAAAGGCATGCCTTCTGCAGAATCTTCCAGTAGCAGAAGGAGATGATGACAGATGGAATGGCGAATTGCAGAAGGAGAAGACCCGTGCCGTAGAAGAGCTTCAGGGGACTGCTCTCGGGCCACAGGAATTCACCGCAGAACTCAAAGAGAATATTCTGATTATAAAAGGTTTCAAATATCCAACAGTAGTTTACAGAGGTTGAATGATTTTAACAAATTATATTTGACATGCGTAAAATGACTGACTTGTCCACAGAGAAGATGAGTGTGGCCGAGGTCGTCGAGGATGCTCATTGCTTGGAGATTCTGCATGATGTACAGAGGAGACGAGATGAGAGCAGCCAGCATCCAAGTCAAGGCCATCAGGCACTTCAATCATTCCACTATCTATTTATATATATTGATCTACAAAGGGAACGGTGAATGGACAGAGAAGGAACTAGCCTGGGAGCGGGAGATACTCCATGGCTCCTTCGTGGGCGTCACTATGCTTGTGTATCGGTCCAGTGCAATGAAGCACAGACAATACGTCGACACCACAACTCAAATATTCTTCCTCTCAATTATAGACAACATACACATTATGTAGTTTAAATTTGATCTAAAAGAATCTTTTAGCAGTTGCCTTAAATCTTTCTAACTCCCTGGACTCATCTGGTGTCCTCTTCCAATGACAGCCATCCCCTGCTAGGACACTGCTCTAGTTACGCTTCGGTTGGCAGCAAGAGATTTAGTGTGGCAGAGTCTACTCAATCAAGGAGTCCTCCAGCACTGGTAAGCAAAGCGAGGGATTGCAATCCCAAGAAAACATTACAATTAGCTAATTCTAAGCAAAGAATGAATGTCTTGTGTCTTTCCTGTTTCTCACTATACGATTGATTAGCAACCAACGGGATATACATATGTACACACTTAAATGTTTCTACACTTTATTCTCTCTGATATCCCCCTCCTTTCATCTCAAGCAGCCTCTCTTTCTCTCTCTCCTCTTTTTCTATTAAAAAAAATGCTCAGTATCAATTTCACAAAACACAGTAAAATTGATGCTAAATATACTAATTTAGTAGAAAATTAGATCTCTCTCTCTTCCTTTCACTCCTCCTCTTCCTTTCTGTCTTTTTCTCTTTGTCTATCCCTATCTCATGTTTCCCTACTGTCTGTCCACTCTCTCTCTCTCTCTCCCTCTCTTTCTCTCTTTCTCTCTCCCTCTATCGGTCCCTTTCTCCTCTATCTCTTTGGTACACGGGAATGGCTGCGTTTGGTGATGGAATTGTATGAGTGGTCGTAGCAGCGGACGACGAGCTTACAACGCCCAGCCACTTACTCAATTTCGTCAGGCATCCTTGCTGAAGGAGAGGGCACAAGGGCGATAGAGATAAAGAGAGAGAGAGAGAGAGAGAGAGAGAGAGAGAGAATGAGAGATGAGAGAGAGAATGATAGATTAGAGAGATTGAATGAAAGAGTGAGAATGAGAAAGTGAGAGAGAGAGAGAGAGAGAGAGCCGGAGAAATAAGTAGAGTGGATACGTTTTGAGTCTTGTTCCACAAATGGACAGTGCATCCTCTCTACTAACTGTTTCCTTTTAAAGGAAACGGTTAACCTGCCTTGGGGGAAAACAGGGAGCTTCTGCTGACCTGAAACTGCCTGGCAAGCTGGGACGAGCTTGCAGAGTAGTTGACCAAAGAACCATTTCTTGTAGAGAGCCAGCACGGGAGTTATTGGAACCGCTGTGATGCACAGCAGCTAAACAGACAAGTATAGACAGTCGTATTGAGATAGGGAGAGAAAGAAAGAGGGAAAGAGAAAAGAGAGAGAGAGAGACTGTGAGAGAGGGAGAGAGAGAGAGAGAGAGGAGAAACTGCGTTTTTAATTGAGGTATTTAAGTGACCGAACCAGATCCGAAGCGGCGAGGTTCAACAAGAAAACATTGGCGACAGTGAAACGGCGTCTGAGAATGATGGAGTTGATGAGGAGACCGTTGCCCACCACTCCGATCACGAAGATGCTGATGTACACGCAACAATAGATTATCTGCAAGAGATAAAAGAGACTGCGAGACATAAGAGATAATGGCAGAGAAGAAGAAGAAGAAGAAGATAGAGAGAGAGAGAGAGAGAAAGAGAGAGAGAGAGAGAGAGAGAGAGAGAGAGAGGAAGACGCGCAACACAACAGGAAAGTGTAATTGACTAGTTTTGAGTCTTGAATTCCCAAGTCAGCTTGTCTTCATTCGATTGTCCCTTCTCTTCCGCCCTCTCCTTCGTTCTCTTTCTTTCTATCACATTTTTTCTCTTTAAGGACATATCTGTTCATGGCATAGAATATTGAATTCACTGTTGGTTTTTTTTATGAAAAAAAAACAGCTTCCAGGGTAGAAAACATTCAATTGGAATTAAAAAAAAGTAAGTTCTTTCAATTGGGATCGACGATGACAAGGAATGGTTTACAATCTCCTCGCATGCAGCCTGCTAGTTAGTGTAGTGAAAAAAAAAGACAGAAGAAGACCATTCATTTCCAGTCTACCAATTACATACAACTCTCTCCACTTGACACGCGAGGGGTTCTGGACTCAAGTTCATCCACGCATTCACATTTATTGTACGAGAACTCTCGGAAACTTCGAGCTTCCGCCTTTAAAAAGAAACCAGATAAGTTTATTTTGTTCCGCACTGTTATTATTCTTACAAAAAAGATGTGCAGAGTAGACAATGATTGGAGTGTTCTATTCGCCTTCTCGTGGAGGGCTCCCTCTTTGCATTCCGAGGAAAGGCATGGCAAGAGGACCCGGGGGAACCCCTCGCACCATTAAGATGCATCTCCCTCACTCAGCATCTGCCTCTCTCTTCTCTCTCTCTCTCTTCTCTTCTCTTCTCTCCCTCTCTCTCTCTCTCTCTCTCTCTTTCTCTCTCGCTTTCAAACCGAAATCTCTCCACATTCACGGCCTTTCTCTCATCTTCAATCCACAAATAGTCCGAAATGGAGAAAACAGTGATGAAAGGAACACGCGTTAGTAGATGATAGGGGCCTACTTTTTATTACAAAGGAAAGCGATATAGATAAAAATGTAGTTTAGGAACAAGATAAAGATAAACCTAATGAAAAGGTAAGAGATAGGGAGAGAGCTTAAGAAAGAGGGAAGGTGCAGAAACAAATAAAATGAGAGAGAAAAAGAGGCAGGTCGAGAGAGAGAGAGAGAGAGAGAGAGAGAGAGAGAGAGAGAAAGAGCGATCAGAGGAGAGAAGTTCATGTGCAGCCAAAGAAGAAGAGGTGAACTGCCCAACCCGAATCTCAGTGTACGATGTCAGGTCATCGTAGCTGACGAGTTGCATGAAGTGCTGCAATTCATGGCACTCCGCCTCGCTCTCGTTGTCTGTCGTCTCTCGGCCGAATTCTCTCTCGCCAGCTTCCTCTCCCATTCAAGAAATTAGACCTGATTTCATGAAATTCATCCTACACCAGAAGTGCTAGGTACTGAAATAGCATAGAAGTTGAAAAGTAATAGTAACAAATATGCATGATGAGGAGAGATAAGGGCAGAGAAAGTGTGAGATTCGAAGACTTCCCTGAAGGGAGTGATGTGGAGACAGACCCCGCCCATTCTCTCCTTCCTCAGCTCTTCTCCTTCAAGCTTCTTCCCGTGTTTAAAGGAGGCCCCTCCATGAGTTGATTCCCTCTCAACAACCTGCCATATTCCATTTGTCATTTCTATCAGAGTGCTCCTTTCCTCTACTTTCTCTAAGTCTGTCATTTATCCATTCTCTCTTCTACTTTCCCTTCCTTCATTTCCTCAGTCATATGTATGTATATACATATACATATATGAATATCACCGCCATGTACTGAGCATGTTTGCATCTCTTCATATAAACGCTCTGGATACGCGAAAAGATCTGGATAACATGAAATGCACATCAAATGCACATTTCAACAGAAACAAAATTTGGGTTGTTTTATTTCAACATTTCATAAAAAAAAGTTGTTTTATTTCAACATTTCACAAAAAATTTCCATTAATGGCAAAAATTTTAAATCAAGCAGGGAAAGCACAAGAACTTAGAGCGTTTTTGAACATGTTTATCTAAGTACAAGAGTATGTTTCTGAAGCAATTTAAGAAGTGTACGACAAGACTGCCGAGTGGCGGTGTCAATAGTGAAATGGTGCAAAACTTTCGCAGAAATGGTTCATAAATGCTAGGACGAGTATCAGTAAACTAGTAGTCTTGCGCCATTATTTGGCCAAAACACGGGGATAGTTGGCCATTACCATTTATTTGCCATTCGCTTTTTACCAGAGTATATCCATGTAACTGTAGCACACACTGGATAGATTGGACATGTTCATTCCCATTCTTGTGAAGGTTACTAATTTAGATGGAATTCACTAGATTTGTATAGAGCAAGCAGCATATTTCATAAATAAGCAAGTATTTTTAACTGATGTTTACTGTTGGAGAGGCAATTAAGAAAATGAGAAGGATGGGAGAAAGAGATATCTAAGTTAGAAGGAGAGAACAATAAGGAGGGAATTGGGGAGAGAAGCACAAGATCACAAGAGCACCAGATGGACCCCTCTAGCAGAACTGTTGCGATGTGTCTTGCAGGACTATCTTATTCAGAAGCAGAGAAAGAGAGAGAAAGAGAGAGAGAGAGAGAGACAGAGAGAGAGAGAGAGACAGAGAGAGAGAGATAAAGATTTGCAAAAGGATAGAAGTGGATAAACAGGCAGAGTGAGTGGAAGCGAGGGAGTGACCAATATCATTCCGTCCCATGGAATTCTAGAAACATTTGCAATCGATTGGATTGTTCTTCAGTTGGCAGTTATCAGATTAATGAGAGGCCGAGAAGGAGAAGTCTCACTCTTGCTTTCTAATTCTTTCAGTTTATTCGTTGACTATTCCTTTGCGTATTCTGTCGTTTCAAAATAGACGTCATCATTCTGCCACCCTTATTTTCCCGTGGAAACTCTTCAAGACCATATCGTTCTCCTCCATTCCTCGTTATCATTGATGGCAATTTAGGTGGAACACTGAAAGGGGACGATAGCGAGACGAAAGAAAATAGAGTGAAAGAGATATCTAAACAGAGAGAGAGAGAGAGAGAGAGAGAGAGAGAGAGAGAGAATATTGCGAACGAACGGCAAAGTACATATATGTTCCAAGTATCAAGATGCATCTTCGCCTGCGGATTTTTCTTCTGATCCTTGGAGCCTCTCTTCCCGTTCTGATCTACTTGAACCGCTTCAACTTCCTCTCTCCCCATCCCGTGGACTCTCCTCTTCTTGTCTACCGAGCCTACCTCGAAAATCGGTAGATCATATTCCATTTGCGATGTAGTAACTAATTCAATTTACTTATTAGTTATTTTTGTACTTGCCACCATAAATGATGCCGAAGGAGTGGGGAGCACCGAGTACGCATCTTGGGGATCTCGAAGTGCCTGAATGGTGAGGACAACCGCCGGTTGGAGATGAATCTTCGACCAGACTCGGCCGGCTGGACTCACCTTCATGTTCGCCAACTTATATGTTTTTCTTATTCCAGAGGTTTCATGAAGGGTAAGAAGAAGCTGATTGCAACGGTAATTGCAGGGAAGACCTGCAGAGTTGCGTTGCCCGTGGGAATGGGCTCCTCTCTGCAAATGGAATTCTTATCTTTTCGAGAGCAACCAAACTGACAGCTCTTCTTTTCCGACTGAGGTCGCTGCTACGGCGGGATTATGATTGCTTTCCATCTTATTCTTCCTGTCTTAATAAAAGAGTAACCGCAAGTATTGAGGTGGCCCTTCGCTGGGGTTCTCATACTAGAAGAATTCCTCTCATTCCCGCTCTCTCACTTCCTCGTCTTCAGAGAAATCTTGTAGTCTGCGTCCCTCCTCTTTATTGGTTTGTTTGCATTAATAACATTAGAGGCGAGTTCACTTCTTAGTACCTTTTAAGAAGTGAAATTGTTTGCGAAGCTGAGATGCATTTGAATGAAGACGATTTCAGGTACAACGACTGGCCGCGGCTCTTGCTCTTCCTCCAACTGTGGAAGGAGGCCGAGCGCATCATTCTTTATGTCAATTCCATATCTGCAGATGTCCGGAAAGTTCTTGACTACTACGAAAAAATGGCAAGTTCTCGCTTTAGATTCCAATAACAGAAGAAAAAAAAGAGTGAAGATTGAGGGCGTTGTGGAAGTGGTTGCATGGCCATTCCTGCCTTCTCTTCCTGACGAGGATCCCAACGCGTTCGTTTCTCTCTCTTCATTCTCTTCACTCACTGCATCTCTCTTCACTCTCTGCATCTCTCTTCACTCTTTTCATTCTCTTCACTCTCTGCATCTCTCTTCACTCTCTGCATCTCTCTTCACTCTCTTCATTCTCTTCACTCTCTTCATTATCTTCACTCTCTGCATCTCTCTTCACTCTTTTCATTCTCTTCACTCTCTGCATCTCTCTTCACTCTCTGCATCTCTCTTCACTCTCTTTATTATCTTCACTCTCTGCATCTCTCTTCACTCTCTTCACTCTCTGCATCTCTCTTCACTCTCTTCATTCTCTGTATCTCTCTTCATCTCTCTCCATGGTAGATCAGTGTATCGATTGGCCCATTCCCTGGCTCACAATGATTGTCTCTCTCGTGCTGCGTCTGCCACCTTCGTAGCTCTGGTTGATTTGGATGAATTCATTTTTGCAAGGTTTGCTCAGAGTGGACTAACTAATGCATGAAATAGCTTTGATTTGTTTGAAGGAACAAGAGCCTTTTTTCTGTGCTGGAAGGAATTTTGACAGAAAGGAACTCGTCAATTGGCTCGATTCTCTTCCCTCATTCGGGACTACTCTTCAGGAAGAATCTCGACCATTCATTTGCTGCCGCTTCTCAGGCTGAAGCTTACGCTGTCAGGGGACCCGGCAAGGTTTGATTCCTCTTGCATCTCATGTCATTTTTTCTTCCTCGTTTTCTCTCTCTTTCTCACGCTCTATCTCTCGCTCTCTCGCTCTCCCTCTCGTTTTCTCTCCTCTCTCTCTCTCTCTCTCTCTCTCTCTCTCCCTCCCTCTCACACCCCTCTTTCTCTCTTCCCTTTCGCTCAATATCCCTCTCCACAGATCATTTTCATGCCTTCACGTACCAGTCTTTTGTTAACGCATGCGGTGGGAGAACATTTACAACCCTACAAAACAGCCTATGTCAGTCTCCTCTAATTTCTACGTAGTTTTTTTCTTAAGAAAAATATATTTAATTTTGTTTTCAAGTCAAATTCTCGCATCCTTTGCTCTGCTTTGCAGATTCCCGCCTCCTCCGCTCTCCTCATCCACCTCCGGGATTCCTTCGGGGAGAAGAGACTCGGTGCTTCCCTTGTCATCTCTTCCTCTCCTCTTTGGCCCTTCTCCCCATCTCTCACTCAACGACTTCGTTCTCTTTCTACACTAATCTTTAATGGAACACCTCCGCCGTACTCTTCGAATGTATCCCATGCAACCATTCGCTGTCTTTCCAAGTATGTCTCTAACAATAAGTGGCGAAAGAGAGAGAGAGAGAGAGAGAGAGGGGGGGGAAGAGGGAGAGAGTGAGAGAGGGAGGGAGAGAGAAGGAAAGGGAGGGAGAGAGGTGATGACGGAATGAGAACGGTCAATATCTTCTACATGTGTTAATAAAAGTGATTAGAAAGAGCGAAAGCAGGAATGGATTGTCTGTTGAGTTGGCGGAAGAATTGCAAGACGCCCTTGACTTCCTGCAGCAGGGATCTTCTTCCTCTCGATCATTGGATATTCTCTGAGTCCACTGATCATTCCTCTTTCACTCTAATTTAAGGCTAATTTTGTTTACTCGTAGCCAACGTATCCATTGAATGCTGTAGGCATCTTTTTATTTTACAATCAAATCTTTTCGATTTCACCTTCGAGCATAAAAGAAGATAAATTGAATGAAAAGATTTTCCACTTGTGCATATCATATTGATGCTTCTCGTTCTTATTTAAGATTATTGACTAGATGTCAACTTTGGACATTCGATTAGTTTTCATAAAATCTTATTGAATTTAGTTGTTCTCGAAGATAAAGAAGTCCACTCTAAAAGTCCAAGCTATGAAAGCTATAAATGGTAGTAATTTAAAGATCTTCACTTTTTGCACAAGTTTCAGTCAAGTGCAGCCAAAAAAAAATTAAGGAAAGGGCGATAGAGTACGAAAAAGAATGTCATTCATTTAAGGCCATCATACTCTTGTCGCCACTTAAACAATGGAACTCCCACATTTGGCATTAATTGCTAGAGACTGTAGACTAAGAAGAAGGGAGAAAAGCAGAGAGCGAGAGAGAGAAAGATTGAGATTGAAAGGGTGAGGGGAAAGAGATAGATGCAGAGAGAGAGACAGAGAGAGAGATAGAGAGAGAGAGACTGAAGGACAGGGAGAAAGAGAGAAAGAAAGAGAGAAAGAGAGAGAGAGAGAGAGTAAAGAAAGATGATCAAGGAGAATGGACAAAAAATAGAATCGGGGAGAGGAGAGAGAGACAGGAGGGAGAAGACGCTACACCGCAAACTGTCTGCGCGAGTTCCTGCTGACACCTTACACCGAGAAGCGTGCCACGCGATCTCTTCTCTCTTTCTCCATTCCTTCTTTCATTCTCTCCCCTCTATATCTTTTCTCTCCACCCTTTTCCTTCTCTCTTCCCATCTCTATCTCTATCTCTCTCTCTCTCTCTCTCTCTCTCTCTCTCTCTCTCTCTCTTCCCATCTGTCTCTGGATCGCTTCCGTAATATTCTCCTGTCTGCCGTCGTGCGTTGTCCCACTTTTCCCCCTCGTTTAACGCATCCTTCTTTTCTTCGCCGGTTTCTATTGACTTCCCCTTTCTTCGTTGGTGTCATCGAATTGCATCTGAAACATCCCGATCCTGTACTTCTTTCCTTTTCTCTTCTCACTCTCCCTCTTTCTCTCATATCTTCTCACTCTCTCTCGCTCTCCCTCCCTCTCTCTCTCTCTCTTTCATATCTTCTCACTCTCCCTCCTAGTTGAACCGAGTTCCTCTTTGTTGATCTCTTAATTCGTTTCTTGCCTGCAGCTCTGGTGGGAGAACTCATCGTCTCCTTTGCCTTCGCTTCGTTGGCATGGGCCATGGAAGAATGCGTAACTTAATGTTAGCATCTTTCCTCGTCTTCATCTCCGCGTTCGGCGTCTGCGCTCAACATGGATATAAAAATTATTCCGGGTTACTATCCTTCTTATTTTATATGCTTACCATTAGACCTGTTAATTGAAAGTATGTAAAATAGGAAGAAATAATGGAAACAAAACTTAGTGTCTGAGGGATGTGATTATTGCAGTTATCAGATCTTCCAGCTCGAACCCCGCACACGAAGTCATCTTCACGACATCGGGAGACTCGATGAACAACTTGGCTTTGAGGTTCCGTTTTATCTTAACGCATTTAATTTGGTCGTCACTGTCTGTGAAAAGTGACTTGTATTTCTTCCCTTGATCATGCGAATAGTACGAGGAATTCCTTTAAGGTGGACGTACTTCGTGGAGTGAATTCCCTGGGAACTCACTCTGAGATTCTTGTTCCCCCCACGCGGAGAAAGAGGATCGCGGCCTTTCTCAACGCACACCAACTCCCATTCACAGTTCCAGGTTGCCCTTGGCCTAAACTCGTTTTTCTATCCCTTGCCTTTCTCACATTCTTAAAGTAAACTCTGCCATTTCCATCTCACTTTCGGATAATCGCTAGGTAAGATAGGTCGAACATCCTACATACATACATATGTACGTATTTATGTACATCCGAGTGTATGTATACACATGTATGTACGTATGTATGTACATACATGTGTAAGCTCATGAGGGCCCTCGGATGAGCTTCGTATGCTTTTCACGAATCTTGAGACCTTTTCTTGCTCAATTTCAGTGCCAGATGTGGGTGCAATCATCGCCCGATCTCGCAGAGAAGCGGAACCTCGATTCTCCGGCGGCGAGTTCGATCCCTTCAACTATTACTCATATGATGACGTCAGCTACTTTTCTGACCTTTAATTAATTATTTAGATTAAGAGTAAACAAATTTATTAAAATCGACAGCTGCACTTCGATTCCTGGGAGGGAACGAGTGAAACCTTTTCTTTCCTCAGCAAATCAAGTACATCGAGTCAGTGGCAAAGCGGCGTTATGCTTTCGCCAAATTAGACACTCTCGGAGAATCCTTCGAGAAAAGGCCAATCAAATATCTCAAGGCAAGTTGATGAATATGAATCCAAAGTCATTGAATTGTCTCTATCCTCCGAAATCTTCCCAGATCGGATTCCCCAATCGACTCTTCAAGCCGATCCTTCTCATTGATGCGGGAATCCATGCGAGAGAGTGGATTGCACCTGCCATGGCACTTTATATCATCCACGAAGTCAGTAGAGATTCACTCAAACAATCAATTCTTTATCTTGTTCTGTCCGCTGAGCGGGAGAAGAGGAATTCCGAAACGCGCTACCAGTAATAAATTTTTTTTCTCAGCTGACCAACAATCAAAAATACGAAAGATTACTCACTGCAATCGATATTTACGTCATCCCAAATCTGAATCCCGACGGATATGAATTTTCAAGGCATCGCGATCGTCTTTGGCGCAAAACCAGGTTACTGAATTGTTCAGGCATCCTTTTACTATTGGAATTGTATTCGATTTGGTACCTGTTTGTAGATCTGGACCGCGCCAAGGCTCGAAGGGACAGTGCTGGGGGGTGGACGGCAATCGAAACTTCCCGTACTTCTACGCCTTCGATGGCACCAGTAAAGATCCCTGCAGGTTCTCTTCTTCTCTCTTCTTGTCTATTCTCCTCTCTTCTTCCTCCTGCAACCAATCTTCCTTTCCCTTTTCAAGTGAGATCTACCGCGGAGAGGATGCCCTCTCGGAGCCAGAAGCCAAGGCCCTCGCCCGTTTTATGGAGGAGCATAAAGTGACTCTCCGTGCGTATCTCACCCTCCATTCGTACGGTGGAAACATCCTTTATCCATGGGGATACAAGACGAAGACTTATCCGAAGGACGTCGAAGACTTGGTGAGT
Source organism: Allodiplogaster sudhausi (assembly GCA_945643635.1). Lineage (NCBI taxonomy): Eukaryota > Metazoa > Nematoda > Chromadorea > Rhabditida > Diplogasteridae > Allodiplogaster > Allodiplogaster sudhausi. The sequence continues at coordinate 1,173,734 of CALZFC010000344.1, read as the reverse complement.
AACTGAAGAAGGGATTTCTCTGAAATCTTCTTGGATCTTCTCAGATCTGGGCGGGAAAGCGAATGGCGGACGCCCTTTACATGGTCAGCCGCACCAAATATAAAGTGGACAACGCGGCCGACGGACTCTGTACGCGTTGCAATCTCTTTCTCCTTCTTTCATTCTATTCACTTGTTGCAAAATCATAAAAACTCTGGCCAGATCCGGCTGCCGGAGCCTCTGACGACTTTGCCAAGTCGTTGGAGATCAAATACACTTTCACTATGGAACTCCGTCCAACCGAGAAGGAATCCCTTGCTACCAAAGGATTCGAACTTCCCGTTTCGTCAGTTCATTCCCTCTTTTGAAATATATGTATATACATATATGCATGCATTTTATATATCTCTTCCGCGTTATATATACATATGTATATACTAATATAACGCGGAAGAGAAACAAGAATGAGGAGTTGGTATGGAATAAAGATACGAGAAAGAATGGATGACTGCAGGGAGATCAAGCCAACCGTGACAGAAGCCATGGAGGCAGTGCTGGAACTGGCTTACATCGTTGATCAGGATCCGCGGTCAGTTCTTTCCTTCCTTCCTCTCTTTCCATTAGCTTCTCTCTCTATCTTCTCTAGGGGAGTGACCTTCCGAACTCGAGAGAGAGTGGGTCAGAGGCCCTTGCGTCCTTCCGCGACCAGCACCCGCCCTGTCTCTCCCTCCTTCTCTCGCCCTCCTCCACCCCGTGCTCCCCCTCCCCCTCGCGCTCTTTCACGAACCACTCTTCCCCTGCCTGTGTCCTCCTCCTCTCTAACCACTTCCGCTCCCCATTCTGGTTCGGTTTCCACTTCGAGAGTAACATTGGCGATGAGAAGAAGAAGGCCAGGCAATCGTGGCACTCGTCTTCCACGGACTCATCGGCATCGACCATCTCCCACTCCTTTGTTCTCTGCTGGTCCTTCTCATGCTTGAGGTGTTTGGGTGCTTGACTCCGCTTCTCCGCTTCTTCTGCTTTCTCCTCTGATTCTGCTGCGCTGCCGTTGCTTGCGTCGAACTTTGTTGACACTGGTAAAGACTATTTATTGTCATATGCAACAAGAAAAGATGTCAAATGGGGGAAGGCAGACGGAATACGGTATCTCAAGCCAAAGTCAAGATGAAGGCAGAGTTGGCCGGGCAATCTTGACTGCGAAGATGAGCATGTCCCTCTCTGCCTCCACAAAGGTCTCCTCAGCTGAGATGTCTTCAACAAATGGGAGCTGAAGAGACAGCCGAGTCTCCAGAATCTCGTGGAGATGTCGAAAGACCTGAAAGGTCAAGCAATGATTTGCACAATGAGCGAGACCTGAATTTGAGCATTCCTGGTTGGCGAAGACGAATCTTGCCAGTTCGTCCGGCTGAGTCGAAGCAGTTTGCAGGCGAAAGGTCAATTCCATGTTCCTTCTTCAATTTCAATGATGCATCAGAGTGGAAATAGATAATGGAATACCTGTGAAGCAGCGCCAGTGTCATCTTCTTCACCACCTTCCTTTCTTCAGTCGCACTCCCATTGAAGAACGTGTAGAGCAGAGGCAGATAGAGCTCCATGTTCCATGTTTCTGAAGATCTAAGATATCTAAGGAGACAAGAGAGAAAGAGGGAGAGACTCACGGGGCAGGACGTCGAAGGACACCCTCGGAGAGTCGAAGCAAGTCACCGAAAGGGTCAGATTATAGTCCCCGCGAGGCACCGAGAAGTTCCTACAAGAGGAAGCCGTGTGAGGATCCGCATGAAATGAGACGGCGACGGCTGACCCGCCCCTTCCACTACCGTATCCACCGTCCGAGTCCGCGGGGTAGACAAACCTGTCGAGGAAGTGCTCCTGGCAGAGCGAGTCGGCCGCCTCTGCTACCACCGACTCATGCACGTAGAACACTGCGTCGAAACGCTCAACTTTCATTCATTATTTCGAAATGGAAAAGACCAAAAAGAAGGACTGCCAGCAAAAAAGGACGAAAACCGATTACAATTTCCGTCGCATCGAAACAGGAACTATCCATAAAGATACAAATTACGGTTTCCATAATCCCCTCTTTGCTGACAGTCCTCCTGCAAGCAGATGGCTTGTGCTAATGATTCGCGCTTTTTCAGGCCTGGAAGTGGAGACGAGGACAAAGAAGGTGGCAGCAGAAACAAAAGCAGCAATGGAGAGGGAAATGGCAATGGTAATGGCAATAATGGAGACGGCAACGGAAACGGGCAAGGCAATGGGAATGGTAATGGGAATGGGAATGGAAACGGGTGGGGTAATCCATGGGGAGGAAATGGAAACGGAAATGGAAATGGAAACGGAAACGGAAACGGAGATGGGAACTCACCGAACGGAGACGATGGAGGGGACGGGTTTGGAGGCGGAGGAGGTCCCTTTGGTGGTGCCGGAGACGGCTTCGGGGGAGGCGGCGGACCATTCGGGGGAGGGGGTCCTTTTGGGGGAGGAGGAGATGGATTCGGTGGCGGCGGCTGCGGAGACGGATTCGGAGGAGGGGGCGGGGACTTCCGCCATCGACATCGGATGAGACATCGACTGCGACATCGGAGGAGCTGAGAGGGGGCGGCCGCACCACTCCACACCACAACACAGAGTACGAAAGGGTCTCGCCTGAGAAAGAGAGGGAGAGAGAGACAGAGAGAGACAGAGAGAGAGATAGAAATAGAGAGAGAGACAGAAAGAGAGATAGAAAGAGAGAGACAAAGAGAGAGAGACAGAAAGGGAGAGAGAGAAAGTGAGAGAGAGAGAGAAAGAGAAAGCGAAAGAAAAGAAGAGAAGAAGAGAGAAAGAGACAGAAGGAAGAGTTAGAGGGCGAGAGAATTTGAGAGAAAGACAGACAGAGAAAGAGAGAACGAGAAAGACAGAGAGATAGAGAGAGAGAGAGACAGAGACAGAGACAGAGACAGAGGGAGACAGAAAGAGAGAGAGAGAGACAGAGAGAGAGAGAGAGAGATAGCTAAAAGAGCGAGCCAGAACGAGAAAGAGACAGAAAGAAAGAGTTAGAGGGCGAGAGAAAGGGAGAGAAAGATAGACAGAAAAAGAGAGAACGAGAGAGACAAAGGAGAGAGAGAGACAGAGAGAGAGCAAGAACGAGATAGAGACAGAAAGAAAGAGTTAGAGTGGGAGAGAAAGGAAGAGAGAGAGAGAGAGAGAGAGAGAGAGAGAGAGAGACCGGTGGGGAGAGTGCTCTTGAGGCGAAGTGCATGGAGTCGTGCACGAATGATCTCATCAAGGGCGGCTGCGAGTGCATCACAAGAGAGGGCGTCCACTCGGAGATGCCTCGCCAGCTGCCGTCCCGCCCACTTCGCAGCGATCTCAACCACCGCAGATGGAGGGGACAGAGATGCAGAGGAGGCAGACTCTGCCTGTCTCTGCTCCTCTCTTCTCTGCTCTCTCCGTCGAAGATTACTGCAATATCTATTACATATCACTCACTTAATCCATGTGCAATTCGCTGCTATTATTCTGTTCGTATTATTCTATTATCACTGTGATGTGATGATGATTCCATAGAAACGAGTAAATGTTGCTACCATTTAAAGTCTGGATGAATGTACGGTAGACCTCCAAAGGTCGTGAGCTGAAGGGGGCCGAGGACACCGTCGAAGAGAACCTTCGAATAGTTAAAGCGTAGTCTTTTTTGACTACTACAAGAAAGATTGACCATACCGGGATGGAAAAATGAACATTCTTCTCTCCGGGCGCGCTCTGAACATGGGCAGATCCTTTGAAGAGAACGAAGAGGTGATGAATCTAAAGTAGATTCAGCATGCTTGAGGTGTTTATGATAAAAGATTTTTTTATGAGAGAGAGAGAGAGAGTATAAATAAGCGGAAAGGAAATGACCACGAGATGAAGATGGTCATTGTGGATGATGAGAGAGGAGTTGTGCAGAGAAAGAGGAAGGAGAGAGAGTTGAGTGACACGGAAACCACGATGAGAGGAGCCGAGGAGTTCCGAGTTCATGTCAAGGTATGCGAAGGGAAGGCGAGCGAAAAGATCTTCGCGCAGGTTTGAAAAGCTTTCCAAGAGAGCATCCACGTTCATCTAAGTAAGCGAGAACTTGGCGGTGTAAATCATTAAAATTCCAACATTGAAATTACTTCTAAAACCAACATCAATGACAACGTTAGCAAGTGGTTCTTCATTGGAGGAAGAGAACTGCGTCATGCCAAACCGCAGCAATAAAAAAAAGACGACCACTTTCATTTTCTGGAATATTAATTAATTGATACATAGGATTAGCTTAAAGTTGGAAGGCAGCGAGAACATGTGAGATGACCGCATTTATACATAGAGGAAGGAGCAAAGCCCTAGGAAATGAGGGGAAAGCCGGCAGTTCAAGATTGTTTACTTCTTCGACCAAGCAGTGCAATTCCTTCGCCAGATGCACTCCAGATGTCAAAAGATGTATTTTACTGTTCTTTCTCGTAACATCGAAGTTGTGCGCAATTATTTCACATTTATTATTGCAGGAATTTGTTTAGAATAAACTGTCGGATGAGGCTTGGCCAAAAACAAGGAAATTGTTGTATAGCAGAAGTAGACTTAAAGGAACTTTAAAATGACGAAATACTTGGACATCGGCAAATAATCGCAATTTTGTACACACTTACATATGTACATACGTACATATATTACATACATCCTCAATCACACATCTTGGTATAAAAACTGAGGATCGCGAAGAACTAGGGATGAGACTTGGACAAAAACAAGAAAAACATGGAGCTTACAAATGATAGTAACAAGAAATGCAGTAAAAGAATATTCTCATTTTCATCTCATTTTGGTCATCTCATTTTGGTTAGTCCAATAATTCCACAGGCCAAAGGAAGGTGCTCTTTACTCCGAAGAGTCCACTCCATTGTTGAGACATCGTAGACTGCCACTGATCTGAAAATAGTTCCTCTTCTTTCGAAACGAGATATTCATTAAACTGAGCACTCTGCATAAGAAAATAACGACACCAAATTACCAATCAAAGATGGAACGGGGTCAACTATTTTGTCAAGAATATTGAATGAAAATAATAGATAAAGTGGCTTGCCGGCCGATAATGTCCTCGAGCGGCCATTCTACCAGACGAAGAAAGCGGCCCTCGCTGCCCTCGTTGCCATCGCCAATAACATCCCCGAGAAGGCCAGAGGAGCCAGCGGATCGAGGGAGGAGAAGGGGGCCGAGTCGGCTGCAGTCGGCTGAGATGTCCCCCACGTGATGGAGAAGTATGGCGTGGCTCCCAGCACGGAGGCCCTTTACTGAGCCTGCAGAGGGACAAAAAGATTAATTGAGATAATAATTAAGAGAACTTTGCAAAACGATGAACGGGTACACTTTGCCTGAAACTCGGAGAGCATAAGGAGAGATGAGTGCGAAGGAGACTGATCCAGAGACGTTTGAGTGGGAAGAGGAGAGGAAGGCTGTTGCCACCTGAATTCAGGAAATGATTCGAGGAAAACTTGCAACACAAGGAAGTGTAACCTGTTGAGACGAAAAGGAATCTGGAAGTTCACTGGAAGTGGAATCGAGGCTTGCTGAAAACGAAATCGAAATCATTAGGAAAATTGAAGGACCAAAATGAAGATATAGAGAAGAGGAGGGAACAACCGCTGGAGCAACTCTCGCGAGGCACGCAAGGGGCGTCTCGATGATTGCGAGCACGGACATAGCCAGAGAGGCAGTGACAACCAGGACGGCAGTCAGGGGCACAGAGAGGCGGAGAAGGGCCACCGCAGTACTCAGGGCAGGACGAGAGACACGAAGACCACTCCGAGTGGCTCGAGGGACACGTACAGTGGCGGCCAGAAGGGAAAGCACAACACAACTGGAAGGAGAGTAGGGAGGAAGAGGAGAAGGAAGAGTAGTCACCTGTTCACCCAAGCAGTCTTCATCCGATGAGCAAAGTTTTCCATTGGAGTCAGTCATTTCTGGAGGGCAAACTGCTATCGCTCAACACTTATGTACCTTCGAAAGAAATTAACAAGAACAATACAAAAATGACCAACTGGCTTTCGTTTCGAATGCAACTTTTGCAGCTGAAGCGAGAAGAACTGAGGAAGTAGAGGAGCTGGTAGAAGGGAATGGAGTGGAAGAACTGTCAGAGACTGTGAAGGGGGAGGACAACTGCATTTCTTCGCTCTCCTTCTTCATTTCTGCTTCGCATTCGTCGATTGGAATGCACTGCGAATTTCGCCAGTTTGTCGAATTCGCGAAGACAAATCCTGGGTTGAGACAATTGCATTACCGAGAATTTTGGTCTCGAAATAAAATTTTGAAAAAAGAATACCATTTCTACAGAAGCACCCAGATTGGCACGGAGCACAACTCTTGGGAGAGCGGTTGTCACAGCCAACTGGGCAAGAGGAACCACAGCGGAGGTACTCCTTGATGCAATGGAGGAATACAGAAACGCTATGCGTTGCTTATTTATGTTTGCCGATATATGTATATATGTAAGTACGTCAAATTAAGCTTTGACATTCATTACGAAACCTTTCGTGGATCCTGACACTGCGCGCATTCAGAAGGAAGAACACAACGCGAGTTGGGGTCAGCTGAGTCTTGAAGAACATATGGAAGACGGCAAACACAGCCAGAGAGGCATTCACCACTCAGACAACCAACACCAGACAGATTGCCACAGGAACGGGCACATCTTGGAGTGGAAAAGTTGAGGTGGAGAGAGAGAGAAAGATCGAGAGAATCAGAGAGCGCAAACTGACGAGTGAGCACCGCACTGAGTCCACTCCTTACGTGGATCAGAGCATGGAGAGTGAGTGGAGAGAGAAGAGGAAGGACATTCCGAGGGGAGGACACAACGAGAGTCCAGAAGCATGTAGGGAGAACGACAGAAGCAACCAGAGACGCAGGAGACGGAGGAACACGAAGGGAAGGGCGAAGAGCAGGAGGCTGAGGAGGGATTGGAAGGGGAAGCAAGGCACGACAACAACAAACTCAATAGGATCTTCCTTACGTGCACAGGCAGAGCCGCAGGAGAGAAAGTTCTTCAGCGGATCAAGGCATTTCTCGACTTGGGCAGCAAGCGGCAAAGGAGATGGAGAGACGAGAGAGTGTGTAGAAGAAGGGAGGAGCAGAGAAGGCAGAGTAGAGAAGAGAGAGGGCGGAGAGAGTGTGGGAGGAAGAGAGGGAAGCACAGGAGGCGGCCGAGAGAAAGACGGACACTCTGATGGCAGAATGCATCTGCAGCAGGCTCTCTTCAGTACAACCACGGGAATGGAGAGTCTTGCCTTGAGTGAAGGGGATCGTCGCCGTCTTCCAGGACGAAAGGAATCCGACAGAAACAGCCAGTCACGCATCTCTCCACGCATCTGATCAAGCATTATATCATTTATACAAAACGAGAATTTAGTAGAAAGAAAAATAGAGAGAGAGAGCGGGAAGAGAGAGAGCGGGAGAGAGAGCGAGCGGGAGAGAGAGTATGAAAGAGATAGCCTCGGTGCAGTGCGCGTCTGGCACGAGATTGGACAGGCAGAGCCGCATGGAAGATAGTGCCTTCGATCATCGTTGCAGTGGGAAGAGGGATCGAAAGAGGAGCAGAGCTCGCGGGGGATGCACTCCGAGGAAAGGGGAGAGGACGAATCTCTGCGGACGAAGCCTGGCAAAGTCATTCATTTCCTCGTTCATTCATTATAAAGTCTGCATAGAATTGTGTATTTCTAAAAACATAGAAAAAATTTGCAACCCATATAAAGGAGTGCTTAAACAGCTCTCGGTGGAGTTCCAGAATGAGAAACGGAGAAAGCGATCAAATTAGTATTGAAAGGAGACATAGAGAGAGAGAGACAGAGAGAGAGAGACAGAGAGAGAGAGAGAGCGAGGGAGAGAGCGCGAGGGAGAGAGAGAGGGAGAGGGGGAGAGCGAGGGGAGAGAGAGAGGGAGAGGGGGAGAGCGAGGGAGAGAGAGAGGGAGAGGGGGAGAGCGAGGGAGAGAGAGGGAGAGGGGGAGAGCGAGGGAGAGAGAGAGGGAGAGGGGGAGAGCGAGGGAGAGAGAGAGGGAGAGAGAAAGATCATTCAGCCACAAAAGAAAGAATGGTGAGACAGGTGTGTTGCATCTGGCAATGTAATGAGCGCCAGGGAAATGCGGCAATTTCGCTTAGGCTTTGGACGGAGATAGAAGAGGGTGATTTAGAGTGAAAGATGGTCTTGGAACCTGGCCGACAGTGGCAGCCTGGACGGCAAGCAGAGACCGGGCAGGGGAGGGCTGAGAGGTCGGAGCAGGAGGGTTGGCATCCACTCGCACACGACACCCGCTGCTCGTTCTGCGAGCACGGAGTGGAGAAGGGAACCGAATCGGCTGAAGACAAAGGACTCTTTGCTCTTCACACTCATTCTCTCCTATCAATTCACTACATACGTGGAATTATCGGAAGAAGACTTTTTAATTTTATTTTTTTATCGATTGTCCATCTTTGGACTAACAAAATCGCGATTGTTATAAGTGCAGAAAGAAAAAAAAGCGATTGTTATAAGTGCAGAAAGAAAGCGTAAAATAGGCAAATGATGTTAGTAGCCAACAGAAGGTGACGGTGAGAGTGGCCGGCTGAATGGGCTCTTCACAACTTCCCCTGTCGTCTTTCTCTCCTCGTCTGCAGCATTTCTGCAGCCCGGGGCAGTCTGCATCGCAGGAACAAGAGACATCTTTGGCATCTTTGAGAGGGAGAAAGGGACAGTTGCCCCTCTTCGACGAGCATGAGGGGGAGAGCCGTGCGAGTTGTTGCTGGAGGGAGTCTGGCTGGAGAGGCTTCTTCCTTCTTCTCGGAGAAGAAGAACAGTCAGTCGAGGGAGTGGCTGGCGACAGCCGAGTCCGTCTGCCCCAAGCATCCACGCAGAAACACTTGTCAGTACCGACCCGACACTGCAGGGGCCGGTACGAAGCCCCCGAGGGGTCGCACTGAGGGAGATGCACTCCCAGCACGTCGTTTGTAGGCAACGACGACAGAACTTCCAGTCGGCGTTGAAAACATTCTAGGAAAGGTTGAGATTTCTTTAAAGAACACTCAAACATGAAGAAGAATGGCGTGTTAGAAATGAATGAGTATAGAGAAAGAGCAGAAGAGACCTAGACAGCAAAGAGAGTGAGAGAGAGAAAGAGCAGAAGAGACTTAGACAGAGCAAAGAAAGTGAGAGAGAGAGAGAGAGAGAGCAGAAGAGACCTAGGCATCAAAGAGAGTGAGAGAGAGAAAGAGTAGAAAAGAATAAGACAGCAAAGACAGTGAGAGAGAGAGAGAGAAAAAGCAGAAGAGACCTAGACAGCAAAGAGAGTGAGAGAGAGAAAGAGCAGAAGAGACTTAGACAGAGCAAAGAAAGTGAGAGAGCAGAAGAGACCTAGGCATCAAAGAGAGTGAGAGAGAGAAAGAGCAGAAAAGAATAAGACAGCAAAGAGAGTGAGAGAGAGAGAAAGAGCAGAAGAGACCTAGACAGCAAAGGCCACCGACGCATCCGTGGCCTTTCGCACACTCCGCGTGGTGGGAGCAGTTGCCTGCGGAGGGGTGGCCGTCTGGGCATCCACAACTTTTCCTCTTCGCATCTTTAGTCCCTCTCGTTGTATTCCTTGTCTCCGTTGCCAAGATAAGAGAGCCTGTCGCTAAATGGTTCGACTAAATCTCAAAGAAAGGATTCCCAAGAGTGGCAGCCAACAGTTATTCGGCTTCTGTCTTATGCGTAGCTTTAATTGTTAGAGCATTGAATGAAGGCTGTTAAATGGCATTTAGTTGTGCGAAGCTAAAATGAGTGAGAGGGGACAGACGAGGGAAGGCCGGGGCCAGGACGGGAGAGAAGCCGGCAGAGTTCGGGCAGCAGAAACCCGACAGGCAGCTCTCGCCAGCGATGCAATCCATCTATACACGTGGTATTAAACACTGTAGTGAAGAGAGAAGAAGGGAAACCTGCGAAGTGCAGGCATAGTAAGAGTAACGTCCATCTCCACAGCTTCGGCAGACTCCAGCCTTCTCACAGTCTCCTGTCACAAGGATACAAGACTTTCTTAATGTACAAAGTAAAATGAATTTGAAGTGTGCATACTAAGAGAAGAGGAGTGTTGACTCGATGGAGAAAGAACTGCGAAAAGAAAGAGGAGAGCAGAGAGCAGCTGGCTTTTCATCTGAAGAACAGTCAATTGCAAACCTAGATGTCCTTTAATGAAGAAGAGGTCGAGAGAGGGAGACTTGCAGACTGCTTACCAGCAAGGAAGGCGGGACTGACTCAGCCTGCCGGCCAAGGTCATTGCTTTCATTCTCTGCTAGAGAGGGATCGCTTAGCCGGTCATTCACTCTCTCTTCCCTCTTAATCACCCTTCTCTCGCCTCTACAACTACTTCTTACCTCCATTATTTTCACGTATTTTGAATGCACATTAAGATCTTCATAGAAGTCCGTTTATTTTAAGTGTTATGTTATATGTACATCCATACTTCTCAATTAAAGTTGCAGGCAGCATACATACTAACCATGGAGATTTGAATTGCTTAAGTGAAGGAGAAAAGATAAGAGAGCATATGAAAAGAACCATTTCTCCGAAAATGATTTAATTTGGATGACTTGTATGAGCGAGCTATCGAGATTCATATATGTACAGTCCCGCCCAGGATCTTGGTACCAAGGACGCATCGGACGAGTCGGACGCGTCCAAATGCATCCTCGTTCATAACGATTGTTCAAGGAGTTATGTTACTTGCTAGGTAACACTGGAATGCAGGACAGGAACACAAGTGTAGACGGAGAAGACAAGATGTTTATCAAGAAGCCAGGGGCCTCTTTTATAGGGTGAGGAATGGTGTACTTTCAATAAGGTCACGGGGGCAAGTCAAGGACAAAGGGGGATGATAATTATTGGACGTGATAAATCTTCATCTACATGACACCTCCCCGAAGTACAACATCCTCACGGCGCAGAGTTCGACCCAAGGTCTACGTCTCTGCACGGCAACCTCGGCAAGATCAACGAGGGAGGAGTTCAAAGCCAAAGCTTCTACATCTCCTCGACAAATCGACAGAGTTCGGTTGGCAACCTACGTCTCTGGGTATACACACAAAAAACCTTGTTTCGGACAAGGAGGAAGTTCGAGAAAACACTTCTCTACGTCTCCCTTCATTGAGCAGCAATTGTCTTGAAAACGGTGAATACACATTGGCAACTGGAACATGGCCTCATCCTCTTCAGAGGGTCGTCAGCCAACCAAGTGTGCGAGGCATATCAGCGGCGCGGCGATCCTTGGCGTGGGCGCTGGCTGATTTCGGAATCATCTCGCAACGTGACTTCCGAGACCGTTTCTTCTTCTCCAATGGCACGCTCACATCCATTCCTCGGAAGGGGCCATGAGAAGAGTCGGTGGTTGCTGTATATCGCACATTTCTGTACCGTTCTGGCGGAACACCTTTGTTCGCCCGTTGGCTGACACGGACAGTGGGAGGCGGAGGCGGCGAGGCTTTCTTGATCGGATTCTTCTGGGGCGCTCGAGGCACCACGCTTGTTGCCGGCCTCGGTCCATTCACCTTCTGTCTGGTCGGAGCCAAACTCCATCTCGGTTGAACGGGTGCAGCAGGGCGATGGAATACCATGGTCTGTAGACGGTTCGTGTTCGTGGCAAGCGGCTGCTTCTGGGGAATTGTCGTACTCGCTCCCCTCCCCGAATTCACACTTCGGTGGGAAATCGCTGCGAGTTCCTCCCAGGTAATCTTGAATTTCTTCTTCATCTGGTCAGCATGGCATTTGCGCAAACCACGACCGTAATGCACTTGGTATGTGTTCTCTCCGATCACTTCAGTGACAATTCCAGGGATCCACTTATCGTCGCCACCCGTGAAGTTCATAATGTAGACTTCTTCTCCCACCCCGAGCCTTAGACTTTTTGTCGTAGTTGCGAGTCATGTTCTGTTTGTACTTCCGGGAAACCTCTTGTTGGTTTGGTGTTTGACCAATTCGTCCGGGCAACAGATCCAATGACATGCGCAGTTGTCTGCCCATCAGGCTCTCGGCGGGACTCATGCCCGTGGCAGGATGCGGGGTTGTCCGGTAGTTGAGGAGCACACGGCTCACTGCCTCACGCAAAGGCAGACCCGAGAAGGGGCTTTTTCTACGTGCGTCTTGAACGTCTGGACGAACCTCTCCGCTTCGCCATTCGAGTTCGGGTGATACGGGGGTGTAAGGATGTGCTGGATGTTGTTCTGTTCACAGAACTCGGAGAACTCTCGCGACGCAAGATGCGGTCCATTGTCAGAGACAATCTGCTCAGGCAAACCGTGGGTTGCGAACAACTCTTGCAGACGGCACACGGTTGCAGCGGCAGTCGTACTGCCCATTCGCACAGCTTCTGGCCATTTTGACTTTGCATCCACGACAATGAGCCACATGGATCCGTGAAACGGTCCGCAAAAGTCAATGTGAAGGCGCTGCCAAGCGCGTTCTGGCTCTTCCCAGCTGTGGAGCGGCGTTCTTGTGAGGGTGTTCCCAAGACGGGCGCAGATATCGCATGCTCTAGCGACGGCCTCAATCTTGTCATCCATGAAGGGGAACCACACCTTCTGACGAGCGATCGCCTTCATGCGTGCCATTCCGAGGTGCGTTTCATGCAACTTTTGGAGCACGGCTTTCTCCAGTGTCTGCGGAATCACGATTCGATCCTTCCTCAGGACGATTCCGGCTTCCTCAGACAACTCATCTTTGACGGCGACATACTGTTTCAGCAGCGGATACTCCAGTTCACGAGGAAATCCACTCTTCAGCCATTCCCGGACTTTCGTCAACGCAGGGTCCTTGTCAGTCTCTTCACGCATGCTTGGTAGACTAACCGCGCACTTCTCGAAATAGTGCTCAACAGCCCAGAGCTGGACCTCTGCTTCCTCACGGACCGTTTTCTTCGACGGCATCTCCGTGGATAATGGGAGTCGCGACAAGCCATCAGCGTTTCCGAAATCAGATGTGGACCGGTACTCAACATCGAAGGAATACGCTCTCAGACGGAGTTCCCATCGGTGAAGCCTCTTCATGGCAATCACCGGAAGCTCGTGCTTCGGTCCAAGAATCAACACGAGTGGCTTGTGGTCGGTCAACAGTGTGAACTTCCTCCCATACAGTAACTGGCTGAACTTCTCCACTCCAAAGACGATACCCAATGCTTCCTTCTCAATCTGGGCGTAGTTTCGCTCTTCCTTGGTGAGCGTCCTGGAAGCGAATGCAATGACTCTCTCGACGAAATCCGGACAGGCGTGGTAGATCACTGCCCCCAGTCCATACTCGGAGGCATCCGTCGCGAGTATGACCAGTACATCGGGATCGTAGTGGATCAGTACGTCGGCGCTGATCAGCCTCTGCTTGATCAGTCGGAATGCTTTCTCATGCTCATCTCCCCAGACGAATTCGACGTCTTTCTTCCTCAGGGCGTTCAAGGGCAGGGCTAGATCTGACAGTCTCGGCACGAACTTGGCGTAGTACTGCACCATGCCCAAGGAAGACTCGACATGCTTCAGGTTCTTAGGCGCTGGCATCTCCTGCATCGCCTTTATCTTGTCGGGGGACGGCCTGATGCCTTCTTGGTCAACCACATGTCCGAGAAAGTCGATTCGGCGCATCAGGAACTGGCATTTCTCGCGCTTCAAGCGGAATCCAGCCTTCCTCAGCCTCTCCAGCACCTTCTTCATTCTTCGCAGGTGGTCCTCGTCATTGGGAGCGGTAACCACAATGTCATCGAGGTAGACCATCACACCTGGCAAGCCAGCCAACACTTCCTCCATGGTCCGCTGGAAGATGGCGGGTGCAGAGGCGATACCGAACGGCATCCTCTCGAACTGGAAATGACCCTTCTGCGTGGACAGCGTGAGAAACTTCTTCGACGCTTCCTCCATCTCAATCTGCATGTACGCGTCTCGCAGATCCACCGCCGTTCAGCATGTGGAACAGGTCGTCAGGCTTCGGCAGAGGGTATTGGTTGACATCGAGCAGAGGATTGATCGTGACTTTGAAGTCTCCACAGAGTCGAATCCTCCCGCCTGGTTTCGGAACGACAACCAGCGGCGTGCCCCACTCGGGGTGCTCAACGGGTTTCAGAATGCCTTCTTTCACCATTCGATCAATCGCTTCATCCACTTTCGGCTTCAGGGCGTAGGGCACAGGGCGGGCGCGGAACAGGCGTGGCTCTGGGCGTCCATCACGGAACTTCAAGACTGCCTTCTTCACAGTGCAGTGTCCCAGACCAGGCTCGAAAAGCTCCTGATTCTCTTGCAGAATCTTCGCAATCTTGTCCGCCAGCGGTTTCAGCTCTTGCTCAATATGCTTCACCGCGAAGAATGGTCCCATGCTCATTCCCAGAGCACGGATCATGTCTCTGCCGCAGAGTGCGGGCCCTTTTCCGGGAATCACGTGCATCCAGACTTGCGCAGATCGGCCAGACCACTTCACCGTGAGACGGCTTCGGCCCTTCAGGCGGATCTCGGAGCCATTGTAGGCGCGACCGTGGTAGGTCGTCCTCTCCAATGCAGGTGAGCCCAGGGTACGCCACATGTGCTCGTCGATGATGGAGATCGCAGCGCCCGTATCCAGCTCCATCTGGACCGGGAATCCATTGAGCTCGACGTTCTCGGGCGGTTCGACCTGGGGACGGGCGAAATCGATTTTGCCCACCGGGTATTCGTCTTGCTCGTCACCGGTCTCCTGGTCAACCCAGTTTGCCCTTCGCTGCGGAGCATGCGGAGCCTTCTTGTGGTTGCGGGAGGCCTGCTCATCCTTCTTCTTCTTACAGTCCCTCATGAAGTGACCTGGCTGTGAGCAGTGGCACTTCCCATCGAACCGGCTCGGCTTCTGCTGCCTTTCTCCAGAGCTGTGCGTCGGCCTCCTGGTTTGCACGTGGGCGCGATGCACCGTGCTTCCGGCAAGTATGCCGTGTGGTTGCGATGATGTCTTCACTTGTTCCAGATTTGATCCAACTGTCTCAATCGCCGTAGCTGTTTCAACCAGCTTTGCGAAGTTGGCGTCTGACAGCTCCACCAGTCGTTTCCGGATTTCATCGGACCGGATTCCACCAACGAACGCCATGCAAAGCATCATGTCGTTGGGATCCTTCACCTTTGCGAAGTCACACGTGCGGGCCTTCTTCTGGAGCTCGAGAGAGAATTCTCGGATGCTCATGCCATCTGTCTGGGTCGACCGCATCAGTGCGACTCGCTCGGAAAGCACAAGGGTCTTCGGCTGGTAAAGCCTCTCCATGTATGCTGTCAGTTCCGCGTAGCTGTGATCCTCGAGAAAGCGACCCTGAGCCAGATTCTCCATGGCTGTGTAGGAGGTCTCACCGACTTCTTGCAAGAAGTAATACTTCTTCATGTCGTCATCGGTGATTTCTCGGATTCGCATGCTGCCTTCGAACAGGCGCTGCCACACGCGGAAGCTGTGTCCGGGAACGAACGGGTTCACCGAGTGGGACCTCGCGGCGGTCACGATCACTCGGGCTGGATCAGCCGGCGCTGCGGCCGGCGTCGTAGCGGTTGAGGTCGGATTCGTCATGATTTCTCCGTAGGCCTAGCCTAGCTGCTTCCTGCACACGAATGCCCGCACCAGTTAGCTGAGAAGCACTCGCAGCCAACCGGGGGTCTTACAATGTCGCCTTCCGCAAGATAACTCCGGATAGGACTTCTCCCTGCTAGCTCGGCTAGGATCGAGATTGTCCGAGGAAGTGGCTTGACTGATTCCCAGCGACCGTATATTCCTCAGAGACCCTCACGCTTGGATCTCCAGGAAGCGGGCGCGTGGTACTGCAAGGTTTCCAGGGACGTGCTCGCAACAGAGAGGCTATCTCGATAACGAGATCACCGCGCTGAGTTCAGCGTGCACAGACCACAACCGAGGGTGCGCGAACTCAAGGCGCGGCGCGGATTTTCACCAGACCTTGCGGCGCTGGTTACTTCTCAACGGCGCGAAGCTGCTTCGGCGCTGAGCTCCACCAGAGGTGAACTCGAAGCGCGAAGCTGTCGACCGAAAAAGGCGCGGAGATTCTTCGACACTGAGCTCCACCAGGGGTGAACTCGAAGTGCGAAGAGAAGACTGATCGTCAGTTATGTTACTTGCTAGGTAACACTGGAATGCAGGACAGGAACACAAGTGTAGACGGAGAAGACAAGATGTTTATCAAGAAGCCAGGGGCCTCTTTTATAGGGTGAGGAATGGTGTACTTTCAATAAGGTCACGGGGGCAAGTCAAGGACAAAGGGGGATCATAATTATTGGACGTGATAAATCTTCATCTACATGACACTAGGAAAAACTAAAATATTTTAAATGGTACATTAGGTTGTTTATAGAGAGCGGATGCTACTATTAAAAAATCGATAATTTCTAATCATTTGATAAGGAGTTATCTGTTTTTGCCTATAAAAAATTTAATTTCAAATATTTTTAAACGAAATTTCTCCTGTACCATTATTTTGTCTCTACACACATCCCCAAATAATAAAATTAAAGATTGTATCATTGATAACGGAAATCGATAAATGAGAACGTATCACGCATGTTCATATGATGTAAAGATTCGCCTTACGATTCTGAATCGAATTCTGTAATCAGTTTTCAACAGAATGTGCCGGTTAACAATGTATTTTTGATTGTGTGTACTTTGCATATGAAAATGCGTGATAAGTTCTCATTTATCGATTTCCGTTATCAATGATACAATCTTTAATTTTATTATTTGGGGATGTGTGTAGAGACAAAATAATGGTACAGGAGAAATTTCGTTTAAAAATATTTGAAATTAAATTTTTTATAGGCAAAAACTGATAACTCCTTATCAATTGATTAGAAATTATCGATTTTTTAATAGTAGCACCCGCTCTCTATAAGCAACCTAATGTACCATTTAAAATATTTTAGTTTTTCCTATAACAATAGTTATGAACGAGGATGCATTTGGACGCGTCCGACTCGTCCGACGCGTCCTTGGTACCAAGATCCTGGGCGGGACTGTACATCCATACTACTCTATTATAAAAATGTATCTGTTCCAGCACGACGGACATATCGACAACTCCTTCCCTTCTTTATCTAGAGGGTAACAGGTACATGAAGCTTTTAGTAAGTCCAAGCCTTACTTTCCCTGTTACAAGAAGAGAACTTTGTACACAAACTATTAACACTAAAATTATCCAAAATTCCACAAATCTTTTAAATTTATTCCAGCTGCATTGTGAATGAGTTCGCATACAATCAATTAGTTTGTCGTATTCTATTCGTTTAAGAACATCGTACAATCAAAATCTAGCGAAAACAATGAGAATCGTTGATGTGCTGGAAATGGCAGGAGCAACAGAAAAGGAGCAATCGATGAAATTGTCAAACAAACTAAAGCTGACGATGCTAGTTAATAACATGAACAGTCTTGGACAGATCGCAGATAATTCCCCAGATAGGGGCAGAGCCCTTGAGGTGGCAGGCATCTACGCCGTCAATGATGTGGGGAATCTCCTCCGTCTCCATGGTCTCCAAACTGTCGAAATCAGTTGTTGTTCGAAAAGGGAAAGGCGAAGGAGAAGGAAGAGGAGTGGAAGAAGGAGAGACCATGGAATTCGAAGAGAGCGAAGAAGACGAGGAGAAGTCATCAGTTATCTCGAGGGGAGTCGAGTCACGGGAGACAGAATACGTTGCAGTCAAGAGAAGAGTCGTCGAAGGCTCTGCAGTTGGCAGAGAAGAAGGAGAGACAGAAGTAGAGAGAGTCGACAGGGTACTGTCAGGGAAAGTTGTGACTGTTGCAAGCGGGGTCTTCCAGGTGGGGAAGGGAGAGGAGAAGTCAGAGAGTGAGGGAGAGCGTGGTGTAGGAGAGAAGGAAGAAGGCGAGGAGAACATAGTAGAGGGAGAAGTGACAGGGAGAGGAGACAGGGAAGCCGAGGGAGTGAATGGTATAGCTGTAATTACTACGGTCGTCGACATCGTCTGGAGTGTCGGCAAAGGAGTGAGAGTGAGGAGAGTGACTGGAACTGTTGGAAGAGGCGGGAAAGGGCTCACACTCGACACTCGTTCGGTAGACTCTGTGGTTGAGGATTGTTCAGTCTCGGTTGTTGTGGTCATCTGAGGTGCGGAGAAGGTATGGAGAGTGCTGTCTGGTGACATCGTGTATTCGTGAATGTCTTCTGAGACTGTGAAAGGGGATGAGGAGGTAGTCGAAGAGGCCGGCAACTCTCCGTCTGTTGGAAGTGTCCTCACGAACTCGGTCGGCTGCTGGGATGTGAGCGGGGAAAGAGTGCTGAGAGGGAACGAAGTCACCACTTCAGGAGAAGTAGGAGAGACAGTGACCAAAGGGAGAGAGGAAGACAGTGACAGAGGGGTCACAGTGGACAAAGAGTCCACCCAAGGAGTGCTTACTGGAGTCTGTGACGATTGGGAGGAGAAGCTGGACGACGACGGAAAGCGCGATGACGAAGAAAACCCAGTTGAAGAAGAAGTGGAAATGGAAGATGAATAAGAAGAGGAAGACGAGGAGGATGACGAAGGTTTTCGTGTAGAGGAAGAGGAGGACAAAGATGAAGGGGAAGCTCCTTCCGTTGACTGGGAAGGGAAGGAAGAAGAGCCCGCTGATATTTCTCTGGTTGCAGTGGGAGACGAGAAGGAGTAGGAAGAGGAAGAAAGAGAAGTGCCGGGAGGGGAGATCGTGCCAGGCGAGGTGAAGGCAGTGAAAGGAGAAGAGGCCCTCGAAGAAGAGGAGGAGAGAGAGAAGAAGGAGGAAGTAGAAGAAGGGGCGGAAGTGGTCTCTCCCTGCCACAGCAGAGGTTGCAGTCCGGCAGTGTTCGTCAGCATGCGGCATGACCTGGTCGGTCTTCCCGTGTTTACCATCACTGCTACCGACACTGAGGAACCCTGGAAATAATTATCTTAGAATTAGTATCAATTTTCTCTCAACTGCCAGATTCGCCTACCTGAGGATCCGTGGCAACAACTGTCAGACAACTTTCTTCACCACGGCGTAGATTCGAAGCAAGAACAATCTCTCCTTAAATCGATTATGCGTCACAAATCCTTATCACAGGGCTTAGTTAATGATGGTGGCAGGTACACATGTCCTCTTGTACATTGTACATATGTATGTATATCCGATTAAAACCTGTCTGTGGTTTTATCATCCATTGCGAGTCATTGTTAGGTGAGAAAAGAGCATAAGTGAGTTGAGAGTCGGTTGGAGAAGTCGCCACGATCTGGCCCACCACAGCTCCAGGCACTGGCCACGCCTCCGGAAGGATCTGCAGCTAAGAGATCATCTCTTGCACTCTGCCGTGTTCTCACTTGGATGCGGTAATCCTCCTGTGGGAAGAATGGCCGAAGGAAGTCGGCCGGGTTGGCGAGAAGGAGCTCGTAGCTGATTTCTCCGTTCCGAGGAGTTGCGTCCGCGTCCACGAAGGACAGAAAACGTTTCTGGCGAGAGAAGAGTGGGATAAAAAAGGAGAGAGTCTCCGAGACATCAAGAGTATGGCTGAAAGAGAAGCTAATGAAACGTTTTATAAGTGACCTCTCCCTTCTCTTCGAGCCATCGCCAGCCAACAACTCCTCGGCTGCCAGTCGCGGATGTTCCGATCGGAGATCCCACCTGCATGTTCTGGGTTCTTTCTTCTTGAAAGAGAGAGGGGAATGGACCTCTCTGATTCGAAGAAGTCTGTAATTGGCAGGCATCTGCGAGGGCAGATCCACTCTTGCGATGTACGACCCAGTCATGTCAGCTGCCTCGACATTACGGAACACGGCCACCACGCGGAGATACGACTTCCCGTCGCTCCTCTTCTCTTCGCTCCGACTCTCACAATTACTTTAGGATTACAGAGTGTCCCGACTTGCCCTATATATGTAACTACATACACATATGTACATTCATATATGTATGTATGTATGTACATACATACTATGTGCATACAATTATGGAACCTGCAATAATTGTAGATTGATGGCGTTGGAAAGCCGGGAGTCCTCAAAGTAGAAGAAGTAGCGAGGCAGTTGTTGACCATGCGGTGACACCAATAGACCTGTATTACATGCTCATTTTAGTATTTCATGTTATAACCAGGTCCTGTGAGTGATTCTGCTATGCGACGGAAGGAACAAACACGGTAGGAGCTTCCAAAGTATACGTTGACTAATTGACGATGCATACCTTGAGGACTCGCAGCGTGAACGGAAAATGTGGACGATTCTTCTGGAGACAGAAGGCGACCGTTTTGAGAAAGCGTCAGGGAGAAAGATGACAGTCCTTCCTGTGAATATGAAACTACAATCTCCACTGATTGTTCTCTTCGTCAAGGCTGACTCCTGGACCAGTGGAGATGTTGGCGGAGAGAAGGAGAGAACTGCCAGAGGAAACATGACGAAGTGGCTCTCTCCAGCCAGGGAAGACTTCATTCGCGAGACGAAGAGAGGAGAAGCTGAGAGGCCGTGGTCGCCCTCGTTCGTCCACCACCGCCCCTTCCACGCCCTCGATCCGCAGAGCATCCAGTGTCCGATATCTCCAATCAAAGACAATCTCTAGAAGTCAATCATTTCATATCTTCAATCAATACTGTCCAATCGATACCCGCTGTTCATGATGGCCGTGAGCAGATCGAAGGAAACGCTCTGAGCTTTTGGATCTCGGATGAAGTTGAAAAGACGAAGGGAGGGACGAGGACGAATTACAATTTGTTGAGATCGGAGACGCATAACGGAATAACGAGAGCGAACAGCAAACGACAACACAACGAGAGCCTGGAAGAACGACGCAGCTTCATTTATACCAGAGGCAACATTGAGAAACCAAACACCACCTGATATCTCGCAAAGGCAGTGAGTCTTGGTTCTGGGACAAGCTGAACATTCCATTTGGCATGGAAAGATGAATGTGGAGGAAGAGCCGCTTCTCCAGAGAGAGAACGGATTCCCGTGTAGGTCAGTGGACCCATTCGAAAACTCATTGGAACCTCGAACAAGTATCTTTTCACAAACTGTCAACATTTCATGAGTGATTAAAAAAATACCTGGAGAGGATCATCGCGAACCAAGTCGAGTGTCAGCTGTATTTTGTCGAGAGGAAAGTCACTCTAAAATCCGAAGCAACTTGTAATGGATTATATACATATGTATATGCACATAACTGGATAGAAAAGACAGAAATGAGTTAAAAGAGACCCGAATATTTCGAACGTCGACAATAACTTGAAGAGGATCATTTTCATCAAGAAGCGAAGGCAGAATCCGGACGAAAGCCTCAGCGCACTCGTCGTGGTCTTCATCCCCAGCCGAAGAGAGAACGCGACTGGCGTATTCGTGGAGGAGAGAGAAGGGGTCAGCCGACCCTTGCTGAGAAAGTCTTCCAAATTCAATATTATTCACAACTCTCTTCATTCTCTTTTCACTGATGAGATCTATCACCTGTCTACTGAGGGATTTCAGACGATCCGCAGCAACAACTAATTGCTTGGCATCCGCAAAGTGAATGGCCTCCCCAGGGGCAGACGAGAAGGCATCAATGCGGCCAGACGACCACAACGACACCGTCTCATTCCAACGAGTTAGGACAGCAGACATGTTGCTAGCTAGAGAGAGAGAGGAGAGAGAGGCTGCGAACGATTGAGAGAGAGAAGGAGAGAGAGAGGAAGTTAGAGGGGCAGTAGGGAGGAGAGAGAGAGAGAGAGAGAGAACAGAGAGATAGGGAGAGTCCAAATGAAGCCTGACGTACAGATACGGAGTAGCTTGCTTGCTTCGTCTTCAGTGATGAAGGCACCCTTCGAGGAGGAATCAGCGATGGCTTCAATGAAGGAATCCACCCAATTCTCTTCTCTAATCAGCGCGATCTCCTCGAATGGAACCACAGCCTGCAATTCACTTTCTTCATCATTGATAACTCATTCCTTTTCTGAATTACATGGAATTCTCGCTCGGAGCAGTCTCAGATACGAATATGAAAGAAAGCACCTCTAATTTGATGAAGAAATCACTAAAAAGTGAAGCGAGTCCAATAGACTGCAGATCGAGAGCGCGGAGTACAGGAAGGACATTCAACAACGGAGACGAAGGATTCAGCTCAATTAGACACAACTGGCTAGCTTCATGGACGCATGGTACACTTGCCTGATTAAGAATGTTAGCGGGGGAAGAAATCTCCCCTTGAGAAGCAGCTTCTGGCTTTGTTCGACTTAACGGGCATGTACTTTCGAGTGATGAGATGCATCTAAAGAATGGAATTGACAAGGAAAGAGGAGGCAGAGAGAAGGAGATTAAGAGGGAATGGGGGGGGGGGGGGTAGAGGGAGAGGGAAGGAACTGTGCTTACAAGACCGCCTCGTGCACTTGGTGGAGATGAACAGAGACTCGTTGACAGTCGGCGAGCAGAGAGAGGAAGAGAGCAAGAATCTACAAGTCTCTTTTGCTTTCTCTCTCCCGCTACCTCTCTCTCTCATTCTCCCTCGCTCTCTCTCCAGCCCTCTCTCTTCTCTCTCGCGCGCTCTCTCTCTCTCTCTCGCTCTCCTCTCTCTCTCTCTCTCGCTCTCTCTCTCTCCTGAACTCTACCTCAATTGATACCGTGTCATCAGGAATGCGCGTCCATGCCGCGCCACAAGCGGAAGCCGCGCGGTACTTGGCGCGGCAGGAGGCGCGGGCGGCAGCTGCACAGTTGCATGCGACAGTCGTGCGCATTGCAAGGGGGAGGGGCCGAGGGGGGCCAGAGACATCTTCACAGAGAGAGGGAGCAGACGACGAGAACACTTCTTGCACTTCTGAACTTACGAATTGGACAAGTATAGAAAGAAGAAGAATCTCTGCAGAACTTGCCCTTCGCATTCTGTTCCCTGGACACAATTATCCTTGCGTGTGCTACGCTGCTAATATTCCGAGACGTTCGAAGATAAGCGAATGGAAGATTTAGCAGGATAGAATCACAACCGGTGCTCTCCCATTCTCCATTTCCATTTGAAGATTTCATCCAGAAGGCTCCGCCCACCGGAGAGATAGCAGAGCGAGAGTGAAGAGAGAGAAGACGGTGAGAGAAAGGCAGAGGGGCCACCAACTGGCCCTCTTCGCTTCCATTCACTTCCACCTCCACGTCGATGTCCCTCTGGAAGGGAATCGCGGAAGGGTTGAAAAGAAGAGATGGAAGGACGCTTTCCTGCAGATGAGGATGAGAGAGACATTTTACAAGATGTACCGAAGGAAAGAAATTAACCAGCTGAGTGAAAGTAGAAACGACAGCAAGTATCTCGCCATCCCAGACTGGCACGACATCTTCACGAAGTTCCCTCAGATTTATACAGAATGAAGTGTTCGATGGGTTCACCTGTGTAACAGAAAATGCTACGTGTTCTAAATATATATTCTTAAATTAGAGAGCTCACGAAGATATTCTCGAGGTAATCTTCGAATAATGGCGAGGATATTTGGAGTTCGTAGAAGCCGTGAACAAGCTCAATTTGAACGGGAGGGCCTTAACCGGAAGATGAATGTAGAAGTGAAGGCTGAGCAAAAACCATTTGGAAATGACTATTACCATTGATGGAAGTCTGCCGAACAGTCAACGTGGCCGTGTCCACGCGACGAAGACGGACTTCCGCGTCCGTGGATTGCGAAGCTGGGGAATCGCGATCGCTTTGCAAACAAATTGACATGCTAACGGTGTAAGGGCCTTCCAGGATACTGTAGGGCACTCGAACAAGGGGCTGAACGAAAGAGAGAGAGATAGAAAGAGACAGATAGAGAGAGAGAGGAGAATAGATCATCTGCCAACATCAGTCCGGTAGAGCAGGGAGAGGGTGCCATTGACTCGATAATCGGCAACAACTTGCAACCAGAGAGTGAGGCCATCTCTGGAGGAAGAGATAGCGGAGAAGTTGGTGAGAGGGAGAGAAGAGTAGAGCAGATGGAAAGGGGGAGGTTGTGAGGAGAAGGCCAAAGTGACGGGAGATGTCAGTTTCCATTGCGAAGTTGAGACCCACAACTGGAACAACGGATGGATTTTGCATGACAGGCAGGAGAAGAATCCAAACCCGAACGGGCACATCCTTGGTGTGTTCGTTGAGATGGTGGATGATCTTGGGTGGTAAGATTCTCCGTCCACTCGCAGCTGACAATGTCGGGGAAGAGATGACATGTCTGCAGGAATGGACTCACTGGCTGAGAGGGGAAAGGAAGGACCAACGCTGCAGAAGCCCGTCGCCCTTCACGAGTGAAGTACACCACCATTGGGCCCTCGAATTCACGGGCAAGTCGATAGGAGACTTTCATCCGGGTTGAGCTCTGAAGAGACATCCATTGACAGGCAATGAATTGGGGGGGGGGGGACAAACTAACTTCTCGAGAAACAACATCAACAGCGATGTCAGAAACAGGATGGAGAATGAAGGGGCCGCTCCACGATTGGGACGCTGTCTTTTCATTGAATGTATACAACACTCCCTCAATCATATTTGGTGAGAAACTTGGAAAAAAAAGGTTTCAACTGGTATGACATTAAATATGTATATAAATCAAATTAAATTTTATACCTGGCGGAGACGATCGGTGCTCAAATGACTCTCGCTCTGCACGAGCATTGGGGATCTTTCGAATGAAACACCTTCAGAGGCATCGAAGGATTCCTCTCCAGGATGAACAGCTACCTAAGGGAACCAAGTAAAGGATAAGAAAAGAGAGAACGAGAGGGAGAGAGAGAGTGAGAGAAGGGAAGAAAAAGAGTGAGAGAACGAGAGGGGAAAGAGAATGAGAGAAGTGAAGAAAAAGAGAGAACGAGAGGGGAGAGAGAGTGAGAGAAGGAAGAAAAAGAGAGAACGAGAGGGAGAGAGAGTGAGAGAATTGAAGAAATGAGAGAATGAGAGGGGAGAGAGTGAAAAAAGGAAGAACGTGCCACGCTGAATGTGCCTTCAGTGTCGCGTGGCGTGAACTCGAATTCAAAATGTCCGGAGACGTCAGCCTCGACGGTCTCCGTAAGAAGTCGCTCGTTCTGTGAACCCTCAGATATCACAACAGTCACAGGAACGTCGCGGCGACTCTAAAATGGAAAGAGTGTTGGCAGAGAGAATGATTGCTGATTCAGTTACCGGATTGCCGACAACTCGTCCCTCTGCCCGGAATCGCCCGCTTTCTTCTCGCTCGGCCACGGAATCAACGACCGCCCCGTACGTCACGGGCACAGACAGATTCCATGACAATGTGTTATCTCCTACGGAAGATCAGGATTGGCAGACATATTAAAGGAAGAAAACAGATGTTAGGAAACCTCCAAGAGACGCAGCTTGGACTGAGACGCTGTAAGGCTCAGCTGCTCCGATTGGTTTCTCCCAGATTAGCAAACCACGAGACTCCTCCAGACGAAGGCCAGAGGCCGTCGTGTTCAAGTTGAAGAGAGCTGATGGCTGAGAAGAGAGGAAGTTAGAGAAGGAAAGGGAGGGGAAGGGAGCTGACAAGATGAGGCAACTGGACGATGTAAGGAGAGCCTTCTGTGGCGTGAGTTGTGGAGGGGTCTTCGATGAAGCGATGGTCAAGAAGAGGTTGCAACTGAAGAACGCGGCAGAAGGGGCCGGAATGGCCAGAGGGGCAGAGACAGACTCCGCCCATGCACGAACCAGCGCACAGCAAGGACGAGCAACCGTCGAATGCAGTGAAGTGCATCTCAAACCGAACGATGCTCTTTTCTAATCTCTTATTGAGATGTGCTTCAATCTAATAATGCACTTCTCAACTTTAAATTCATAATTGGCACAGAGAATGAATGGACCGTTCTCTTATCGATATTCGGAACCGGCAGAGCGGCTCCCTTTGGCCAGAGAGAGAAAAGATGACGACCAGTGGGAAGGGAACGAGGGACTGAACAGCGAACCAGAGAAGAACTCACTCGACGGCCACCAGCGGAGTGTACCCCATACACACAAGAGTACTCATTCGAGGGACTTCTGGAAGAAGAAAGCGAGAGAGGGGGAGAGAGCAAGGGAGTTAGAGAGAGCGAGAGATGCTGACTGAGGCAAGTTAATGCCATTGACGTTGATGACATTGTTTGGGTCGGCAGGATTGACAGCTGGAGAAAGGAGGAAGAGGACGGCAGATCGAAGAAGACAGGCCGAGTTGCCGGCCACGCAGACATCGCAGGCAGTGCCAGACCAGCCAGCAGAACAGATGCACTGTCTCAAGCAGTCAATTGTATGCAGCAGTAATACGGTAGTGAGTGAACAGAAGTCCTTTCCAACCTTGCCGTGACATCGCATCTGCCATGATAACACGGAACTGGGCACTCCATGCACAGCGTTGAATTGCAAGTCTGTATGATCATTACTATGCATGTATATATACATATGAATGTATGTGCGTTAACTTTTAACTATATAATAAAAACCTGGCAGTCGGCACCGTTGAAGTCGCCGAAACAGTCACACTTGCCAGGAGCAACACATCTTCCATTGAGAGAGCAGGCCGAGGGGCAAAGAGGGAAAGAGCAGGAGGGGCCAGTCCAACCAGAGTGGCACTCGCATTCAGAGGAGTTCAGAGAACACTTTCCATTCACACACGAAGAAGCTGAACACTCCGCCACAGAACAGAGGTCTCCTTCAACCAAGAGATTGGAGAGAAGGGAATATCAAGGGAGTCGATACCTGTGAATCCTTCTGCACAGCGACATTCATCCCTTCCAATGCAGACTCCGTGGCCAGAACAGTTGGCAACTCCTTCAACATTCTCGGTGAGAGAGAGAGAGAGAGAGAGAGAGAGAGAGTAGGGGGAGAAAGAGAGGTTGAGAATGTGACCGAATTATAATGATCGTTCGAAATAAAAGAATAGTAAACCGAAACAAGTTGGGGTGTGGCAGTTGTCGCCCTGCCAGCCAGAATCACAAATGCATTGAGAGGCACGGCAAACTCCATGGCCAGAGCAGTTAGAAGTGCAAGCGGGAGAGTGGGTCGAGCAAGTGGGGCCCGTCCATCCTTGCGAGCACGAACACTTCGAAGGACCTAAACCAGTTCAGACTCACAGCGAGACTGAGATAAAGATGAAGAGAGTCCACTACCGATGCAGACTCCTCTTCCCGTGCAGTAATTCACGGGAGCGCAGTTGTCCATGGAGATCGCGCTGATTGGAGGCAATCCTGGCCGGCTCTTCCCTCCGTTCTCGTCAGTGAGCCAGCCAAAGTTCACATATCCTGAAATATTAGCATGGATTAAACCCTTCTATAGAAGTTTCGCAAGGAAGAAAAAAACAGAAGGAATGATGAGAAAATTGCCTCGTGCAGAAAATTCCCTCCCATCGAGAACCGGAGGCGGATTACTGCTCCACTTGTTGTCAGTTGCGTTCAGCTCCTAGAAGACGGAGAAGGTTGCGAAAAGAAGTGATAGATTAGCAACTTCTAACCATTGGGCCCGGCCCAAACATCACTTCCAAATCGAAAGGGGCGGCTGGATTTTCGAAACGATTTCGTATGAGGGAGAACCACGGAGATGAGGCAACAACAACTGCGCGGCCATTCCCATTGTGGCTGAAGAGATTGTTAGTGGCCAGGAAGTTGAGAGGAAGATCGGCGATGCCAGAGAGAGTGAGGGAGGAGTCGCCATGGTTGTCTGCCAAGGAGTTCTCCACCAACAACAGCGAGGGGGGCAGAGAGGGCTGAAACGGTAGAACCAACTAAAGATGCAATACACTGCGGAGCAGAAGGAACGGACACGATTGGCTGGTTGCTTCACTTCGATGTTCAGTGCACTGCCACGTCCATCCAACCCGTTGTCATGCCAGGAATTATTGGAGAAGACGGAAGCGCAGCCGGAGACGAAGAGAGAAGAGACGTCGCCCTCGTTGTGCGAAAAAGTGTTTCCCGATATGTTGACTACGCCATCCGACGGGCACTGCAGAAATGACCGATTGATGTTGACCATTGAATCTGCTGTCAACCTCGAGATGCATGAGAAGAGCAGGGACTGTGTTGGCCTGGAAGAGCGAGTCTTCTATGCGGAAGTCGACGACGTGTTTGGAAGACAGGAAAACGCCCGCGTCCCCTCTCTCCTGCTGCTCAACCGTAATTCCCTTCAGGCGCACTCCTCTCAACTCCTCAGCCTGAGACTCCCTTTCCTCCACCCAGATTCCCTTGTCGCCATTGTTCCGAAGCTGCAAAACTATATTATTTGCACCTTTATCAAGCGGCCAAACATGATAACCTCAACAAAAATTTTTGGCGTAATAATTGTGTTTTAATAATGAGAAGAAAGGAAAACCTTAAAAATAAAGAACTTTTCTCCTTGACAACTTTTCTCGACAAAATGATGACAAACATAGATATCGCGAAGAGTGATGTAGCCAGAAGGAGCGTGGATATCAATGCCCGAGGCAGCGTTGTCGATGAGAGAGATTGAAGAGAGAAGCAGAGAAGGAGAGCGTCCCCTCTGCCAACCAACCACCATCCCCTCCCCAAGAGAGTCACGCACTACTGTCTGGCCAAAGTTGATCTCGCGCGGCGCGTCTTCACTGATCTGAATAGCATATCTCCTCTCGTTCTCTCCACCTCTCGGATATCTTCACGTACTTCGATTCCGTGCTGAAGTGGACGGATAATTGTGACGTTCTCTAGTGTTACTTTGTCTGAATCCAGAAGCAAACCGATGCGAGGGTCGCGGACCACAACGTTGGACAGCGAGAGAGAGCCTCCTGCAGAGAGTCGAGAGAGAGAGAGAGAGAGAGAGAGAGAGAGGAAGAGAAGAGGGGAGAGAAAGAAGAGGGGGGAGAGAGAGAAGAGGGGAGAGAGAGAAGAGGGGAGAGAGAGAAGAGGGGACAGAGAGAGAGAGAACAGGGGAGAGAGAGAAGAGGGGAGAGAGAGAGAAGAGGGGGGAGAGAGAGAGAAGAGGGGAGAGAGAGAGAGCGAGAGAACAGGGGAGAGAGAGAGAAAAGAGGGGAGAGAGAGAGAAGAGGGGAGAGAGAGAAGAGGGGAGAGAGAGATCAAGGAAATGGAGTGAACCCTTCTCGAGATTGACTCCTTTCCATGCCCTTCCATCTCCTCCAAATAGCTCGACAGGCTCGTCCGTCGTTCCGTTGATATACAACTTGCCTATGAGTATTTCTTTTAGTTATAGTTTTATTACAAGGTTCACGCACATTTTATGCAAATTTCGATACCTTGCACTCGTATTCCTGCTCCGTTTGTAAATTCGATTGCCGTCCCTTTATCAATGATAACAATCTCCTTTTCGCCAATTATTACATCTTCACTTGATCTAAATGGCGTAATTCAAATTTTACTTAAAGCTACAAAAACTAAAGGTATATATGTATGTACATTTGTATATGACGGTACAAACAAAAACAAACCAGGTTTTTCGCTTTTTAGATGTGTTTTGCATGTTTGGACAAAAATGAACATGTACTTTTTTGCATATGCTGCACAAATCAATAAAATACGTCAAAAAGTACGTAAACAATTTTGCACAAACGTGCATAACAGATCGAAAATGCGAAAAACTTGGTTTTTTTAATGTTTGCATCGTCATATTAATATATGGTATCATTCTAACGTGTAAGGCGTTTCAGCAGCTTTGATGAGATTGTAAGTGGATGTGAGAGGCGGAAGCTTCCTGGTGCCACTGCCGATACCTTCCCCATCTTCTCCAGATGGCGGTGAATACAGGCAGAGACGAGCTGCCAGCTCAGAAGAACTCTTCACTCGCCAAACATTACTCGTCTCATTCAGACGGTCCACGGAGAGAACTTCACATCGGGCCTCCAAATATTTCCTCTTTCTTACTTAGCAGAATGATTTCAGACCCATTTATAAATATGTTGAGATGTAGCATAAGATAAATACGGTGGGATCGTTGAAGACATTCGCCCGGACGAGGGCTCCCGAGAAGGCGGAGACATCAACGACAGCCGAAGAGGCTGAGTTAGACTCGAATGAATTGTTGTGGAGAGTCATCTGGAAGAAAGAGTTTTAGTACGGAGTGATGAGGAACAGAGAGGGAGAGAGGGAAGAAAAGTGGAATGAGGGATGGAGAGGACGAGATTGGGATAGAGGAGGAAGAGAGAGAGAGAGAGAGAGAGAGAGAGAGAGAGAAGAGAGAGAGAAGGATAGGGCGTGAGAGGGAAGGAGGAGGAAGAAAGAGGGGAGATGACAAAACCTTAGAAGTTAGTGACTGCGATTCCTTCCGTGCTCGGACGACTGAGGCCATTGAATTCTTCTCGAATGCATTCTCGTTCACCACAATTCGTGCGTCGCCGCCTTAATGAAGAATTCTAGGCAATATAAACAAAGAAAGATCCTTCCGAATAGTGGAAGGAAATCACACCGTCGAGTACTGAAACAACGAGCACCGAGTCGTCCTTGAAAGCAGTTCTCGCCGAATTTTGAGAAAATAAATTCTTTTCGATTAGAAGAGCCATTCCTGAACAAATAAATGTGTCATGCAAAATGAAAAAAAAATTATTAATAATTTGTTAATAATAAATTTGATTTGAATGAGTAGAGAGATTGACTGACGTGAATGAGAAGAGAAGTGCAGACTGGGGCCCGCATTCCGCAGAAATGTTGATCTCATAATCCGGATCTATTAAAGTCAATTTGTGCTTCATTGTGTTTGTATTATTTCTGACCTGTGAATCGTCTTCAATTTCATCGACTGCCAATCCTCCCCTTCCATTGTCATAAACATGAGCATCGTCCAAGAGGAAGTCAATGGCTCCTTCTTTATTTCCGTTCTTCCCTTCGACTGTTTCAATTTGAATTGCCGGGGAGTAGAAATGGGAAGTGGCATTCACTCGGAGCAGCCGGACACTCAGGGCATCTTCTCCTGCCGCTCTTTAAAGAACCTTTTAACATACAATCCACCCCTCTGTTCTCCATCTTTCCCATTCTCTCTCTCCTCTCTCTCCACTCTCTCACCTCTCTCTCCTCTCTCTCTCTTCACTCTCTCCTCTCTCTCTTCACACTCTCTCTCTCTCACCTGTTGATATGAATGCCGCTAGCCCCATTCGCCCCGAGAAGCGTGTCCATGAGTGTGATGTTCACAGCATTGGAAACTCGCATTCCATCATAGCCATTAGAATGAGCCTGCAACTCTTTTCTTCAGTAAAGACAACTCTCCGCGGACTCGGAAACCTGAGAGGAAGCCACGAGCACTGCCCCCGCTGTTTCTATCAAGAATCCGTGCTCTCCATTGGCCGAGGACGAGCAGCCAAGAAGAGAGATGTCTCCCTGTAGGAATCTCACTTTTCACAATTCCTACATTCCAAATCAACTGCACTTCACTGCTCGCAATTGTGGCATTCTCTTTGGAAATTCGTTTTCTTCCCTTTATCTTGTTCTTTTCTGATTAAAAAATTTACATCCTGCATAGTTCATTAAAGAAATAAATGAAAATTATATTCGAAATTCATGTTGTCTTCTAAAATTATGTTTCGCTGAATAATGTGCCGTGCGCATGTGATTTGTATGGGATCGTGAAGTGCCAAGTGACAATTCTCTATCATTTATCGTAATAGCAAGAACGTGCATCTAAGACTGTACAAAACAGAAGCAGAACAGTGCTTTCTGAGAAGAAACTGCAAGTGCTCCATGAGAAATAAAAGAGTGCCCGAAATGTTTGAGTGAGAGTAAAGAGTGCGGAGAGGTGGATGGAACGAGATTTCATGGAGATGAGCTGAAAACCTCTCCGAGGATATGAAAGCCGGAACGAAGGGAACTCGCAGCAGTTGCATTCGTAATTATGAAAGGAGAAGAGGAAGTCTGCAAAGAATTCTCATTTCTTTGAAGATGAAGGAGAAAGAGATTTAGAACTGGAATCACTTTGGATGTGTGAATGACGAAAGCTGTAGAGGAAGAATCAATGAGGACGCGATTCAGCTCTGGCTTCACTGATCCCGACTCAAGGATGATTCCAACTTCGGCTCTGCTCATGTTAACGTAGAAGAATTGTGAAGGACCATTCGCTGAAAATGTTAAATGATTATCAAATAAAACTTGAAATTCAAATAACCTGCTGAGGCGGCAATGTAGACGCCAGACCACATTCGCTGGTTGGCGCTAAGAAAGACTGGAGACTCGTCCGTCCCTAGTACTCTGAGGCGGCCTGAGAGAGTAAAAATTGGTATGGTAAATTAAAAGAGAGAGAGAGAGTGGAGAGAGAGAGACGAGAGGGATGAGGAGAGAGATAAAGAAAAGAGAGAGACGAGAAGAGAGATTAGAAAAGAGAGAGCGATGAAGAGAAAGAAAAAGAAAAGAGAGGGAAGACAGAGAGAGAGAGAGAGATAGAAAAGGGAGAGAGCGAGAGATAGAAAAGAGAGAGAGTAAGAGAGAGAGAGAGAGAGATTTCAAACCGTGGACAAGAATGCCGACTCCGTCGTCGAAGTGCATACGCACTCCGCTGTGAATGAGAACGGTCTCTCCCTCTCGGATAGTCATATTCTCCTTGATGATATGTGGATTGTCATCAGCCTTCAGCTCCCTTTCTGGAGATTCTTCAGCTTGTCTGAAATGTAATGAGTTTGAATGTCTTGAGAAGAAGTTTCCGTTGTCTGAGAACCTCTTGTTCCTCGTTCTTCCCTGTGCTTTGCTTGGGGAGAGATCGTTGATGACTCTGAGGAGGGGGGAGCCACTGCTTCCGTGTCTCCGTCTGCCATGGCAGCCCCGTTCTGGTCTGCGAGAGGAAGACAAGATGTACACGTCATTCTACATCCAGCCACAGCTCTATTCAATCTTCCTCAATATTGACAGGGATGGATGGGAAACTTGCATATGCAGAGAGGAAGCGGCACCATATATTTCTTCCTTTATTCCCTTCATGTCCAAACTTCAAAATATATTAGATAGAGCAAGAGAAAAAGAGAGACAAATTTCATGCATAAGAAACGAAATGGAGAACTCTAAAGGAAAAAAAACAGAGTGAAAGAAATAAAGAGAGGTAGAAAGAGTGAGAGAGAAAGGGCGAGAGGCAGAGAAACGATGAAATC
Organism: Allodiplogaster sudhausi; assembly: GCA_945643635.1. Lineage (NCBI taxonomy): Eukaryota > Metazoa > Nematoda > Chromadorea > Rhabditida > Diplogasteridae > Allodiplogaster > Allodiplogaster sudhausi. Next base: position 1,140,815 of record CALZFC010000344.1, on the reverse strand, counting down.
TTCCCGGTTCCTCCTCAAGCTTCATGGAATAGACATAATTAATGGGCTCTTGTAGGGATTCGAACTTTCTGTAGTTACTGCACAATACGAATACTTGGAAGGCAACAGAGAAGAGATCATGGAAGGAGATTTTTTGTCTGTCTTTTCAATTTGACTTGAATCATGAAATCACCCATCTCTCCTATTGGATCACTTCAGATCCGAATGAAAAGAACTTCCAAGAAATTGTAAAGAATCATATCGATGTTGTGAGAAAACTGAAGACAGCTTATCAATCGATGCAAAGGAAGTAAAAGGGGAGAGGATATGAAATGGCCTTATAAAGGAGACTGACATTTTGAGAGGAGGCCCATCGGAATGTGTACATGGCAGAGTGTGAATGCGAGTGAGATGAAGAGGGAAGCGAGAGGAGATGATGAGACGACTCGCGGAGATCGGAGAAGAGAAGAGAAAGACATCGCTCTCTCCCACGTAGTGCACCACGTGTAGAGAGGAGTCTCCGCCAGGACAACCAGAGAACAACACATCTCTGAACTTCTTTCTTTCTATTCAGATGCATCTCCCTCATGTAATCTTCGCAATAGCATAGAAGGTGGCAGGGGTTCTACTTTTACATTCAATTGATGCACCAACCATTGCAACTGCTTACATCTAAATCTCTAAGAATAAATTGCAACAGCCCGAGGCATTCTCATGCACTTCATTGCATGGCAAGTCTGATTCGTTGCAAGAGAACGGAAGGAGGAGGAATCCAAGCAGGGTCCTCGAGGGATTGCTCTAATTGAAGGGAGACTTGCTATTCCGAAGGGCCAGCCTCCTGATGGCAAAGGCGGACAATCTCTCGCCTTCCCTCCATGTCACTCTCATCACTTCACTCTCTTTGCACACAACGATCTCCTTCTCTTTGGTCATCGAGCCCATGCGGAACTCAGTTTTCCGAAATGACAAAAATATAAATACTCTTATGCAAAGCGCAACTCTGGAGCGATCATGATAACAATTTAACAATTTGGAAATTTGCTTCCCTCGATGGCATCTTCTTCCGAATTTAGAAGCTATAAGCTTGCATTAGATATGAGCGAATAAGGAGCATGCTTTCTGCGGTAGTTGGATAACTCGCATCAAAAAAGAGAAGATCTCATTTTTACCACTTCGGTTATTATTCATGAGAGAGTACGTGAAAGTGGAGAGTCCACTGAAAGAAATCTGCTGACATCTCCTCTGCTCCTGTCAGTGGTCTTGTCGCCTGGATGCGAAGGCCTCGAAGACAGACTGAGAGTGGCAATTCAACCGATGATAGGTGTGCTACGTACGCATCGCCTAAAGAGGAAGAGATTGAGAGGGAGTGAGAGTGAGAAAGAGAGTGAGTAAGAAAGAGAGCGAGAGCGAGAGAAGTAAGAGGATGAGTGAGAGTGAGAGAGAGAGAGACAGGGATGGAGAGCAACAGAAGTCGCTTGCAGTTGTTCTTCGAAAAAAAGTTATAAGCTTGACTGCGTCTGCATCCGTGATTACTTCACAGAGATAAATTTGGCCAATTCAAACGAGAAGCCCATTGGGAAAAGAAATTTCTGAATTCTTATTCATGGTCTCAAAAGAGGAGGCGATTTCACAAACAGATTGAAAAGAAGAGAAAGGGACAGGGAGAGAAGGAAAAGAACCAACGGCCATCGATGGAGATCGTCTGCTCCCACTTCTGTTGCGGCGTCAGTGAAATCGCCGATGCGGTGGCAACTAAATGAAAACAGTGAGAGAGAGAAAGAGAGAGAGAGAGAGAGAAAGAGAGAGAGAAAGAGTGAGAAAGAGAGAGAGAATAAATAAGTGAGAGGGACTTAAAGTTGACATAAAATAAGAAATTGGAATAAATGACTGACAGAAGATGAAGAGTGAACTAAGAGGAATCATGAGGAGTGTGCATCTCCCGCTGCTCCCTCTTGGAGTGACCGCCTCGCTCCCTCTCTCTATTCCTCTCGCCCTCTTTCTCCTCTTTCTCCTCTCTCTTCTATCTCCACTATCTCTCCTCTCTCCTTCTCTCTCTCTTTGTCCTCTCTCCCTCTCCTGGTCTCTCCCTTGCAACTTCCGCTCTTCGCGCCCTCCGCAGAATCTTGTTAGTCTTCTGGCTTGGCCTTCTTAGGACAACAGGAAAGGCTCGAAGTTGAGTGAGTAGTACACGTGACAATGGGGAAGGGAATTCCAGGGAAGAAGGGGAGGGAGCGTGGGAAAGAGAATCGGGCAAAGTGAAATCAGAGGTGGAGCATGAGAGAAGAGAATACACAACATTCTGGAATTATGAAAGGTTTTCATCAGTAAAGAGCGATGTCGAAATGAGGGGGGGGAGGATATAAAAAATAAATAAAAGTAGTCAAAATATAGGAGAAAAAGTAGAGAATCTATCAAGAAGGGGAGTGGAACGAGATGAAATGCAAAGAATGAAAAAGGAAGAGAAGAAGCTGCGAGTGCTTTGAAAGAGAGAAAAGTACACCCAAGGGAGACTGGCTGTTGAAAGATCATTGAGGCAGGAAGAAGTGAAGAATGGAAAGGACTCCTGCGACTTGCAACCTCGTTATCTCGCACGACCACATCAAGAACTCTTCTTCTTCCTTTTTTACTTCTCCAACTCAAAATTCGAATCCATTCAACGCAGAGGAATGCGCTCACTCTTTTACTTCGAAGAGTGTTATTAGGACTCGTAAGAAAGAGAAAAACTTGGCTTGGTAGTCAAGCTGGCATTCGAGGTGAAAGCACATTACGGGTTCCCGCCAAAGGCTCCTCCAGAAGCAGTGCGACATTATGCGATTAGCCTTCCACGCGAAAACATTCAAGAATTCTGGCAGAGCACTTGGGCTGAGGAATGGAGATCATGAGAGAGATCAAGGCAATGTGAGGAAGCGGCCAGAGAGAGAGATGATGGACGGAAAAGAAAATTATTTGTTAGAGAAGAGCAAGAACAGAAGCCAGTCATGAGAAAAAAACAAGAAAAAAAGACAAGAAAGTGTTATGGATAGGTTTCTCGTTATGCCGTCGGCATCTTTTCATTTTGGACGATTCCGCTCTCTCTCTCTCTCCCTCTCCTTATCTCTCCCTCCGTCTTTGTCTTTCTCTACCTCTCTCTCTCCCCCACCCTCTCTCTCTCTATCTCTCTCGCTCTCTCTCCCTTTCTCCTTCCCCAAGACACGCAATCCTCTCTACTTTTAGGTTGTAGTCATAGTGACGAATTGGGGATGAAGGGGAGGGCCACTGGCCATTTCAGGGCTGCCTCTGGGCACCTGCCACCCACTCTCTGCTACTGCTCATGCTACTGCGAAGGGCATGGGTAGACAGAGAGAGAGAGAGAGACAGAGAGGGGCAGAGAGATTCCGTCTCTCGCAGAGAGAGACAGCGAGAGACTGAAAGAGAAAGGGAGCGAAGAAGAGAGTGTACGAACACTGAAAGAAAGAGGCAGAGAAAATGAAAGAGATTGAAAGAGTTTGAATATTCAAAGGAATATGATACAGAGAAGGGAGGCGAGAGTTATGAAGAACAGACACTAATACCATAGATATAGCGAGAGAAGTCGTGTAGAGGGCAGCTGAAGATTAAGAGAATGAGTGTTCAAACATAAATCACTAATCCGAGTACAGCAGGAAACGCAGTCAAACTTCCAATATTTTCATAGACTTGAGCATAAAAGAATCAAATGAGTATCCAAATACGATGTGAAGCTGGAATATTTGAATACATTTCAGTGGTATCTTCATAAATTTTGCAATTTATTGTATCATAGACATTGTGAATGCAAACGGTCAAATATTCTCAAATAACTGCTACATAGTTCTGAAAATAAACAACCTGAGCAAGTTTATGCTCTAAGACATGACTTATCGTGCGGCTTCTACAGTATCTTATTTCCCGCCTAATTCGAATCGGCTTCGAAATTTTGGGGATAGTGTCTAACCTATTTAGCAATGCTTTGTCTGTGTACACGGGTTTGTAATGTTGCTTCACTTACTTTTGAGTTGTTGAAGGAGATGAGCTACGGAGCTCACATCGTAGCCGGGCCCAATGAGTTCCGCATTCCTTGCGCTACCCACGTCGGTATTTCCAAACTCCAGGTCAACTATCCTTCTTTCTATTTACTTCCTCTATCTGCTCCAGTGAATTCTTGTATTAATATGGAAATGAAAACTAATATTCGAGCGTACCGTGTTATGCCGCATACTTATGCGCTCCCTTCTTTAATTACATAATTTCTTGTTGGAATAGCTAAATGAATCAGATTTCTCTTGGAATGTCGTTGTAATGAATGGTTGCAGTTCTGTCCTGAGAGCGGCTCAACTCTTCTGGCGGTGTCTGCCTGGGACGGAACGGTGCACGTCTATGATGTCGCGAACCAGAATGACATTCGCGAAGCTCACGTTTACTACCACGGGAAGCCCGCCCTCTGCTGCGCATTCGTCGTGAGTTCTTATCTTTGTTCTTTCTGTAAATCCATTCAATGAGTTCTGCTTCACTTGAAGGGAAGAAACAACGTGGTGAGTGGCGGCGCGGACTTCTCTGTCAAAGTTGCCGATATTGAAGCAGGAAAAGGTCGTTATCCTTTAGCGTATTTGTGTCTTATTTCAAACATATGGTTTCCAACAGGGAATAAAAGCCTCGCCGGATGGCTTTCCAAAACAGGGTTGGGTAGGCCAAGAAATGTAGTCTGAACAAAGGGTTGGGTAGGAGAAATCATTTTTTTAATATGTGTATATGGAAATGCACAAGCAGTTATGAGTTTGACCAAATCTTCGACAGCATTGAACTAAAATTCTGCGTAGAGTGTAAAGTAGCGAAAGACGGACGTCAAAAAAGAGCTCATCGGCGTTTACCCTAGTCTGTGAGCGTACTTCGGGATTTTTTTCAGGCATCCAATATATCAAATTGTTGAAAAAATTCGGGGAGGTTGATCGCACCATTTTGATCCCCCAAATGACTACTTTTTCATAGCCTACAAAATCAAACAAGGTTTGAATTAAACGGCGAACTAATTTCATATTTTCGAAGCTAAATTTATGTGGTTTATATTAATTTTCCCGAATATCAACATGGTGTGATCTGCCTCCCCGAATTTTTTCTACAATTTGATATATTGGATGGCTGAAACAACCCCCTAGAAGTATGCTCACATACTAGTGTTTAACACCGACGAGCTAAATTTAGATGTAAAAATAGTTTTCAAAGTACATCACGGAGAACATCAGTTGAGGAAACTATTTTCTCCGTACTCTCTGATTATTTTTTAGCACAGACAAGCCAGTGAACATTAACCTCGTTGGCATTTTGTTTTAAAATACATTATAAAAAAGTAAACTTTTCCCGTAACAGTTCCAACAAAACTACAGACTTGGTGTAATGCCCCAAAAACAGGGTAGGTCTCCGGAATCTGGAAACCCTTTTATTCCCTGGTCTCCAATTTAGATTGGAGTCTGGGAGCACATGCGAATGGCGTTCGCTGTATCGAATACAACAGAAGGATCAATCTGGTCGTCTCTGGCAGTTGGGATAACACCGCTAAGGTTTCATCCTTTCGTGCAAGCTTTTATGTGTTCATTTCCAACGCTTGTGTTTCATTCAGCTTTGGGATCCGCGCTCTCCAAGCATTTCCAGCCCGGTCCACACTGCCCAGCTCTCTGATAAAGTGTACGCTCTGGATACGAAGGAGGACAAGGTCCGGCTAATTATTATTGTTTATTTAAAAATATTTTATTTTACATTTAATACAGAACTGGTCGTATTTTGTATTCAAAGGTTGTGATTGGCACGAGAAATCGAATGGTATATGTGTACGACGTGAGGAACATGCAGAACCCAGAGCAGACAAGAGAAAGCCCGCTCAAGGTTTGTTTGTTTGTTAATTGAGTGTTGCAGAATGTTTCACAAAACATGAATTCCTCTTTTGTAGTACCAAACACGAGCGATTTCTCTCTTCCCATCGGCCGATGCTTTCGTTCTCTCATCGATTGAAGGGCGCGTGGCTGTGGAGTACATTGATCAGTCGCCAGTCTGGCAACAGAAGAAATACGCCTTCAAATGCCATCGCAGCAAGGTTGTCATCTCTGACCATAGAAATCTCTGACCATAGAAAAGTCCAGTTCCCCCTTTAATTTGTAGAGTTTTAAAACAAAAATTGGGCAGGCCCAAAGACGAAGTCTTCTTCATTCCTAGGACGCTGGAGATGGGACTGAACTCATCTATCCTGTCAATACCATCGCCTTCCATCCAATCCATAGCACATTTGCCACCGGAGGTTGGCTCCCTATTTTCACTCTCTTAATTCGCTTACACTAAATTAGGCCTGTATGTTAAAACAAAAATGCTTCTAACAGCGGTATTCGTTTAGTCGAACATTCACTTTCCACTTTCTTTTTCTTCAGGTTCTGATACTATAGTTAATCTCTGGGACCCCTACAACAGGAAGCGACTGGTTCAGCTCCACAAGTTTGTCGCTTGTTTCTTTATTAGTATTGTATGAGAATAGTTAGGTGATGCTTCCTCTCGTGAGATAAGCTGTTGGCCTTGAGATTCGACGCGTCGATCATGTCGGCCAGCTTCTCGGCAGACGGCAGTCTCCTGGCAATCGCTTCTTCCTATGGATACGAGGAGGAAGTGGATCCAAGTCCCATGCCTGACAACACCATTACCATTAGAAAAATCAGTGATTCCGAGTGTCGCCCTCGTTCTTGAGAGGTCTCTTCTCGTTCGTATTACTTCTTTAATGGAATCAATCTGGTCGTCTCTGGCAGTTGGGATAACACCGCTAAGGTTTCATCCTTTCTGGCGAACCGCTTCAACTGTCGGTTCTATCACTCTTAGTTATCTTTTCTTATTTCAACTTCTTCCTCTAATTTGATCTCTAATGCGTTGAGCGATTTCCGTGCGAGGCGTTGCTTTTTTTTGCCCATTGTCTTATCTATTGCGTGCTTCCTTTTTTTCTGTGAAAACGAGAAATTGGGTAAAATTTATATTTTTCAATTCTCTTTGCATGTCTTCTCAGTGAATTTTCAGAGTCTTGCTGAATAGTTTTATAATTCTTGAGTGACGGCGGAAAAAGAAGTGTTAGCTAGTCGAGTTCTGTGGAGCTGCCTCCTGGGAAGTTGATAGTCAAGACAATAATGGTAAGTATGATGTTGGCTAGTTGTAAAATGATAAGGGAGATCAGATCGAGTCGGTCGAAGACTTTGACCCAGTAGAGGAGAAGCTCCTCCCTCCACGACGTCCTCTCGATGTATTGATTGATTTGCTGCAATAGGTAGGTCATTCTCTCTGTAGATGGAGAAAGAGAACGGAATACCCGCAGTGATTCTTCGATTTCGTCCACAACCGCAGGCCGTCGTTTGCCATCAGAAGAGACAAGCGTGCGCATTCCCAGTTTGTCAGGCTGAAGAGAGAGAGAACGAGAGATAGAGAGAGAAAGAGAGAAAGTACCGCCGAGTGAGGAAGACGATCCCGGAGTTTAGTAGAGGGTGGGAGAAGAAGACGAGTGTTGACTCGTTGGTGGGCCATCTGCATGATGATAGTGATGAGCACTCCCACCGAACACACCACAATCTCAGCCAGCACATACAATGCTGAAAACACGAGAGGAGTCAACCAGAAAGAGGAGAGGACAGCTAAAGGGATGGAACCGAGTCTCGGGAGAGAAGATTGCTTTGGCATGTCCTTCCCCACGAGATTCAGAATAACACTGAGCGACAGCAGAGTGGTCAGTCCCAGAGTGGCCTGTAGATCGATCAAGTCTACCCCAGCAACGGCCACCTCGTCTTACCCTCTCCGCTCGGTTTCCTAGATTGTCGAGTGGAGTGAAGAGGCCGAGAATGCAGAGTGTCGTCACAATGAATGTCGGCATGAGAAGCACGAAGATGTAGTAAGCCGCGCGGCGTTCCAGTTTGATGTTGTAACGGACTTCCTAAATAGTTGTTATTCACTTCATCCTTTTTCAGAACGGGTGTGTTTGCGTGCTTGTTAGTATGCTTGCCTGATAGAACTCTCCTCCATCCACACTCGTTTTAATGGATGCCTTCATCTCGGTGATGTCCCATTCGCTGTTGCCAGTGAACTGAAAGGGATTGTTAGAGGGACATGTTAGTGAAGACTCTGAACAGACATCCGGGCTCTCCATGACGTTGATGGACGATTCATTCGTAACAATGGTTGTCTCATTCGCCGTGTACACCCATGAACCCACGTTCACCGAAAAGTACTGAGTGTCGAACGGGAAGTTGTTCATCTGAATCCGTGAATCTTTGCCATACAACCACAACACTCATTACTGGTTCTTCTATTTTAATTACTAAAGTAAGTTATGTGGAAAAAGTGGACCGACGTTGAGACTGCACCAGGTGTCGTAGACTGAAGGATTCGTAGTGAAAACACTACCATCTGAGAGAACCTCTGCCAGGCGGTCGTCCTCATTAATGATCATTGTTTGGGCAAGTTAAGTGTGTCAAGTATATGGCATTTTTGCTCCAGCCACAGACGTAAAGATCCAACTTGACCTGTTGACTACGGCTATATCTGGCCGCCATATCTGGGTCTCTTTAAGTAGAAGCTTCTGTGTATTTCCATTTTGCTCACTCGGTGTCCACGTCAAGATGGGATCACGCCAACTCTGCAATCTCTTGTAAATTATCTCTTCTGTTAATCCGTCCCCTCTTCCTTGCTCTCACCAGTCGGATGTCTGCACCGAAGCGGATGAACTCCTCTTGTTGATCCTGCATTCAGTAATCATTTAGAATTGCAAGAGATGTAATTGATATCAGCTCACAAGGTGCTGAATCTCGAACCATGAGAAGCAGGATGAAATAGGAGAATTGTGAAGTGACAATGGTTGCTTCATTCTGAATTGTCGGTCGAATGTTTCTATCGTAGTTGGCGAGCTTCTCCGCTATCAAAGTCGTTTCTGCCGTGGTACTCACTACAATTTATTTGACAATAGAATTGAAAAAAAATGAAAGTAAGGATATTCTGACGTGTAGCACGAAGAAGTTGCTTGAGAAGCAGAAGAGAAAGCCAGCGATGCATGGGCTCGGAGTTCCTGTCAGAAGCAGTCTTTCTAATTATGCTTCTTCATTTCTTTTTCTTCTTCTCGGTCCTTCTTTCCAGTCTCTTTGTGTTGCCATGGTCCTCTTTCATTGTCCTTACCAACAACGCTATCGGCCATGCTCCTCTGGCTTCACCCTGACACCTTCGCTAATTGCATTTTCATAGTCTGCATTGTACCTTCTTTATTTTTTATTTGGGTAGAATCATGGAATGCGTCACTTTCCACGCACACTGCCTGCAAACAACAACAAAAAAAGAAGAAAAAATTGTTAAGGCAGGAGAAGAGGGTGGAAATGTATCATGGTTTTTATCAGAGTTGTCCCTTTGAGTGGGTTTCCTGAGTACATATTGTCATGATATCATTCGTGTTATGTTATTTCTAGACATAAACAAACGTTGACTGCAAACAATGACGAATAACGAGTAGTAAAGCTAGGGAAAGCAGGCGATGAAAGCTAAGAGGGAAGGAGTTAAACGATAAGCATACCTGTACATATTCAGTCCGTATCAAATAACTGCAGTGAATAAGTAGAATTGTTCTATACGAACAACTCGGCATTCAAGGATAAGTGATTGATCAAAATGCAGCTAAATAAAGTAGAGTTGAAAGACTAAGATACAGAAATAAAGTAGAGTTGAAAGACTACAAGGCGACTGCGCGGATGATAGCCATGAGACCCGCGGCGATGGCTCCTGAAAGGAGGAAGAAATGGAACATTCATAAGAAGAGAAGGATGAAAGAGGACGCACCCGCAATAGGCAGAGTTACGATCCATGAGAAGACAATCTTACGGAAGATCTTCCAGTCCACTCCCTTCCCTGACTTCACACAGCCAACCGCCACTACACTTCCTACCTGAAGAGAGAGAGAGAGAGAGAGAGAGAGAGAGAGTTACAAGATGAGAAAAGAAGAGTAGCCAGCTACCAAGCAATGGGTGGTGCTGATGGGAAGGCCAAGCTTCGAGGCGAGTAGTCCAGTCATGGCAGCACCGAATTCAATGGTGAAGCCAGAGGCGGGAGTGACGTCACTCATGTGAGTGCCGACAGTTCGGATGACTCGATGGCCAAGGCACCAGAGACCGACGCAGATAGCGACGACTCCGAAGAGGAGGACGTAGATGGGGGTGCCAGCCGACTGAGAGTAGTCTCCCCAGTACAGGGCAGTCAACGCAGTCAGAGGAGCGATCGCGTTGCTAGAATTCATTCTCCTCTCATTCGCAATCTATCTACTTCCGGAATATGTACATTCTATCCAATCAGGCTGTCTTATTCTCCTCTTTTTCTCTCTCTCTCTCTCTCTCTGTTTCTCTCTCTCTCTCCTATTCTCCTGTCTTCCATACCTGACGTCATTGGCGCCGTGTGCGAATCCAGCATAGCAAGCAGTGAATATCTGCAGAAAAGCGAATAGCTTGAGAGTCTGCTCGTCTTCGATGCGATTCCTATCCGGTAGAATCCATCGGATGCAACGGATGATCGGCCCGCCGGAAGGGGCGGGGCTAGTCTCGGCTGCCTTCTTCTGGCTCATCCCCTCTTCTTCGTTCCAGGCTGGCATTGCTGCAACAGAATACTTATTCACTCTTTGAATTGAAGTATTGAATAACTAACGTTTCTCAAGAGAAGAGATGCTGATGCTGTTGGGACGAGATTCTTCGGTTGCTTCCACTATAAATCTCTGAAGATTAGTGATCGACTGGAAGAGTAGAATTCATGCCTGCGAGACGGACAGAGAGACGTGGCTTCACGATGAAATGTGTGAAGAGAAGAACGGCTCCGCCCACTCCGAGGGCAATGAGAATGCATGCCCACCAAGGAAGAACGTTGAAGTGAAGCACTCACAAATGTCAAATATCTTCTTGTTATTGAAAACCGTCTGGATTTTCCTATTTTCAATTACTGTTTGTCATTCAATATATACATTTGTTTTCTCTGCATCATTCTGGGGATTAGTTTAAATCTTTCCAGATAATTCCAAATGATATTAAAGGCGAACTGTTTTGCGAAGTTTAAGTAAAAGAAGAAAGAAAAATATAAAAGGAGATAGATTAAGGAATGGAGGGAGCATTACGAGGAGAACCGTCGTAGAGGACCATGAAAGTGTTGACGGCCAGGCAAGCAAAGTAGAAGACAGGAAGCAAGTCCAAGCCAGCCATTAGAGGATTCTTCTGAAGATAAAGAGGGTGTTGAAGAGAGAAAAAGACCGACTGAAAGAGGGTACGGGGAGATTTCAACATTGGAACGAGAATATTATGAAGCTGAGAGAGTGAGCGCGAGAAAAAGAAAGAAAGAGAGAGAGCGAGAGTGAGAGAGAGAGAGAAGAGAGAACATATCGGAATTTTGAAACGGAAATCCTCACTGAACCTTCTGATACGCATGACAGATAAGTACATTTTAATTGGTAATCCCGCGATAAACGATCCACATTTCGATAAAACAAATACTATTACCCTTGAGCTCTTCAGATGATAAAGAACAAAAAAAAAATCATACTATGTGAAATACATAAAAGTTTATAATTCTTCTCACTCAGTCATGTACAGTGTACTCTTGTTAGCTTCTGACGTTACAGGAATTTGGGATTCTAAGGTTGTAGGCTGGGGACAAACCCTTCTGAGCACAGTATGGTCGACGACGAGATAGAGAATTGTGGAGATGGAACCGGAAAGAGCAGGCGAAATGAACCATGACGCAGCTGAAAATACCATTGGATTCTGGACGTATTCCTCTTCATACAGGATCCATTAACGTCAATTTCTTGCATCAAGAAAGGGGACAAATGCACTACCGAGTAGTTGGTATACTGACCAATCTGTATAATCTTGACCCATCGAACTCCCTCAGTTCCTCGGCTGACAAGAGTGAATCCGAGTGTAGCTCCGACCAGAGAGTGCGTGGTGGAAACTGGCATCTGGAGGATCGTTGCGATGAGCATCCACGCGGAGCACCCTGCAATCTCCTTTTCATTTCTTACCCGGTCATCCTCCATCCATTTCCTCGTAAATTTACACTGCATGAATTAGAAAGATTCGAGAGAGACAAGTTCCAGTTTGCCGAAATTGGTAGAGGTGTGACTGAAAAATTGAAATAGCGCATCATCTCTTCTATCATTGATCTCTTACTGCGCTCTTTCTGCTATCTCTCTCTCTCCTCTCTCTCGCTCTAGCTCTCCTCTCTCTCCCCCCTCTCTCTCCCATCTCTCTCTCTCTCTCTCTCTCTCTCTCTCTCTCTCTCTCTCTCTCTTGCTATTTGTCTCTTTTTCTTTCTCATAATTTCTTTATTTGCGGTGCTCTTTAGTTCACACATGGGTGATATAATATGAAGATATATGTATGTTCGTACATATGTATAATCATGAAGGAAAAAACAATCAAGGAGATGATAAAATGGTGGTTATCCATCCTTTGATGTTATAGCCACATACTACTACACATAATAACCCACGTGTGCTACTAATTATGCACCGTAAATAAAGAAGAAGTATCCGCGCACCCTTCACTCTCTATTTCCGCTCGGTTTTTTAATTGCACTTTCGTTCACTCTCATCGTTTTCTTTAAGATATTGACGTTTTTGAGAAGGTCTACAACTACCCGCATCGTTTAGTGCCTTTTCGCGTTGCGAGGATCATGAGTTCACCCGTCGTTTTATTTTTGGTCATTGTAAGATTTTCTACCTGTTCTCTTATTGTTAGCACAAGTCAGCTACATCTCTTCTCTCAACCACCTACCCACTCTAATTTTTTTGCTTTTTAAACATGATATTATTTCCGAAAATAAAGTTAACCATAAGTAAATAACAATCGTTGGCTAGTAGATTAAATGCCTTTCAGTGCGAATGAAAAAGAAGTGGTTGAGGAATGACTAGTCTCATCGCCTGGTTGAAAAAGGAGAGCTCTGGTTCAAGAATTGTGGTAGTGGAAATGATGGCACTTTTGAGCAAATAAAAAGTGTAAAGTTGAGAATTGGAGCGGAATCTTTGTGCCGGTTTGGCTATTGTCAACCTTTAGAAAAACCTAGGCAACGAAGAAAAATTATCCGGGTGAACTACTATCTCTCTCTCCCTCTCTCTTTCCGTTAATGGGGCCCTTTTGAAATCATATGGAAAGAGAGCTTGGTTACTTGCCAATCCCTATCAACTGCTGAGCTGGTTCACTGTACTTCATTTCTAGGACTCTCTCTTCTCTGTGCTCACCTCCAAGAATGGCTACTTGTCCGAGTAGCAACTCCTTAGGCGTATTGTTGTAGATGTCGATGTCAACGACGCCTTTCCTCATCGTGTCCGTCACTGCGAATCCTAAGGGAGGCCACTTTCACTGTCTGCTTCTCTCCTCGTCGAACCACTCGCTTTCCCAACTGACCAACGAGGACAGATCCGAGGGTTTCGAAGATGGTGGCAAGAATGTATGCTTGGACGAGGGTGAGCGCTTTCGAGCCCACGGAAGTGCCGAATGCGTTGGAGACGTCATTCGCACCCATTCCGAAGCCGAGAGCGAAGGCCAGGATGATTCCCACGATCAGGGCCCAGAGGGTCTCGTGTTGCAGGGTTGTCACGTCCATCACGGCCGAGGCTATCGTGCTGATGTCCATGGCAAGCCGAGTCTGCAAGGTACGGTAGGCTGAGGAAGGCCGCTTCATCAACACATTTGCTTTTTAAAGCACCATGACATGACGACTTTTTGAAAAATAATTGGAAGGAAATCGGTATTCGGAGTATCTCTGCATTCATAAGCGGAAATTACTATGACAGTGATATAGTATCTATAGTAATTATATTGTCAGAAGAAAAATAGATCAACAAAATATTATCACAGAGCAGGGAAGATCCTGGAGATGGACACGGGACTGTCTATGTACATGCATAAGCATTGTTTGTGAAGTCAACAAAGGAGCGGCACTGATAAGGAGAAGGAATGAAGGAAGCCAGCTGGCAACTAGCCAAGAGCCGTCTGGGATTGCCCAGAGCAGACCATTCTGGCAAATCAGGTGAAGGGAGTAGCCGGCTTATATGTCTCTTTGTTGGTCTCTTTCTCTTTCGCTCTTTCAATCTCTCTCCTTATCTCCCCCCTCTCTCCCTCTCTTTCACTCTCTATTTCTTTCTCTCTCTCGTTCTCTCTCCCTCCCTCTCTCTCTCTCTCTTTTATTCTCAATCTCTCCCCTCTCCGCCCCTCTCGACTCTCTGAAATTCCAGTGATGCTCCTGCTGCACTATGGAGCCATGCACTGAAGCGTAACCAGTCCCAATTTTTCCCTTGGCCTCCAACACTCTCTCAACTGCAGTCATCTATCTTACTCATCTCTCCTCTGTCGTCTCTCTCTCTCTCTCTCTCCCTCTCTCTCTCTCTCTCTCTTTTCTTTTTTATCCTCTGACGGATTTGTGTTCGCCTGCTCATTTTGAAACAGTGGCACATGAAATACATGCCCACATTTTTATAGTCTAGTAATCAGCTCACATGAACGGAGTAGAGAGATAAAAAAAGAAGAGTAGGAGAAGAAGGGAGTTGGTGAGGGTTGTCGTGGAGAGAGGGGCCCATGGCAAGAACACAAAGAGTCTCTTCTCTTCCGCCCTCTCTCCGCTACTCGTTCAGTTACCTTCTTTCATCGACGATACTGCAGTTGTCAGTGACAGCAGTTGAATGGAAGGAGGAGTCAGAAACCACTTCTCTCACTGTCAGGCATCCCCGTTTCATCCTTTAGGATCACGAAATGGAGTAATCAACCACTCCGTGAAAGAATTCCAGAGATTGTGTTCTACTGTAGCATAAAAGGCTAATGCCTCATCCATCTTGCCTTCCCTCATGCTGGGTTAGTAACATATAATAAAAAAAGTTGGACATGAATAAAGAATACATAAAAAATTGTTAGTATCAAACAAGGTACAGAACTATCCGTTAATTAATCTCTTCCAATTTCAACATTCTTCATTCTTCTTTCAGAAAGAAAACGCAAGCAGTCAGAATTCAGGAAAAAGCATCGTAAGATAAAAGTGAAGGTATTCCTTGCTTTATATCAACATCATATTGAGAGATAAAGAAAAGGGAAGTCAACAGAATTCGGGAGTGCTCTCGTCTCAGTCCGATGCTCCGGCGTCGCTTTTAATATCTCCTCTCAGGGTTGAGCCACCCCCCCCCCTTCCTACGCTTGTTTGATATTCACCTTGTTTCTTCCTTTCTTCCCTTCCCCACGCTCTTTCTCTTTGTTTTCATTTCCCTTACTTTCTCTGCTGCACTCTTACCTTCCCGTGATATCCTTCTTGCTTTCCTTTCCCCTCTCTTTCTCTCTCCATATTACACTCTCTTCCCCACTTGTTCCCTCCCCTACAGTTCTGCAGAAAGAGAGGCTGCTAACATGAGAGCAAAGGGGCGCGAGTGAGTCAGAAGGAGCAACTCTATGGTCAGGAGACGGTCTCGACCAGCCGATCCCTTACTCTTCTCTACATATACTTTTATCTTTTCGATTCCTCTCCCGCTCTCTCTCTCTCTCTCTCTCTCTCACTTTGCTCTCTTAACTCTGTTCACCGTCATAACATCAATGTCCCCTCTTTCACGGGCTCTCCCAGAATTATGGAAGGTGGAGAGTGCACAAACAGTTCAAACCACCTGTCGTGGACGTTTCTAGCTAAATATGGAAGATGACGTGAGTCTTTTCTGCTTGGCCTTGTCACTCTCCATTCAGTATAAATGCTGTTAAAGCATAAAAGATCGCGTCATGATCATCATAAACGAAGGAGATACAGTGGGATTATGGAGAGAGAAAGAGAGAAGGAGACGGAAGGAGAGAGAAAGAGAGAAGGAGACGGAAGGAGAGAGAAAGAGAGAAGGAGACGGAAGGAGAGAGAAAGAGAGAAGGAGATGGAAGGAGAGAAAAAGAGAGAAGGAGATGGAAGGAGAGAGAAAGAGAGAAGGAGATGGAAGGAGAGAGATAGGGTGATGAGAGAGGGAGAGGAAAATGAGCAGAGAAGGAGACAAATACATTGAGGCGATGAGAGCGAGAAAGGTAAATGAGAAAGAGAGGCAAAAGACGGAAAGATCAGCCATTGCTACCACTTGAGTACAGTAAAGCTCGGGTATTTTAACACGACAGCAAACATTTCAGTGAACGGAGATTGTGACGGCTGAGAAATCATAATAACATTGACAGAGCGAGAATTCAACTACATTCTGGCGCGGTTCACTGAAAGACCATTCTAGAGTGACAGGAAGAGAGAGAGAGAGAGAGTGAGAGAAAGAGAGAGAGAGGGTACTGAGGAAAAGAACAGGATGCCGATGACACTGGCAATATCAGCAGTAGTCAGCAGTTGTGAGTTGTTGAGAACAAGTCTCGGATGCTACTTTCCCTCTCGAGTTGCACGATCTCTGTTCTACAACGCGACTCGCTATTCATTCCTTTATATTTATATGAGTAATGGTCCACAACAGTGAAACTTTTCTGACAATGTGGTGAATAAAAAATGTGATAGTAATTTTGTTAGGTGATATTAGAAATATAAATTTAAGTTCCTCGACGAAATCACGCTCCGCTTCTTTTGCAGAAAAGAATAGAAAACAGAAAGGTTCCATCATACAGCGGATGCAATTTAGAGGGGTTGAACAATCGTGTTGATTCATCCGCGAATAATCAAAAGACGCATTCCAACAGAACCATCACTCGGCAACAAAGGAGATCAATCACTACTCTACTACGAAAATATTCCCCGCTGCCACATTGTTCACATGCTGGAAACTGTCTAAACAATATGTATATTTATTTTCAGTCCTTTCAAAAATATTCATGCATCATAATGAGCTATTGCTCCAACGGTTATGAATACATATGACAGGTCATAAGTTTATTATATTATTATAATAACAGGGAGGGAACTCGTCATGAATTGAGGCAATTAGGCAGGCTGAGAACAAGGAAAAGAGGAACACAGTCATTTCTGAACATTCCAGAGAGTGGGTTAGGAAATAATATTTGTTTTTGTATCTATTGAAAGTCTTATTATCATTTAGTGTGCAAAATAGCTTTGCATACTGCATTCATGAAATAGCAGTCACATGTAAGAGAGTAAAGATTCAGGATGAGGTCATGGAAAGAGAACGAGAGGAAAGAGGTAGAGAATGAGAATGAGAAAGAGAGAAATGAGGAGTTTAGATGGCGGTGGAGAAAAGCGAGATCGGAGCAAGACTTCCATTCGCCATCTTCTCCTTTTCTCTTCTTCGAAGGGCATTCACAGCCGCCGTCAAAGTCGAGTCTAAATTCATTGCTTCAACCACTTCATGTAGAAGGCAATTTAATAATGATCAGTTCAATGAGAATGATCAATTGAATAAATGAAATAGTAATCAAACTTGAAGATGGCAGACTGGGAGGAATGACGGCTGGAGAGACGACGAAGGGGCGACGGGTCATTTGAAGCTACAAAGAATGACATTAAAGAAGAGAATTGACCCCGAGATATACGGAGGCTAATGTTATCAATAAAGAGTAGAAGATGCAAACCGTGAGCGAGGAGATGGGTTGAATGGCAGGAGGAAGCTGAGCAGAGAGAGCGATGTCACTGGTAGGAGATGGAGTGCCTGTCTTCTCCTCCTCTATCCGTCCCAGAGAACGAACCTGCAAAGGCATTGCCAAGTAAGTATTTCGAGAGAGAGAGAGAGAGAGAGAGAGAGAGAGAAAATGCAGCTAAAAATAACCTCGAGATTAGCAAAGATATCCGAAATTTCGTCTCCCAGCACGAGAACTGAATCATCTCCATCTTCTGATGAACTATAGAAAGTAGTTCCTGTTGATGACACTGTAGCAGTCGGAGAAGGGCATTGCAAGAAAGGGGCGGGGCCAATTCGCCCCCTTTCTGAGATCATTTCGCTCTCCTTCTCGATCACAGTACCGTCCTCAATGTCGGATGTAGGGCACGAGGATGAGGGGTGACGATTATTCTGATAAAAAGATAAGTATTAGAATCCGCTGAATGAGAGAATGAGAAAGTGAGAGAGAGGAAAGAGAATGAAGAGAGCGAGAGAGAGAGAGTGCGAGAGAGTGCGATAGAGAGCGAGAGAAAGAGAGACAGATACCTGGCCAAGCTCGAGATGTCGCACTCGGCTCTCGATGGAATGAATGTAAGAGAGAAGCCTGCATTCATCGATAACGGAGATCTCTTCTGCTTCTTCAGGAAGAGGCTGGCTGCTACGAGAACAGCGCAACTCGCGAAGAAGATCCTTGCGCTTGGCCTGCAGAAAGAGTATGAAAGAAGGAGAGAGAAGTAATACAGACAGACAGACAGACAGAGAGAGAGAGAGAGAGAGAAAGAGAGAGAGAAAGAGAGAGGGAGGGAGAGAAGGAGAGCAATAGTTATGAGAGAAGGCGAACAAGGAAAGAGCTGGAGTGAAAAGTTGTCGCCTCTTCCTCACTCCGCTCACTGCTGCCACATCCTTGGTCATCGCTCTCATTACCCTTTGGTGGATTTCCGATTCCAAGGGCATTCTGAATTGGAGAGAAGTCATTTTAAAAAGTGAAAGAAGAGAAAACTATAGCTTCTTTTATAAGAGAGGGAAGAATAACAGAAGGAGAGAGAGCGAGAGAGAGAGAGAGAGAGAGAGAACTAGAAAGAGTGAGGGAGAGAACTAGAAAGAGTGAGGGAGGGAGAGAAAGATTGAGAGAGAGTGCGAGGTAGGGAGAGAAAAGTAGAGAGAGAAAGAGTGAAAGCTGCATGGTTGAGAAAAGAGATTGACAAACTTGTCGTTGATCATCGAGATATAAGCAGAGTTGTTTTAGCTCTTCCTTCTCTTCAGTTTCTTCTTTCATCCGATTGTACACTTCCCTTAGCTTGGAACAGTATGCCCGCAACTCCTGGAAGGAAACTACCAATGTCTTGATTAAAAGAGGACACCAAATAAGAATGAACTCGTTCACCTGGCACTCTCATTGTCGCGTGCTATTTAGCAGTTCGCTACGTGAACATACAAGGAACAAATGAGAGTGCGAAGGGCGCGAATTTCGAAATCTCATATAATTTTTCGACGAACGCCCACTCTTAAATCTCTATGAACAAGTAATATAAAAATAGCGAAAACTTCGTGAAAACTCAAATAATTAACACAGAATTTTTCTACAAAGTATATATAACAATGCTACCTCTCTCCGCCCTCCCCTCTCTCTCTGTCTTTCCCCTCTCCTCTCTTCCCCTCTCTCGCTCTCTTTCATTCTCTCCACCTCTCTCTCTCTCTCTCTCTCTCTCTCCCTCTCTCTCTCTTCTCACTGACCCTTCGCATGAGTCTTTGAGTGTGTGCAGCGAAGCAATGCGAGTGATGGCTGAATCTCCTGAGTTTGTTGTTTTCCTTCTGAAGTCTCTCCACTTCTTCCATGAGTCTTGTGTTCTTCTCTGCCAGTCCTTTCTTCTCATTCTTCAGCATTCGAATCTCCGCAATATGCATCTGAGCAAAATTCGATTTGTTATGTTAGTAATTGGCACAAAAGTACTGGATTATTAATTCTCTTTCTAAAAATATTAGATTTAAAATTTCTTGCAAAATCTGTATTTATAGTATTTAAAATGTTAAATGAAGATACTATTTTAGTTAATACCCTAAGCTGAAGCGTAGATAAATGAAGTTTCATGACAGGAGAAGTAGGAGGAGTTTGAATGGCAGGCGGTCTATTTGATGAGGATGAACTCTCTCCAATTAACCAGGAACATACAAAACTCATCCCAAGAAGTTAACAAAATGTATTGCAGGGGAAGCAGACAAGAGCGGGGCGATGAAGGCGATGGAAGAGAGACGATTAACTGACTGCGAGAGAGTAAGAGATTTGAAGGGAGGTGAGACAGAGAGAGAGAGAGACGCAGAGAGATAAAGATAGGGGAGAGACAGATAGAGATAAAGAAATGAGAGAGACAGAGAGAGAGAGAGACAGAAGAGATAAAGAAACTAGAGAGAGACAGAGAGAGAGACAGAAGAGATAAAGAACCGAGAGAGAGAGAGAGAGAGAGAGAGAGAGAGAGAGAGAGAGATAAAGGAAGGAGAGAGTAGTTCCTGAATAGGATGGGCCAAGCAGTTATGACTGGCAGCAAAGGCGTGCAGAATTCCAAAGACTCAATGCCCCAGGGAGCGTTCAGATGAATTGTGAGTGAGAAGGATCTTGGCACTTTGAGAAGAGGAGAGAAGGGAGGGAGAGAAAATAGCCGATGGCTGAGCAAGCATCTATCTTGCACCAGAGGATGGCAAAGGTCAGGGCATTTACGGATGACACGCCGAAAGGTATACAGATTTCATCAATTAAGAACATACCAAAAGATAGGGGAACCGGGAAGGAGAGAGAGCGAGAGAGATTGAGAGAGAGAGAGAGAGAGAGAGAGAAGGAGAGAGGGAGAGAAAGGGAAGCACAAACTACCTGAATTCGTCGATTGGAATCGGAGATGATAGAATCCTGGCGGGAGAGAAGACAAACGTTTTCGGTGCTGGCCTTTTGGAGACGTTGTTGGAGATGAAGTTGAGAGGAGGTGAAGAGAGAGGGGGAAGAAGCAGAGGGAGAAGGAGAGGGAGATGTAGAAAGAGGAAGAAAAGGAGGCAGTCGTGCACGATGGGAAGGCTGAGGATGAGGATCATAAATGGAATGGAATAGATTAACGAGGAATAAGATCAGACCTGACTCGTCGACGCCTTGGGCAGACTGATCCGAAATGCGGGCTCCGTCATTCCCTTCTCCTTCTCTCCGCTGCCAACTGAACAACTTATTATCATTTTCCAATTATGAATGAATACTCATTATTGAGAAAAGAGGATGTGGAAGGCATCCGATTGTCATTCAATGAAAGTGAGCGAGAGATGAGAGGGTGTTCCTTACACGACTAACTGCTAATGCAAGACCGATTCTCATGCAATGGGGCCGATTGAGTGAAAGCAGAGCGAAGAATAGCACGCAAGCAGAAGGGAGCAAAAAGGTAAGAAAAGGACAGAGAGTGGTTAGGCGAGACAAATTGGAGGGAAGAGAGAAGGCAAAAGAAGAAGTGAGAAGGTGAGAGGGCCGCTTCTCACTTCATCCCACACTCTTCTCTACTTTCATTCTTTCAATGTCCTCTATTTAAAGGCTTCAACAAAATGAACACCAATCCGAAAAAAAAGGAAAGAAATGATAACAGTCGAATGTTTAGAAGGAGAGACTGATTTTAGGGTGGCATATGACGATGAAATACCCACTGGGAACATGTGATCTACCTGCACATAAAGTGAAAATAGTGCAGCAGTCTTCACTCGCCCGCTCTCTCTCTGGCTTACTTGCTCTCTTTCTCTCCCACTCTCTCTACCTCTTTCCTCTCTCATACTCACTATCCTTCTCTCACTCTCTCTATCACTCTCCCTCTCTCATACTCTCCATCCTTCTCTCACTCTTATATCTCTCTCCCTCTCCCATACTCTCTATCCTTCTCTCACTCTCTGTCTCCCTCGCTCACTCGCAGGTTCCGTTGCTCACTTCCTTTTCATTCACATTTTCTCTCTCTCTCTCTCTCTCTCTCTCTCTCTCTCTCTCTCGAACGCTTCCTTATCTTCGTACATAGATACATACATTCAAAAAGAAATATCGCGGCATAATTTCAGTAAGCAAAATTTTTAATTTTTTAAATATTTAGAACAGCTATAAAGGGCCACTGATGGTCCACTAGGTATCTCATTAGCGTTGACAAGTTGCATTTCAGTATAGATCAGAGAAAGAGAGAAAGAGAGAAGAGAGGAGAGAGAAATAAAGAGAGAGGGAAGGGGTAAGAGAGTGGGAGTTAGTTAAGAGATGGCAGAGAGGCATAGAATGCTAAATCGTGAGTTGTCATCTCGACAGGGCACGCTGTAAGAGCGAGAATGAACGGGTGATCAACAAGAATTGAGGAGTTGCCTGAGGGGGGATGAGAATGAGGGGAGGGATCAGATTGACTGGAGCGATGAGAAGCTGCAGAAGTACGCATTCAAATGAATTGAGCCAGAATACAAATTTATACATGAAAGGGTGAAAGAAGAGACGAAAAAAAAGTTTGGTAGAAGATATGCAGCGTCAGATTTCACTATTTTTCCTCAACCTCCCTTTCATTTCCATTTTCCTTTTCTCCTGTCATTATCTTTAAGGAATGTGCATCTTAGAAGATGCTCTTATATAGATCTCTGATTGCTTACCTGATGTTTCTAATGTTATGTGTCTTGTAAGAGAACAGAGAAGATGCGTCTGAGGAAGAATAAGCAAGAAATGTTGAGATGAAAAGAGAGAGGGAGAGACAGAAAGCGAGAAAGAAAGATAGATAGAAAGGAGAGTGAGAGAGAGGGAGAGAGAGCGGGGGAGAGTGAGATGGGGAAAGAAGCATGAGAAGAACAGAAAAGGTTACGAGTCGAGAACGAGTTCGCTGTGATCGGCGACACTACGAAGGGCACTCAATTGATCAGGAGGGAGGGAGAAAATTAGAGAGCGAGAGAGAAGAAAAGAGAAATTGAAGAGGGAGAGAGAATAAGAGATAAAAGGAGAGAGCGAGAGAAAAGGAGAGAGAATAAGAGAGAAAGTGAGAGAGGGAGAGAGAAAGAGAGAGAAGAAGAGAGAAAGTGAGAGAGGGAGAGAGAAGGAGAGAGAAGAAGAGAGAAAGTGAGAGAGGGAGATCGAGGTCGACTGTGATCAAACGGCCAAAGATTCAGGGAGAGAAGAGTGTGAATGGGGAGAAAGGAAGGAGTTGTATAATAGACACATGGGAAGAGAGAGGGGAGAGAGGGAGGGAGAGAGGGAGAGAGAGAGAGAGAGAGAGAGAGAGAGAGAAGAAGAAGGAGATGCGCAAGGCGCTCATCTACTTCTGCTATATCATGGTTGCAAATCGTGTTGACTGCTTCTTCGAAGCCTCTCATTTCTCTAGCTAATTTTTTTCTCTCTATCCCCTTTTTACTCCGTAACCCTCCACAACAGTAACAACATATTTTTCACTCTCCCAACGGCCAAAAGCATTGAAATACAAAATGTACGCTGCCTTCTTCTAGTTACTCTTTGTTCATGATGCTACTTTTGTTATGAGAGCTGTCCCTTTTATCTCTCTCTCTCTCTTTCTCTCTCTCTCTCTCTCTCTCTCTCTCTCTCTCTCTGTCCCTCTTTCCTTCGACCTTTCTTCCACAGTGTTTGTAAACACCTCTGACCTCTCACAACCATGTATGTAAAGCAGTGCCTCTAATGAATTGCCTGACCTTCCACCGCTTCACCCATTCCCACTATACTTCCTCTGTCTCTTTCTCAGTCTCTCTCTGTCTCCCTCACTTCTCCTTTCCTTTTTTCCTTTGTTGCCTATGGGCAACTTTTGCCTCTTTACACTGCTTTGTGATTCTGTCTTTGTTCACAATTCTGTAATTTAGGAATAGGAATGCGTATTGGAGAGAGCTTGTGTTTGGCAAATCTTCCATCGCTGGAAGAGAGCACTTCATTTTGCCACTTCCAGTGCCCACTTTCATTATTTGCATGTGTATAGATATCCCTTTGGTCGTTACTCCGTCGTCTTCTCTGCTGAATTCTCTGTCCACCTCCCCCTCCCCTTCATTCAACTGAAATGACCCGAACGTGGTCCAAGATTGCTCTCTCCCTTTTCTGCAATACAACTCCGCAACACTCGTCGCTCAACAAATTCTTATTACCAGCACTTTAATCTTGCCATTAAATTCGGCAGAAATGATTATAGTTGTCATTTTCCTATTATTTCATCTCATGTGCAATGTACGTTATTACAATACGATACAATATTGTGCTCCTCCATGCTGAAGAATTCTGAGCGGATTTTTGGTTAGACTGTAGCAAATTAGGAGGTGTCATCATCCTAATTGAGGACCATAGGAGAGACGGCTTAAATAAAGAAAAAGAGAGATGAGGGAAAGAAAGAGAGCGAGAGATAGAGAGTGAGAGGGAGTGAGAGAAAGTGAGAGAGAGGAGAGAGAGAAGAGAGATCGTGATCGTTTCATCAGAGAAGGCCGTTTATCTTTGAGTACGATCAAGCTCCTCCATTCCCTCCTTCGGAGTTGCGATCTGTATCTTTCCATGGAGTCAATTTCAGTATCTGTTTTTCCCCTCGTTCTCTCGCTGCCTCTCTCACCTTTGCGTGGTCTCTCAATTCTTTCTCTCTCATCTCCTTCATTTGTTCTTGTTGCTGTGCATGACAATGTATGACAAGTAATGCTCTCCGTTACCTTCTTCCTTCTTATAAAGGAATTCTTCGTGCTAATTTCTCCATATATTGCTTGTTCGCAATTTCATCTCTACTTCCTGTCAATTTTGATCATAACAGGCAACATAATATTTACAAAGCGAGTAAGAAACTCAAGTTTCTCCGAGCTTTGAAAAACACAGCACGAAAAGGTAGCCTAATTACTCTAGTAAGTCGAAGACTCAAAATCGAATATAGCTGTTATTTTGCAATCTTATTTTTCTATGAAGAAATAAGTAGTGAGAGGAAGAGATATCAAAGGAAGGGAAAGTGCTCCAATTCTCCCACCCTTTTCCCCCTTCCTTTCCGTTGTCTTTTCCCTTGCGGTCATCTACCTTCTCCTTTCTCAATCACGTTTCCTTACATATCAGACAGTCGAATAACTGAAAGTTGCAAGGTTCCTATTTGATATGTAGACCAGTATGCCAATAAACATCGCATGATATCATTCCAACTCATTCTTACCGTCCTCCCACACTCCAACATCTCGCCTCTCTCTCCTTCTCTCTCTCTCTTTCTTTCGCTCTCGCTCTCTCTCTCTCGCTCTCTCTCTCTCTCTCTCTGTCTCTCTCTTCATTAACATTAGTTTTAAGGAGATCGACGTGCCGGAGAAGTGGGTGCGAAGCCTTAATCTTCGCAGAATGCAGTTGTAAGAGAGGGATTCGAGAAGGAGAGAATAGAGAGAGAAGAGAGAGCGTGTAGAGAGGAGAGAGGAGAGAAAAGCAGAGAAGATGAGTGGCCAGAACTTCGTCACTGACTGCTTCTACAACCTGTCTACCGACGAGCGAATCGATCTTTTCAAGGTCATCTCCTTTGTCATTTTGAATACTAATAGTATAGTGGACACTGATAGCTCTTTCGTTGAGTCTCACTCTGCCTCCTCGAAATTCTCTCCAAAGTTGCTTCAACGTGTGAGCTTCTTCTTTGCTTTGTTGCCTGAGGCGCTTGAATTGGGAGTGCTTCCAGCCTCTCCACCTTCTCCTTTCAATCCATTTGCGAACCTCTTTAAGTCCTCTCCTGCTCGTGATTCGTATTTGCTTGCTGAGAAGAAAAAAACCAGATGAAATTCGCATGAGGAGAGGACTGAAAACCCTCTATCCAAGAAAATCAATCGCAAAGTGGACTGCATAGATATCATGACGTCATTCTGTTCATATACGGCCTTTTATTCCATTCATTTCCATCAGATGGATAAGGTGAGAAGAAAGACTAGCCAAGAATTGTAGAGACGCCAAGGTCTCCGTCTGGACCACGTTTACCACTCGTATCTGGGATGGATGACTCTCCCCTTCGCTCTCTTCGGGGCCATCGCCACTCTCCTCTTCGCCATCACTGTTTTCCAGGCTGTGCAACAGAAGAGAGTCTCCAGGAAGTCTGTCTCTTCTCTCAGTCTCCCTCCTTCTCTCTCTCTCTCTCTCTCTCTGTCTCTCTACCTCTACATATCTCTCTCTCTCTATCTCTGACTTCCTCTCTGTCATTCTCTCTCTCTCTATCTGTCGTCTCTCTCTTTCCCTTTCTTTCTGTGTCCCTCTCTCTCTTCTTGCCTAGTTATCTCTCGTTCTTTCACCCTCTCTCTCCCACTGCAGATGTTACGTGCTTCTTCTGAATCGTGCAGTTGGTGACATGTTCACCTGCCTGACTGCCTTGTGTACCTGTCTCTACATCTTCTACTCAAGGGACATCAAGTGAGTGCGTTGTGAGTCTCCTCTTGGCATGAGAATGGTTTCAGTCGTGAAGTGATTTCCCTGATGGAATCATTCTTCTCTGGTTCTTTCTGGTCTGGGATGGTCTCCTACACCTCCCTCTCCTTCCTCAAACTCTTCGCCGTTTCTCGACCCTTTGACTACAGAAAATGTGTCACTATGAAGCGCTGCATTTATCTCATTATCGGCAGGTAATTGCTGTTGTTTTGATGCCTTGGATTTTAGAAGAAGAATATTGTTTTATCAGCTGGGTAATGTTCGCATTGATTGTCTCGTATGGACTGACAATGGGCGCGCTTGTCAAAATCCCGATCCTCAACGAATGGAGCGGATGTAAGATGGTTAGCTTTTTCATACATTTTTGCTGCATTAAAATATTTTCCGTCTTCATCTTTAATTTTTGAAGGAAACTTGCCTTCGCTTTATGTACCGATCAAGGAACATCTTAACCATCTCAGTCTACTTTTTTACTCTCGTTGCTTTTGCAATAACAGGTCAGAAATGCCAGTGAAGGTGAGAGAGAGAGAGAGAGAGAGAGAGAGAGAGAGAGAGAAAGCTGGTCTGTGTATTTTTGGGGTTGATATTAATATGCATCATATTATATTTATGTTAATTAATAATGCACTGTGAGTGGATTGAGGGGGCGGTTGGTTTGGCATGATTGCTGATTGTGAGAAGATTGGACGACTCATGCATGTGGACTAATGCCAGCATCACTCCTCTTCCTTTCAGTTGTACTCATAAAGAGAGCTCAGCGTTTCGTCGATTCCTTCAAGAAAGGTCGGTCATCCACGACTTCTTCAGAACCCGGAAGAATAAAAACTACTCGATTTCCACTCTGGAAACTTTCTCTCAATGTCTTGACATTTGGAGGCCTCTACCTCTTTTATGTCATTTGGTGAGCTCTTATATCAGTAGTCCGCATTAGCAAAAATCAAAAACACATTTATGTATGTATATATTATACATACATACATATGTATTTGTTATGTTATGTTCGTCATTTGCATTTTAGTGATCTCGATGAAGAGATTCGGAATTAAACAGCAAGCAATTTTTTCTACCTTCTAGGTGTTTGTTTAACCTCTCCAATCGGGATCAGTGCTTCTTCATGAGAAACTACACTGAGATGATGCGAATTCTTGCATTCGTTCGCTGCTCGATTCTCTTGAGAATTTGCATAGATCCTGTACTTTCTTTCTTCACTGATTTCCAGGTTCGCAAATGAGTGGCTCTGCTAAATTCGTGGTAGTTCTATTAGTGTTCTAATAAGTTTAATTTTCTCCATACTTATTTCCATTCCTTTAAGATCCGGCGTGGGTTCTTGCTGTTATTCGGAATGAAGAGAAAGCTGACATTCTCTTCGTCTCGAGGGATATTCCAGCCTAGAGATGCAATGACTGCCGTGGAGGAGAGAAGCAGTTCTGGCAGCAGCTTCACTCGGAATACCAAGCAGATAAATGAAGAAGAATCCACTGTCAAGACCATTACTTGATGTCGTGTACTATTTCTCTCCCTTTCTCTCACATCTTGTGTCGAAGATTGAGAAGCATAGATCTGGTCTTCATCTTTTCATCTTGTTATAACTTACCTTGAAGTAGATTAGTGTTACGAAGTGCATGCTTGAGATGAGACGGGTCTCTTTTGTTACCGACCGGTGCATTTTTTACCCATCGAATGGGAGACAATTCAAGGTTCCTCTTTTGCTTCACTCAATTATTTCATGGCGCTATTATAATCTCTCGTTTTAAGACGGGTCGCCCCCACTCGATAGACAATCATCCGATTTTCTTCCTCTTTCTCAGTTCGTCATTGTGTCCTTCACACTAATAAATACAGTTAGCAGGTCAATGTTTTTGAATCTCGCACGCGCATTCTTGAATTCCGCGGAACACGAATTTATTTGCACATTGAAGACGAATTTTGAAGCTTGAGTTGAATGAGAGTAATTGACAAGTATATAATGTGAGGAGAGAGAGGGAGAGAGAGAGAAGGAGAGTGAGAGAGGGGGTAGAGAGGGGTAGAAGGCACTTCTGTTGGGGAGGGCGAGGCAGACAAAGACAGAAGGCAGGATGTCAGTAGATGAATACACAGGCAGACACTGTCTCGTCATGAAAACACTTCACTCTTTAACTAGGAGACTAGACTAACCATAAGCGAAGAGAGTGAAGGAGAGAGAAGACGAAAGAGAGAAAGAGAGGGCTACTCTGGGCAGCAGACAACATCGAGAATAGCAAAATCGTTCGTGAATTATCACAAATGATCATACATACAACATGTGGAAGGAGAGAGTATACAGAAGCTGGAGACCGGTCTTCTCAGGCAGAGAAAGAGAGAAAAGGTCGCAGAGTGCTTCGTTTAGTAGAAGTCGCGTGCAAACGACGTCGATCTGAAGAGAGCTAAGGTACGGTTGCCATTGATATTAGACGATGGATAGAACGGAGAGAGAGAGAGAGAGAGAGAGAGAGAGAGAGAGAGAGAGAGAAATGGACTGACCGCATGACGGCAGAAGATGCGGAATGAGGAAGTCCATTGGGGCCAGCCGGGAGCGAGCCTACGGGCGGGGCCACTGAGGCGGCCGAACGGGTCTTGGCGCGGAGCTTGGACAGACAGTTCTCTGCGAGGTCCGCACGCTCCTCCGCGTCGTCCAATTGGGCCTAATGTTGAATGATTTAGAGAAAGAGGAGAGAGAGAAGAGAGAGAGGGAGAGAGAGAGAGAGGGAGGGAGGGAGAGAGAAGAGAGACGGAGAGAGAAGAGAGAAGGGTGACAGACAGAAAGGATGAATAAGTATGTATATATAAAGAAGGAGATGGAGGAAAAGAGAAGGATAAAGCAAATCTCACTTGGAGCTGTCGGTATTTGCCGAGGTTGGTGGCAGCAACTTCCTCAGCCTCTTCGACCTGAAGAATAATCAGAGTAAAGATGGAATGATGAAAAAGAGCGAAGGAATGAGTGAGCCAGTCTGACCTGTCTCTTGTAAGTCTTGAGCTTGCCCTGCAGTTTGTCCACGAGCTCCTGGAGCTTCTCGGTGTTCTTCTTGTCCTCCTCGACCTGGAACTCGAGTTCCTTCGTGCGTCTCTCGGCCTTGCGATAGCACTTGTCCGTGTCCTGATGTCTCCTCTGCTCTCCGTCCAGTTCTTGCTCGAGTGAGCGGATTCTCTCCTCCAGCTTGGCGATGATCTTCTTGCCTCCCTTCAGGGCGGCGGCCTCGGCTTCGTCAAGGCGCACTTGCATCTCCTTCAGCTGCACTTCCAGTCCCCTGCGGATTCTGTCGACGTGAAGGGAGTGCTCTTGCTCCTGACGCAGCTCTTCCGCCAGCCTCGCCGCATCCGAAGCGGCCTTCTTGCCGAGTTCATCAGCCGTCTTCAGCTCAGCCAGAGCTTCGTCCAGTTCGGCCTGCAAAGGGGCTTATTCGACTAATTAGAGAGAGAGAGAGAACGGGAGAGAAAGAAAGAGGGATGGAGTAAGGGAGAGAGAGAGATAGATAAAGAGAGTGAGAGAGACATACATGGAGAGCCATGAGCTCGCCCTCGAGCTTCCTCTTCACTCCGGTGATGGCGTTGACTTGGTTCGAGAGGTCGTTGCATGTCTCGCGCAGCTCGATTGCATCTGCTTCTGCTGCACGACGGGCACGCTCTGCTGCTTCCGCCTGCAGAGAGAGAGAGAGAGAGAGAGAGAGAGAAAGAGAGAGAGGAGAGAGAGAGAGGTGGAAGTCAGAGAGAGAGTAGGAAGAGAGAGAAAGGAGAGCGAGAGAAGAAAGACGGGAGGCAGAGCGAGTAGAAAAAGAGGAGAATGGCAGGAAAAAAGGTACCTGAGTGACCGCCTCCTCCTTCTCCTGCTGGATGACAGCAGCGCGTCTCTCTGAGGCGAGGAACTGCTCGCGGATATCGTCTCGGAGTCGCTGCTCCTCTTCCACCTTAACTCCATTCCATTCATTCATATTCTTCCTTTCTTTCTTTACTCGTCTTCTCTCTCTCTGTCTCTGTCTTCTCTCTTCTCAATCTTCCCTCGTATTTCCCACCTGGAGCTGTAGCTCGCGGACAGTTTCCATGTACTTCTTGATGGTCCTCTGAGCGTCAGCATTGGCACGGTTGGCGTGATCGAGTGCGATCTCGAGCTCGTTGATGTCTGACTCCAGCTTCTTCTTGATACGCAGCGCCTCTTCCTTGCTCTTCATCTCCTGCTCCAGCGTCGCCTGCAGCATTCATTATTCTCATTAGAATGCTGTCATACAATGCTGAATAGAAATGTAGCTCTAAAGGCAGAAATGACTGGCCTGCATGCTCTCGAGAGCGCGTTGGTGGTTCTTGCGAGTGTTCTCGAACTCTTCCTCCTTCTCCTGGATGCGCTTCTCAATCTCAGAGCGAATCTGCGACACTTCAATCTGCGCGCGGAGAACCTTGGCCTCTTCAGCCTCCAGGGCAGCCTCTGCCTCGTCCAGTCCCTTCTGCAACTCCTCCTTCTCCACTTCCAGACGACGGACGATCTTTTGCAGCTCGTGCACGGAGCTCAAAGGAGTTTGATAGAATAGTTTAATGCGTGATCTTGATTAGAAGAAAATGAAAGGACAAACCGGCCGCCCTCGGTGAGCTGATCGGTGAGGTCCTTGACCTCCTGAGCGAGACTCTTGTTCTCGCGACGCACTCCCTCGAGATGCTCTCCGAGTTCGTCGAGAGAAGTGCGCGCCTTGAAGAGGTCGGTGGAGAGATTGCGGTTGTCCCTCTGAGTGGCGTCCAACTCGGCCGAGAGGTCATCGACCTTCTTCCTCCACTCGTCGACGATTCGGTCGAAGCCCTTCTGCTTCTTCTCGAGTGCCGATGCGTACGCCGAGGCTCTCTCCACATCCACTTGAGCATCGTCGAGGTCTCCCATCAACTTGTGGCGAGTCTTCTCCAGAGACGCGATCTTCGAGTTCGCAGCCTCGTTCACTTCCGTCAATTCCTGCACTTTCGCTTGTAGCTTGCGTCTGAAAGAGAGAAGAGGATGATTCGGAAGACAAGGTGAGTTCTGACTTGGCCTCCTCGATCTCGTCGAGTTTGGCGAGTCCCTCCGACTCGAAGCGGGCCTTCCACTGCTGAATCTCCGCGTTCGCCTTCGACAATTGGCGGAGAACCTCAGCCTTGGCTTCAGACTCCTCATCGAGTTGTTCACGGAGACTGTCGCTCTCGTGCTCGTAGTTCTTGACTTGTGCAGCCTGAGACTGACGCTCACTGCAAGGAAGATCTTGAGATGGCAGAGAGAGAGGCAGAGAGACAGAGAGAGAAAGAGAGAGAGAAAGAGAGAGAGAGAGAGAGAAGAAGAGGCGAAGAGAGAGAGAGTAAGCTTACCGGCTCTCTTCGTCGTAGTTTCTCTTGGTCTCTTCGAGCTGGCTGGCCAGCTGCGTCTTCAGGCGGTGGAGGGAGTTGCACTGAAATATTCCTCGTTGTACTCCATCACTGTCTCATTTCTCCGATGTCTTGCCTGGTTCTCTAGATCCTCGAGCTGACGGCCGAGGTCTCCATTCTCGTTGTTGAGACGGGACTTGAGAGAGGCGAAGTCCATGAGTTGTCTGCATGGAATATCCTCTATTTCGCTCTCTCCCTCTCTCTCTTTCTTTCTCTCTCTCTCTCTCACTCTCTCTCTCTCTTTCTTTCTCTCTCTCTCACTCTCTCTCTCTCTCTCTCTTTTTCTGACCTGGATTGCTCGTCTGCCTTGCCCTGCAGCTCGGAGAACTGAACCTCGAGTGACTTGAGTACCTTCTCGAGTTCCTGCTTGGAGCGCGTCTCCTGGTCTGCCTGTGCATTGGCTGCTTCGATGTCGCGTTGAAGCTGCGCGCGATCCTACAAAGTTCTCGCCTTCCTTAATTGTCTCCTTGCCCTGCTCCTTGCCTTGTCTCCCTTGGCCTTGAGTTTCTGGATGGTCTCGAGTTGGTCGGTGAGTTCTGCGACGGAGTCGGTCTGCTTCTTGCGGAGCGATGCGAGTTGAGTCTCGTGGTTCAGGTTCGACTCCTCCAGATCACGCCGCAGCTTCGCAAGTTCAGCTTCGCGCTTCTTGTTCGATTCGATCTACAACTTCATTTTATCTACACATAAAAATAGCCTTTCTTCCTCTCTCTACTGGAAGTAGATTGGATGTTTAGTGACCTGGGCGGCGGTGGCCCCGCCCTGTTCATCGAGTTTCTCGGAGAGTTCTTCGAGTTCTCTCTGGAGGTCGCTCCTGGAGCGGTCTGCCTTGGATCGAGATTGTCTTTCATTCTCGAGCTCCTCCTCCAACTCCGCCACACGTGCCTGCAGCTCCTTGACCTGTCTCTGCAGCTTCGCCACCATCGATGTCTCTTCTTCCAACTTCGTGGAGAGAGTGTGCAGGTCTGCTTCCTTCTTCTGTAATCATTCTTCAATCATTTCTCTTTCCTCACCTGATTTCAATTTCATTGTCAATGAAAGATGTTTGCCTTGAGGTTCTGCTCGACGTCGTGTTTCTGCTTGGTGATCTCCTCGATGTTCTCAGCTGCGACCTTGAGGTCTCCCTCGACCTTCCTCTTTCCCTTCTCCAGGTCCTGTCGAGTTCTCTTCTCCCTTTCGATGGTGTCCTCCAGATCATCCATCTGCTGCTCCAGCTTGCTCTTCAGCTTGTTCATGTGATTTACTTTGTCCTCTTCTGCCTGGAGATCCTCCATGAGCTTGCGGTTGACCTGAAAAGGAAGTTTGATATGAGACTGAAAGTGGTGGCGGAGTGGCTGGCTGACCTCCTCTTGGTGCTTCTTCTCCTTGTTCAGCTTGGCGACTGCCTCGTCTTGAGCAGCCATCTCATCTTGCAGAGAACGGATGTTGTGCTCGCGGCCCTGCTTCTCGTTCTCCGACTTGCGAAGAGACAGCTCCAGGTCCTGGAAAGGTGGGAGAGAGAGAGAGAAGGCGACGGAGAGGGAGAAGAGACAGGGAGAGAGAAGAGAGAGGGAGAGAGAGAGAGGAGAGAGCGAGTCTAATTTGTGATGTAACCTGGATGTTCTTCTTGAGATTGTCGATCTCTCCCTCGGCCTTCTTCTTCTGTCTGCCGAGATCCTCGTTCTTGTCTTCCATGTCAGCGAGTCTGTCTGAGATGTCGTTCAGCTGCTTGTCCAAATCGTTCTTCAGGGCGGTCAACTTCGCGTTTTTCTCCTCGGACTCCTCCAAAGACATTTTCTTTCGCCGAAATGCGAGAAATAAAAAATAAAGCGAAAAGAGTGTATTCACGTATGAATTTATGTAGGTGTACCTAAAAGTGATTGTCTGCTAATTGAATGACCTGAAGGTTGGCCTTCTCCTTCTCGAGATTCTGGAAGAGTTGATTCTTCTCATCCACGAGCTTGGAGAGTTGTTCCTCGAGTTCCTTTCGGTTTCCTTCCTCGCGGGTGAGCTGCTCCTCGAGAATCTTGATCTTATCTGACAACTTGTCCATCTCCTCGGCTTCCTTGCCGGCCTTCAGCATCGGCTTGACCTAAACAATCGACAAGATCAGCATCGTTTAGTGGAAAGACATATTGATACCACAAGTGGCAGCTACATACATACATATGCATAATAATTGCTATTATATTTTCTATATAATAGCAATAGTGAGATTAGGATTGTAGCCGAAAAATGAATATTCAAGACTTGAGTAATGACTGAAGAAAGTACGGATGGACAAAGGAACGAATGAGCGTCTCGATAGTTTTGTAATGCTTGAAGATTGCGTAGGGGGAGAGCGGAATGCCACAAGAGAGCGAGAGAGAGAGAGAGAGAGAGAGAGAGAGAGAGATAAAGAGAGCGCGAGAGAGAGAGAGAGGAGGAAGAAGAGAGTTGAGAGAAAGAGTGTTGTGACTTCCCACACTCTCTCTACTCTCCTTCTGTCTTGCTCTTTTTTCCTGATTAGATGTGAAATCTTTACAGCCTCGATGCCCTGAACGCTGTGGCGAGAGAACATCTGCGCGATAATTGGATGGATGAAGTGAGATAGTGTGAGGAATGGAGAGAGAGATCGACAAAGAGACACCAAGATAAGAAAAGCAACCGAAGGATGATACAACATTTGTCCGGAATTTCAAAATTGTGGTAGCATTGTAATATTATAGACCAAAATAGGGATTGTAAGGCACATAAAAATGAGAGGAGTCCGCACCTTTCCGTACAGCTTGAACCACTCCCACGTGCGCAGAGTGCACCACTGACGGACGTTGCGCTGCACCACCAGAAGACCTGCCAGGGACAGGGATGCTTACCATTCTTGAATTACTGCTATTCCGTCTTTATTTAAAAAGAGAAGGATGGAAAGATAAGTGAGATTGTCTTGGAGAATGAATGATAGATTGGGAGGGAGGCCGAGAGAAAAGAGTGAGATAGAGAGAGAAGAGAGAGAGAGAGAGAGAGAGAGAGGGAAGAATAAGAGAGAGATATAGAGGGAAGAATAAGAGAGACAGAGAGAGAGAGAGAGAGTATACAAGTGAGAAATATATCTACCGGCGCGCTGCTGCGATCTTCTCTTGCAGTCGACGACTCCAAGGTATCCACGGATCTGGGCCTGGAAGTTGGTCATGATTCTGCTCAGAATCTCATCACGCAGGTCCTCGAGACGAGCAAGTATTCCGGCCTGGAAAATGACAGAGAGATGAGATGAGGTGAGAGGTTGAGAGAGAGTGATACTGAGAGAGAGGGTGATAAAGAGAGAGAGAGAGAAAGAGAGAAAGAGAGTGACCTTGAAGAAGATCTTAGTGGTTCCGATCTTGAACTCCTCGTCGCTGAGGTTGCCGTCGTTGACGAGCTTGTCGGTGATGGCAATGCCGGCCGCCTTGATGTCGTCGTTCTTCGCTGCGTCCGCTGCGAGAATCGCGTAGCGGTGACGGAAGTCATCGTAGAGCATTCTGATGGCAAAAACGATTCAACCCATCTCTCTCACTCTCTCTCCTCCCTCCCTCTATCCCCTCTCTCTCTCTCTCTCTCTCTCGTTAATTCGAACCTGTTAGGGAAGCCCTTTCTGCAAATGCGGATACCCTCGAGGACACCGTTGCAAGTAAGCTGTAAGTAGTGAGTTGATGTTGTGCCCCACAACAAGTTGTATCAGAAGTGACCTGGTTGAGGACGAGCGGGGCGTCGATGAGGCCGGACTGCTTCTTCTCGTTGGGAATGATGCAACGGATGAAGTGGGGATGAGTCTGGTAGAGCATGTTCATGAGGTTGTTCAGGGACTCGCGGTAGATCATGGAGACAGTCATGAAGGAGCTGCTCTTTCCCTTCTTCTTTCCTGAAGTGACTCCAGCCTTGGCTGCCTCGGCTGCTTCCTCCTGAGTCTGGTAATCCTCCCAGATCGACAGCATGAGCTGGTTGCCCTGGCAATGCTTCAGCACAGCAACAGCCGTATCGTTCAGCGGGTCCTTGTTCTTCTCCAGGAAGTTCGTTCCGTTGTATCGCACAGTTCCGGCGTAGTGGACGATGGCGAAGTGAGCCTCCGCCTAAACTACTTCATTACACTTCTCTCTCTCTCTATCTCTTTCTCTCTCTCTCTATCAATGATGGTTTCTCAGTTTCACTGTCCCTTTCTCTCCTGACCTGTTTGCCCTTGGGTGGCTTGGGCTTTTGGAAGTTGGGGTGCTTGCCGAGGTGCTGGTCGTTCAGCTTCTGGACGTAGGTCATATCCGATGCCTTTGGAACGATGCACTCTTCATCGAGCATCGAGATGATACCCAGTGGCTGCAAGCATTCTCTGCATTCTCTTCCCAATCTTTCATCCTCCCTCTCTCTCTCTCTCTCTCTCTCTCTCTCTCACTTTATCTCCGTTTCTCCCTTTCTCCCTTTCTTGCAGTCTTCCTCAATATTTCTGACTCTCCATTGCCTCTCTCTTCGTTGACAGTCTTGCAAACCTTCTCAATGAGCTCAATGCAAGCTTGCAAGTCGAGACCGAAGTCGATGAATGTCCACTGGATTCCTTCACGCTTGTACTCCTAAAGATCCAAATGAGCTAATATACGAATGATTTCATCGCTCTATACGATAAAATTTTAACTTTTACAAAATAAGAAAGAAGAGATATTCAAACCTCCTGCTCGAGGACGAACATGTGGTGGTTGAAGAACTGCTGGAGACGCTCGTTCACGAAGTTAATCCAGAGCTGCTCAAAGGAGTTGAAGTCGAAGATCTCGAAACCGGCGATGTCAAGCACTCCGATGAAGTATCTGAATGGTAGAGAATGAGAGGAACCGAGATTGTGCCTGTTCGTACTTTCTCTCGATCTCCTTGGCGTCGAGTGTCTTGTTGCATCGACTGATAAGCCACTTGAACATGCGGGCGTAGATGGCCTTGGCCAGACCAGACACCGCCCAGTTCACCTGAAGACCTCTTTTCAGTCACAACCAGATCGCTTACTGTGAGAATAGAGAATGGAAGCTGGAATGACCTGCTCCAGGTTCTGCCCCTTGTTCACCCATTCTGTGCCAACTCGCACACGGGGCTTCACCAGGGCCTTCAGGAAATTCTCCGCTTCCACTCCGAAGCAGTGACCCACGTTGATGGCATCTAAACAGAGAGGGAGGGAGAGCTACTAGAGAAATAGACAAAGGATGACCAGAGAAAGAGAGAGAATTATTAGAGAAAGAGAGAGAGAAATAGAGAGAGAGAATACCTTCCTCTCCATCGGGCTCGGCCTGCTCCTCTCTGGGTCTCTGCTTGAACTTCATCTCTCCCATGTGCATGATACCGGCCACATTTTTGTAGAGATCCACGGTCTCATGGTCTTCGAAGCCCATGATGTCGAAGGCCTCCTGGGTCAGGCCCATTTCCTCCTTGTCGTTAACTCCCTCGATGGTGAGCTCGGCCTGGGAGCAGAAGTGGTAGTAGGAGACTTCGTTGTTGAGGTTGAGTTTGCCGCGAAGGCTGGCATCGTGGCCGGACATGATCTGGTAGAAGATGTGGTAGCAACGCTCTCCCGCTGCCTGTCGAACGACTCGAGACTTCTCAAGCAGATCTGCAGTGAACTCTCTTTCATTCATCATTCTTCATGCTTCATTTAACGGACAGTGCTCGATGTCGCCTCCAGCGAGTTTTCCAGAAGAAGAGAAATGAGTTCGGATGAACTTTCCGAAACGAGACGAATTGTTGTTTCGCACGGTCTTTGCATTACCGAAGGCCTCGAGGACAGGGTTCGTCTGGACGATCTGCTCTTCCAGTGTTCCCTGAAGGGGGAGGAGAGAGATGGATCAGACTGTAGACATAAAGAGAGAAAGAGAAAAGGGAAAGTGACGTACTCCCTTCTTGCCCTCCTCTCGCTCTCCTCCTCCTCCTGAAGCAGCGCTTTGAGTGGCACCAACGATGGCGAAGTACGAGATAACCTGAATTGATCCATCCATTTCCATATGAATGATCTAACTGGAATGAACCTTCTTGGTGTTCTCGGTCTTTCCTGCTCCAGACTCTCCAGTGATGAGCATGGACTGGTTCTCCCTGTCCTGGACCATGTTACGGTAAGCCTCATCTGAGGTGGCGAAGAGATGAGGAGGCATCTCATTACGGCGCTTTCCCATGTAGTGCTTGATCACCGACTCCGTGTAGATCGGCAGTCTTTTGTATGGGTTGATCACCACGCAAAACAGGCCAGAGTACGTCTGCAGCATTCCCTACCCTTCTTCCTTTCACTCTCTCACTCTTTCTGAATCTCTCCATCTCTATCTCTCTATCTCTCTCAATCCTTTATTTGTCTCGCTGTCTCTCAATTTTTCTGTCTCTCACTTTCTTTGTCTCTCTCTCTCTCGAAAAAAAAAAATAGAAGTCTGACGTAGATCATCATGGCGGAGTATCTGTCACGAAGATTGGCCAAGACGGAAGCTTCGTTGAGGAAGGTGAGATTGGCCATGTCTTCCGTCTTGTCGTACTTGGGGGGATTCATCTCCTGCACTTCATCCTTCTTCAGCGTCACTTCATTGCCTACAAAGGACCTCTTTGTCTACTGAGAGAGAGAGAGAGAGAGAGAGAGAGAGAGAGAGAAAGAGAGAGGGATCGAGAACAAGAGAGACTGTATGTCAGAGAGAAAGAATGTGTGAGAGAGTGTATGTTCAAGAGGGAGAGAGAGAGAGAAGGAGAGAGAGAGAGAGAGAGAGAGAGAGTGAGAGAGAGAGCGGTGTAATGTAGAAAAGTTAGGTGCAAAAAAGAGTTAGACAAACCGCGTGAAGTAACGACGGTCACTTGGTCCCCCTTCGTTCCGGTGATCTCGGCTCCAATGAAACCTGCAAATTTTAGCTTTATAATCTATCTCTTTATTCTGATGTTCTGACATTTGTATATCGATTCTCCAATTTAAGTCTACATTCAAGGAAGGAGAGGAATCCCGTCTCGCACAATATTCTGCATGAAAGAGTTGACCAATTCTGTCAATTGTCAGAGTAGAAAGTAGATGCGAAAACCGTTGTCTGCTGTTGTTGCTATTTGATTCTCTGGATCTCCCTCCGATCTTTCTCATTCTTTTATCTCATCTCCTTTCATCCTTACTATCAGCCAATGAATCGCCAGGGTGTAGGCAGCGAGTAGTCGGGGGAGATGCCAAGGTGCGAGCAGAAGGCCGCAGGGGATCTCTTTCTCTCTCTCCCCATCTCCCCCCTCTCCCTCTCTCTCTCTCTCTCTCTCTCTCTTTCTCTCCCCCTATCTTTCTCTCTCTTTATGCATTCTCTCTGAGTGGGCGCCGCCTCCCCACCTTGTCCGTCTGGATCTCTCGAATCACACAGTCTCTCCTCTCTACTCTCTTGCTTTGGCTGATCGCGTGTAGCTCGCAACACTGCTGCACTCAAGTGTAATCTCTGCTGTCTAGCTTCTTCTAGAAGAGAGAAGGGCAGAGGAAGAGAGGAGGGAGGGCACACATTTGCTGGACACAAAAAGAGTGGGTAAAAATAGAGGAGAAGAGGCAGAATAGAGTGATGTATAGTAGGGTAGAGAGAGAGAGGGAGGAGAGAGAGAGAGAGGGAGGGAGAGAGAGAGGGAGAGAGATGGAGAGAAAGACGTCAGAGAGAATAAGGGCATGATTGAAAGAGAAAGAGATGGAAGAAGTGTGTAATGGCGTATGCGAAAAGGAGGGAGGCGGAGGTGGGTGAGGCAGAGCAGAGGAATCCAAGAGTGGACAACGGCAATCTCACTTCCTTTTTTATCTTACAATAATTCCTCCTTTATTTCTCTCTTTCTCTTCTCTTCCTCCCTCTCTCTCGCTCTCTTCCCTCCCCCTTCTCTCTCTCTCCTCTCTCTCTCTCTCTCGCTCTCTTCCCTCCCCCTTCTCTCTCTCCTCTCTCTCTCTCTCGCTCTCTTCCCTCCCCCTTCTCTCTCTCTCCTCTCTCTCTCTCTCTCTTTCTCGCTCTCTCTCATCCACACTCTCGTTTTATATACAAGCGATTTCTGGTTCATTTAATAGAGGGTAGAAGTGCAATAATCAACCAAATATTAGAAGGTGAAAATTTAAATGAAGTATGACTCATTACGAAAGGTAAGAATAGAAGTTTTTAGAAGTGTCAGGTGGTGCGGTCACTTTTGTTCTCGCCAAAAACGAAAATGCTACGATGAAATAGAGGAGCAACCCGGAGCAAATAATAGCCTCAGTCCCTGCCTAGGAGTGAACTGAAGTCAAACTAATTCTATACAGTAGTACAAATGCCTATATCCATAAATATGCTGATATTAAAGCCAGTGATTATTTATGTATGTATATAGGATAGAATATTCAAAATTGTGAACAAGGATTAACAAAGGGAAAAAATAATGGAATGAGCAGCTGATTAAAATTCAAAATCTTTAAGGATATCTGAGATACATCTGCTATGCATTGTATGCTTCTCCTGCCCAAGAAGAACTGAGCTTCTAGGAAGTGAGGAAACTGAGATGAATGAGCAGAACAATGACTGACCTTCTTCAGTGTCGGGCACCCAGACGTTCTTCTTGGAATCGAAGGGCCTGTTCATCGCAGCGGCCTTGTCCTCTCGGGTGATTCCGAGGAAGACAAAGCCCGGATCGTCTTCGAATTTGTCCGCCATTGCAGCGAATTCTCTCTGGAAAACTCCTATTCAATCACATTCCAATAAAGATCAACAACGACCGATTCCAATACGAGAATGGAAGAACATCATCTTGCAAGATTATAAATGTGAGAGAAGAAAGGTGTTCGAGGAACGAGACGAGTGACTGGGAATGAGGAGTCGGGATGGAATGCCATTAGATCTCTTGTCTTTCCACTGCAGCATTGCCAGAGGCCAGCCGGATGGAGGCGGAGCGAGAGGAATCTCTGCAGCCACCCCCTCAGATTCCTGGTAGTCTCCTCTCCTTCCCCTCCTCTCCATTCTTATGTCTTCTGCCTCACACTCCTCCCCTTGTCTCACGTGTCCCTCTACGTGGTCGTCTCCGAAGATCTCTTCTGACGACACTAAGAAAGTGCAGAGCACATCATTCATCAAGTCATCACAATTGATTTGCAGCCAGCTCCAGCTACAGAAAAATATTTAGAGCTTTCCTACTCATGATCCGGGAATACCAGTTGAAGAATAGCTCTCCGTCTGCCACTTGAAGCAATATTAACACTTTCACAGGCAGATCGCAGCCCTCATTTAATTTAGTTGAAATTGAATATTTCCTTAACCTTTTTTTTAACGAATTTGTAAAACTGGAAAGTAAAACACTGAACTGGAAGAACAAGCAAATACAAAAAATTAACTATATTTTGGATGTAGCAAGTATCATGCGATTCAATATGAATTTGCGTATCGCCGACCAATCTCGCTCTCTACGAAAAATAGCTCCTTTTATTTTCCCATATGACCAATTTTGGCCTTAAAGAAAGGCGATTCCTCGTTATGAAAATTTGTATTTAGCCAGATATTTGCGTGTCTTATAGGATACTGTGGAAAACGTCTCTGTCGATGCACCCGATGCGTCCCCATAGCCAAGCAAAGAGCACCAACGGGTGGAAAGAAGATCCAGTCTCTGCCCCTCCTGCTCAATTATCACCTCATTTTCACCAAGGAATGAGAGATAGAGACATTAAGAAAAGCGAGACAATTAAGGCTTGATTTCAAATATTACAGCACTCCTCTCGTATCCCTTACTGCTAATTTCAATTCATGGCTTTATTTATGATTTGGAAATTATGCGGTTCTCTTTCGACGGATACTTCCTTCATAAATGAAAAGGACAACCCTTGGAAATTTTTTAAACACTTCTTCAACTTCGAATTTCCTACACATCTGAAGCAGTTCATGATTTCGTTCAAGCGATACTTGAAGCACCAATTTAGTGGTAGTGGTCCATTGGTAGTCCATAAGCTCTGCTTTTCCATATTCCTTCGCACATATGGAATTTTTAAAATTTCATACAACAATTTTATATTGAGAGATTATGGCAAAGTTTAATTGTCCTCAAGTGTAATTAGTCTTAAGATTTCATGCCGCCTTATATTATTTCAAATCTATGAACAGTTTTTTTACGAGTTGATTAAAAGTCTGTGACATATTACCAAATATGATGACAGCTATTTATGCGGCATTGTAGTATGATGTACATAACTTCGTTAGACAGGAAACACGTAGAGAGAGAGAGAGAGAGAGAGAGAGAGACAGAGAGAGAGAGAGATGTTGAAGTGAAAGGAAGAGTATATTGTTGTGGAAACAGCTGACCCATCATCCACGACTTCTCAGTCGACCTCCTTCTTCGCCATGTCCGCACGTGTCGTTCGTTGAAAACAACTCACCTTTTGCTTTTCCTCTCTCCAACGTTTCCGTTTTTTTTTTCTTTGATGCTCATCTATCTTGGCTGCAAGTTTCGGTGGCCATTTGCTGTTTTTTTCGTCTCCTTCGTCTACAGGTTCTATCTCCAGCATCAGTGTTGCCCGCTTTCTATCACTGTTGACATATTCTTTCTCTCATTCTCTGTCTCTGCCCACTTTCTCTGATCTCTCGGTCTCTTTCTCATCCTCTCTATCACTGTCTCTTTCTCTGTCCTCATTCTCTCCCACTCTATCCCCTCTTGACTCTCTCTTCCAAGCCTGCTGATTTGCCACATGGCCACGTCAGCTGCTGTTATTGTTGTTTCGCGATCCGAGAGTTTTCGTGATACAAGAAGAGTGCGGAAGATGACGCCTGCAGAGAGAAAGAGTGTGACATAATGAGAGAGATCAGAGATGCAGAGAGAGGTCGGAGAGGAGGGAGAAGTCATTCTTCAAAACTGTTTCTTGGAAGAATTGGAGATGGAGCAGCAGAGAGAAAGAGAGAGGGAGAGAGAGAGCGAGAGCGAGAGAGAGAGAGAGAGAGAGAGAGAGAGAGAGAGAGAGAAAGAGGAAGAAAGAGATGGATTGGGAAGAGATCATCGCCTCTGGGCAGTCGGAGGTATTCTTATCCCTGCGTATTCTCAGTGGCGGGCAACTCATGACATTCGGAAGGCCAAAGCAGAACGAAGCAGAAGAAAGAAGAAAAGAAGGAAAGTAATCAATGACCGAGTGGGAAAGGAAGAAGAGAACTTGGCTGCTTTCCCATGGCTCAAGTGAATACAAAGAAGGAAGAAGCCATCTTTGGTGGTTGACAGACAACCACTCGCAAAATCCATTCCACACCAAACACATCTGTAGCAGTTCCATTCAAATGAGAGTCACGATGGTCGGTATCTTCTCAATAACTTCTCTATATCTCTCTCGCTCTCTCCTCTCTCTCACTCTCTCTTTCTCACTCGCTCTCTCTTTCTCTCACTCTCTCTCGCTCTCTCAACTCTCTCGTTAATGTATTCCTTTTCCGTTCTCAATTACTCTTTTCATCCAGAACGTCGCACTTGTCGCTCTGCTCAGTCAACAGAGAGAAAGCACGCGGCTTCCTCTGCTCCTGTGCGTCCAAGGCCGTGGTCCGCGCTGTCATCCACTCATCCTTCTACTTTTTTTCTCTCTCTCTCTCTCTCTCCCTCCCTCTTTCTCTCCCTCTCTCTCTCTCTCACCTCTCTTCCATTCTCTCCCTCTTTCACTTACCTTTCTCGCTGATATTCTACCTCAAATCATCTATTCGTTTCATCAAATCCTTTGCTCCCCTCATTCTCACTCTATCTGCAACTTTCGCTCTCCTCTTTATTGAGATTTACTCTACGCTCCAACCTCGCAAAGTGTTTATGTCCCTCTCCCTTAAGCACGCTCTCTCTCGCTCTCTCTCTCTACGCTTTGTCAACCGCCCTCTCTCTCTCTCTCTCACCTTCTCTCTGGAAATCATCAAGCCCTTCAACAGTAGAATCGACCTTCTCATTCGCTATGCGCTTCTCTGCAAATGAAGGCCTCTGGCTAGGCAATTCGACGTACTATTTTATTATGTTTCTTTCTCATTTATGTCCTCGTTGTCTTCCTGAATTTCCTTTTAACTTGTGGCGCAACACCGGCAGCACAGAATGCCCTTCCTATTCCTCACACTACCTCTCTTCTCTTCGTTCTCTCTCTCTCTCTCTCTCTCTTCTCCTTTCTATATCTCTCCTCTTCTCCAGTATTCCTGTCCTTCACTTTTCTTGTCATTGCCTGCTTTTCTGTCTTCTATTTCCCAAGTAAATCGCAGTGATGTTAGGCAGTCTGAGATGAGAAAAGTGTCCTCCTTCGCTGACAGCCGAGTGTTGAA
Source organism: Allodiplogaster sudhausi (assembly GCA_945643635.1). NCBI lineage: Eukaryota > Metazoa > Nematoda > Chromadorea > Rhabditida > Diplogasteridae > Allodiplogaster > Allodiplogaster sudhausi. The sequence goes on along the minus strand of CALZFC010000344.1, from coordinate 1,097,293 downwards.
TCTTCTTAGCTTTCATCTGCATTTTCCCTTTTCGCGACTTGGTCATTGTGAACTCTCAAGAACGCTACCTCTTTTAATCTTTTCAATTGATAATCAAACATTAGAAAAGAAAAATTGTTGACTTTGCCATATTTATTTAAATAAGTTAACGTTATTAATGTTATCATGCCATCACGGCTTGTCATTGAAGCTTATTTCTGGTAGTCTTTCCGCATTCAAATGTATACCGAACTGTCCCACTGCATGTTTGCGGAGAGTGCAATGAGTAACTCAGTGGTTGCAGAAGTAGTCTATCTGAATGGAGGGCTGGCTACTCGGCCTGGGTCTCTTCGCTGCTGTGGTTGGCTTCGTCTCTTCTCTCCTCGCATGCACTCTCTGCTGCTGCCGCCCTCGTCTTCCTCTCACTCTTCAACATCACAAATCAGTCGATGCTGTCACCGATTCCGTCACTGAAGATGTCCGACTCTTTTTCGGCAACACCGAGGATTCTTCCAATGCTCCCAAAGTCAGTGCTCATTCCTCTCTTTCACTTCTTCTCTATTATATCACCCGAATTGTGTAATGTACATACTACATGATTTATTTATGTGCTTTACCACATGAATAAGTAGTAATGCATGTCACCATACTTTAATGTGTTTATATACAACGCTGCTCCTTGCATCTCCTCATTCTCACCGGGATGTCTTTGTCGCTTTCTTCAAAATATTCTCAGCAAACATTGTTAAACAGAGCAATGGCATTGAGAATTGGCACATCGCCTGAGGCGGAATGTATTGGTTGGCTGGCTTGCAGGATGGCAAGGAGTGTACACAGAGACAAAGAGAGGCTAGTGATAGGAGAGACGGCAGAGAAGCAGAGAGAAAGAGGTGGGAGAGTCTGCAAGGGAAAGCAGAGAAGTAGAGAGAAAGAGGTGGGAGAGTCTGCAAGGGAAAGCAGAGAAGTAGAGAGAAAGAGGTGGGAGAGTCTGCAAGGGAAAGCAGAGAAGTAGAGAGAAAGAGGTGGGAGAGTCTGCAAGGGAAAGCAGAGAAGTAGAGAGAAAGAGGTGGGAGAGTCTGCAAGGGAAAGCAGAGAAGTAGAGAGAAAGAGGTGGGAGAGTCTGCAAGGGAAAGCAGAGAAGTAGAGAGAAAGAGGTGGGAGAGTCTGCAAGGGAAAGCAGAGAAGTAGAGAGAAAGAGGTGGGAGAGTCTGCAAGGGAAAGCAGAGAAGTAGAGAGAAAGAGGTGGGAGAGTCTGCAAGGGAAAGCAGAGAAGTAGAGAGAAAGAGGTGGGAGAGTCTGCAAGGGAAAGCAGAGAAGTAGAGAGAAAGAGGTGGGAGAGTCTGCAAGGGAAAGCAGAGAAGTAGAGAGAAAGAGGTGGGAGAGTCTGCAAGGGAAAGCAGAGAAGTAGAGAGAAAGAGGTGGGAGAGTCTGCAAGGGAAAGCAGAGAAGTAGAGAGAAAGAGGTGGGAGAGTCTGCAAGGGAAAGCAGAGAAGTAGAGAGAAAGAGGTGGGAGAGTCTGCAAGGGAAAGCAGAGAAGTAGAGAGAAAGAGGTGGGAGAGTCTGCAAGGGAAAGCAGAGAAGTAGAGAGAAAGAGGTGGGAGAGTCTGCAAGGGAAAGCAGAGAAGTAGAGAGAAAGAGGTGGGAGAGTCTGCAAGGGAAGGCATCCCCTCACTCATTCTCCTTCACTTTATCACGTTGTCAGGCAAGGGGCAAACGAATACTTGAGATGATTAGGTGGCACGTATAAGCCGCTGTCAACCAAAATATTCCGTTTTTTTTCTTCACGGTAAATAAAAAAAATTAGAATGTTCCATTGTTTGCCATTTAAAAAAGAACAAATTGTCATGATAACATTTTGACATCTTTCTGTTCGATAGGAAATGGCAAACCGTGATATATTCTTTAAAAAAAACTGTTAATCGAGACATGAAGATGAATTTATTTTTTTAGTTAACATTGTCTTATATGAAGAGCAGGGTGCTCCTTTGCCAAACATCTCGTTGCCAGTATCATATCTACAAATATATCTATGTAGATACATATATCATTATTCGGCAAGTGAATTACAGAGATCTATGTACATGTATTACAGCAAGGATATCATTACAGATGAGAGTCGGTCGAAGCCGAAGCAGAAGTGATTCTGATTCTGCCACGGAGAGAAGACGACACTTCGCCCTCTCTTCCCACCCGCAGCGACTTCTCTCTCCGCCAATTGCATTTCCAAGGTCTGCCAGGGCAGATCAGATAATCAGTAAAAGTTGCCATCTCTCCTCTCTTTCTCTCCTATCTCTCTACACTCATTCGCACTCTCTGCATTTATCTATCTCTCAACATCACTGTCATACTAAAATTCTCACTCATCTGTCTTTCTCTCTCTCTCTCTCTCTCGCTCTCTCTCTCTCTCTCACTCTCTCTCTATAGAAACTCTCTCGTCGTCTCAGGACCTCTCCGGAGCCACGTGAGATTCGACTGGCGTTGATGGAAAGTTATGATGAAGAGTGACGACCGCGAAAGGTTGGTTTCCTTTCACTCTTGCATGTCCCCTCTCTCCCTCCCTTTCCCTCTCTCTCTGTGTCTCTCTTTCTCCCTCTCTCTATGTCCCTCGATCTCTCTTTGGGTCCCTAACACTATCACTTTCTCCTTGGTTCTCAATCCTCGTTCACTCTCTCTATCAGCATGTCTCTCTCTCTCTCTCTCTCTCTCTCTCTCTCTCTCACTCACTCTCTGCTTGTCCTAGGCAATTCTACTTCGCTTAACTTTTCCAGTTCTCTTCTTTTTCTAATTCAATGTTTTTGCAATCAAAAGCACACCATAACAAATACGACTATTTTCAAACAATATGTCATTTTCCTCGCCGAAGCGATCCGTGGAGGAAGAAGCCTTCTGGTCGTAAGCCCAGTTCCCCCTCTCTCCGTCCATAATACTACTGTCTCCTCCACGGAGACGAGTCCCCATCCATACTAAATGAGTTCATTTTCGTGTTTGAAGAGTATTTTAATTAAAAGAGAAGATGGAAGGCCGAGAAAAGGAGAAGGTAACCGAGTGGGAAGAGTCTGGAAGGTTTAGCACGCATCCAACAACAACTGATCGTCCATTCACATTCCGCAACATTCACGATGAAAGTTCCTGCCGAGCCTCGGCTACATCTCCCTATTTATTAATCATTGACTACAATTCTTGGCGGCAGGGAACTCTTGCGAATCGACTGCAATTATCCCTTATCATATCAAGCTAATAATACAATTTGTACTGCTCATAGTAAACAATTAGGGCCTATTTTTACACAACCTTCATAATCCATATTTTTCGCGAACGTACATCACCTTTAGTCACTATCACAGGAGAAAAAGGTACTGGATTTATATAAAATATCAGGTTGAGATAATTTCATATTCGTTGTTCATTCTCTTGAAAGAAAGAGAGAGGGAGAGAGAGAGGGAGAGAGAGAGGGAGAGAGAGAGAGAAATTGTCGACGTCTTTGTTGCAGTAGCTAGTACAAGCCCTTCTCAATTACGACGAAAGGAGGGAAGAGGGGGCTTGGCCGTGTCTCATGGCCCATATGAGGGGGTAGTGGTGGCTGTCATGTCCTAGTCTGGTCTCTCCTTCCCTCGGGCTCTCCATGCATGAGACATCGTCCGCCTCACCACAATGACTGTCAGATGCTTCTTCTCTTGCCCTTTCCCCTTTCTTCCACTCTTTTCTCATCACTGCTTCTTCCGCTATCACCACTTCCTCTTCTTTCTTCGTACTTTATTATCTCATTCTTTAGAGGATGATTGATTTTTATTCCAAACTTTACGTCAACCAGGTCGAATATTAAGAACATAAATATGATATACGATGTACTTAGTTGCAGCAATTATGCAATATTTATATGTAAATTATATATATATATATATATATATATATATATATATATATATATATATATATATAATCTGAATTCGTGAGTATGAAATGCTTGTAGCTCGCTCGTCAGCCCGGATGCGTCGTGTTTGGTGGTCGTTGGCAGCGTGGCTGCTGAGTGCGCGCTCCCTGTGCCAGGCCGTGCTCTGCGTGCAGCAGATCGCGCAGGGGCACTCTTCCCGCTGCGAGGCTCCCTTCTGTCTGTCTCAGCTTCCCACTCCCTTCTCGCCCGCCATTCGACGGTGTGACTTCAGAGAGGTTCTCTCCTTTCTCTCACTCTCTCTTCTCTCTCGAGTTCCATGATTAAGGAGGGAATCTGCGTATCCATGCTGCGTCACTCTGGCTTCTTGCCAGTCCGTCTGGATAGGAATCCCCAGTCCTCAATCCCTTCTTCTCCCCCTCGTAATCGTCACATCATAGTGGAAGCTCTACCCCAACGTCGAGAAGAGAGTATGCCTCGGAGGGTCGACCACAGCCCCCTCGGAAGTAGGCCAGAAGGCCGTCGGTTCGTCTCCAATCAATACGAGCAGAAGGTGGTGATCTCGCAATGCTTTGACTACGCCCCTCTCGGGAAGGTCTGCTGCTGCAACTCTGATCTCTGTAACAATTCCTCTCCGAATCGCTCTCGCCTTCTCTATCTTATCATTATCTCACTGGTTCCATATGAATATCTCTTGCATATCTGAAATGAAAACACTGAACTCGCCTGGCCGTTCTTTTCTATTGCAAGCTCTGAGATCTCTTTGGACAGCTTGTGTTCGTGTAAGGATTGCCATGCATTCTAAACTAGGCTCGCTCAGCTTCCACGAATTCTCCGACTTGTTCTTTCCATGGCCACTCCGTCTTCATCTTTGAGTGTCCCTCACCTTTCTTCATCTCCTCTAGAGTATATTCAGTTTCACCATGATATTTTGGAATTTATTTGTCAGTTCGACAATACGAGGTACGCCTTCCTTCTCTATTCGGGTATGTATCATTTTCCTCTATAATAATATTGTAATCTGCAGATCTGCGAATAAATAAGGGCAGGAAAATGAGGCAGTGACTTCTTCAGTCTATTACAATTCTGCAGGAACCGTATGAGAATTATAATAAATACCAATCACGGTATGGGGAGATAAAAGACGATTGGCTGGTTGAATCCGTCACGCGCAACCTGCAATTGGAAGATGAATTAAAACAATATTTGTATATTTACAAGATCATAAATAAGAAGGCAAGGATACGAACTTTCTCAGACGCAGCATTGATGAAGGTGGTGGTGCCATTGGAGGAGACTCCGTAGCAGGCGTGCACGTGGCCGAACACGTGGAAACGAGGACGGATCTTTTCCACCTTAACAACCACAACATTCCTATTATTATGAGCTATTCAAAAGAAATTAACAATCTTACTTTCTCCAGAAGTGCAGAGCATCCCCAGCGTTCGTCTGGTGGAAAGATATCGCGGTATCCTGTAAAGAATTTGCGAGGGAGATATAATTAATAAGTGAGATAATTGGTTAATTAATTAGTGATTATAAATAAAACAAAATCAATTAGTAAGATAAATATTAAATAAATCAAACAACTAAGTAAGAGAGAATGGAAGATAGCACGGGAAAAATAAGATGAGGAGAGTGATGGAGAAAAATGGAGAGAGGCAGAGAGAAAAGGGAAAACCTAGAGTACGTGATGAGGACATCAGTGTCCTCCGGAATCTTTTCCCATTTAAGAGCGAGTGCTGGACGAGGCTGGAAGAAAGGGAAGCCGGGCAAGGGATGCCACGACGCACCGTAGAACTTGATTCCTTCGATCTGGGAAAAGGGAGAGATTCCAGAGGAATGAAGAAGACAAGCACTGCCATGACGTGCTGATCCTGCAGAAGAGTAGCATTGGTGAGGAGAGAAGCGCCCCCACGCGTGCCAAGGCCACGGTACTCTGGCCAGCGCTTACTCTCATCCTCAGTCTCGTCGAATCCCAGCTCATGATTTCCAGCTATTATCACTTTGTGGGTGTGAGGCAACGATCCTGCAAAACGCATGTGGAAAGAGAGAAAGTTGAGATTAAAGGAGAGGAGGGATGAAAGAGGCAAGAAGATAAGAAGGGAAAGAGAGGAGGGCTAGCGAGTTAATGAAGATCGCGATCTCAAAGGGCATTAAAGGCGCCATGATTTCCCAGAGTCGCAAAAAAAATCAGGTAAAACCGTTGGAAGAATCAATTATTAATTGGCAGATATTAGGAAGATATAGTAACGGATTTGAAGGGAAGGTGGGGCTGACAACGTATAATTCTATCTTCGATTGAGCTCAGTACACTGATAACAGTGAGGCTTAAAAGCTTAAGCGTCCACATGGGCGCGCCCATGGGTTAAGCTAACCGAGCTGTTCATTGAAGGCACAAAGACTCGCCTCGTCTCCGATTGTTGTGATGTCGCCAGCATGGATCAAGACATCGCCATCCGGAATCATTCCTTAATCAATCTAGTTATAGACTTTGTGCTTGCCATACCTTTCGTTGAAAATGATCGAATTGTAAGTGCAGTTTGTCCAGTATGCCTTCATAGTGAAAGTGAACTCGAGCCTGGAAGATGTGAAACGAGGATAAGAGAAACTTGCAAGAGCAGAGAGTCGAGTGCTGGGAGGAACAAGAGAAAGAAAGAGAAGGAACCTAGCCGGATCATCTCGCCGAGTTGGCAGTGAGTGTCCGAGACAGCAACAATGCGCAGGCAACTCCTCCCGTCATCGGGCTTCTCGTTTACTTCCCTGAACATTTGACCCTTTCATTTCAATGTGAAGGTGTTAACATTTCGAAATAAAAATCATTTCGCACTTGAGCTATCCAGTGCAGCCTTATGGTGAGATGGAATTTATTATTACGCTCCCAATATTTGGTGCTTCTCCTATGGGCTTAAGAAATAAATGTTGAAACCCATTGTCGTTCGTGGAAAGGTCGATGATTGTTTTCGTGTCCTTGATTCGTTCCCACATCTCCTCTTGCGTGTCCGGATCCATCTTGCCCATATTCGCCCCTCGAATGGACCTTAACAGGCTAAATATTTTTCATTTGCGAGTAGACCTTAAAAGTTATACTTAAATTGTAATATAAATAAAAATCCCGGAAAACAGGTCAAAAATTCAGCAAGATTCTTGTTCGAATTTCTATTCGCAAGGAGGAAAACGAGTAAAGTCGCTTATATGGTCGTCTATCTCCCACACAGAGGTGGAAACTGGCCCAAACTTTTTTGGGCCTGGCCGGCTCTTAGGGCCCAGAATCTCGGCCCGGCCCGGCCCTCAGATTTCGGGCCCTTGAATTTTGGGCCCGGCCGGCCCGGTGGGCCCGATTTTTAAAAAAATGTCAAATTCAACATATTTCCGAGTGATCATTTTATTAGCATCCTCTTTAAATGGCAGAAAAATATATAAAAATTCTTTTGCAAAGCTTCATAAGCAATTACTAATATAAGCATTGACCGGGATGTTACTTGTTATGGAATTGCATAAAGTTTTTAAGCTACAGCTTCAAGAGAGAACGGACAATGAGAGAGTTGAAGATGGATTCGGGTGAAAGACTTTCACGCTTCTCAGGGACAAGATTTCTGAGGTCAGAAAAGGAACGTTCTGCAACAGCAGTCGAGGCGGGAATTGCATATAGCTGAATAACAAGGCGAGAGAGCTGGGGGAAATCATTAGCACGATCTTTCCACGCCAGAAGTTGATCATCATGATCAAGACCAGAAGAGTCAATGAATTTGAAGTGCGAATTCAAATAGGTATCAACTTCACAAACAGAATCATCTTCGGAGTCAGACACATCATCATAAGCAGTTCGGGGGATCTTTGCCGGCTTAGGCTGTGAAGAGGAATTTTGGGAGGGGTTCAATGAGCTTTTCAGGAGATCTTTTAGCTCCCTAATAACATCCTTTCGCTGATCCTCGGTCGCGAGGAGACGAAGCATTCTTCGTTTTGGGTGAAGCAGAGTTGCGATGCGGTGAAACTTCGTGATGATTCCATCGTCCTCTTTCCTCAGCATGCACTTATATGCGCTTCTACCGAGCACGCAGAGCATGTCAGAGTCCGAAGTTGTAACAATCGTATGGAATCTTTCCCTAAGTTCGTGCCATCTAGGCCAGACGTCACAGAGCAGTGCCGCATCCCTCTAAACAACACGTAAATAATTATAAAATAAATGAACTTTTCAAACCTGAAAGTATTCGATGAAATCTTCGAATTGAGTCAAGATATAAAGGACGTCGTCGAATTCAGTGCGATTTGAGGATAGGGAATCCAGAGCACTTCGCACATTCTTTAAATATATTATTGATTATTCATGTTAATGATGAAACCCACTTGGCAGTATTTGTTGCCAGATTCCTTTTGATGCATTCTTTTATTCTACGTGGAGCAATTCTGATATTTCTATATTGTATAAATGATAAATATCAGTGTTCGCCTGGGGTCGACTGCGCTTTGCTCCGCCTCGGAGGTTTCTCCGTGACCTCATCTCGATAATCAAATCTAATTGAAGTGGAATGGAGGACACAAGGAAAAGGTTAGCTAACTCTCGTAGTTGCAATGATTATTCTGTGATTATTTCATGAAAAACTTTATTCGTCAAACTAACAGTGCATTCCTGTACCATTCTTCTTTCTCATTGCCGCATCCCTCTAAACAACACGTAAATAATTATAAAATAAATGAACTTTTCAAACCTGAAAGTATTCGATGAAATCTTCGAATTGAGTCAAGATATAAAGGACGTCGTCGAATTCAGTGCGATTTGAGGATAGGGAATCCAGAGCACTTCGCACATTCTTTAAATATATTATTGATTATTCATGTTAATGATGAAACCCACTTGGCAATGGCAGTGGACAGCTGGCGCTTCTCCTCCAAAGTACCCGAAACGGATACTGTCGATAAGAATCCGTCAATCGGTCCGCTTGTCAGTTCTTGTGTAGCTTTAAGCTTACATCCTCTTTGGCAATTGTCAAGATGACGACTGAAAGAAGTTTAGTGAATGAATGGACGTCAATCGCAATCAAAACACTAATAAAAACTATATGAAAACAACAAAAAACCTTGCATTCCCTCCTGGGACCATTACCAGATGACATCGTGAGCAAGAAAGCAGCTGAGTGTAGAAAGCAGAATTCTCGTGCCCATCAGGGCTATAGAAAAGCCGCTTAATGGGATCGGTCGGATCCGTCTTCTTCCTATGTCGGAAGAACGCGTACTCCTTAGAGAACTTCTGTTCGATCTGAGCACGGACGACCGCTCGGAGTTGCTCCTTAGTACACGCTTTTGTCCCGAACACCTTGCCTGAAGTTAAAATATTTCGTTATGAAGCAAACGCTTAACGAAGCAAAATCGCTAAGAAAATGTTAGCGCATCGCACCAAAGATCTTCTGCAGAATCTTCTTGTCAGCTTCGCAGATGGAATCCACGTCGTATTCCGAGCTACTTTTGTCGCGCATCTCACTGAATATCAGAAAATAAGCAACAAAACCGCATACAAATGCCCAGCAACAAACTAGAATAGCGATGAAAGGTATTTCATTTATTTCATTCCGAAGCGGAATGAGAGTCGTATTGACTACTGATCTGCTATATAACGTATGGCCAATTGGAGCAATAGGAGTTCGGATGGTCATGACCATGCTCGCTTGCAATTGTGCGAACAACGGGCCCAATCGGGCTCAGGGCCGGGCCCAAGGCTGGGCCCGGCCCGGCCCTAGAGGGCCCAAGAAATTTGGGCCGGCCCTCATTTTGGGCCGGGCCGGGCCCGTTCCACCTCTGCTCCCACATAACCACGATTACCCTTCCGAATGTGTACCTTACACCACACACAATAGTAACACTTTATCGACATAGGTGCTCCCAACTGGGTCGAGAATAGATCTTCACGACTCAATCGTAGAATGAGGCGTCTCTCCAAAAGAGACGCCCTTATACTAAACACCTACCGTACACAATAACCTCTTCAAGAGGTTTCCTTATTCAAAAACTGGCAGCATGCCAACATGGTGTCGGTCCACCTCCGGAATGGTAATCCACAATGTGATGGTTTTGCTTTTAAGTAAGAAGGTTGACACTGTAATCAATCAAAAGAGCTACAGACTACGAATTTTACTGTAAAACTTTTATGGCTTTCGTTTTCAGTGCTTGGTCATTTATTAAGTTTTGCCTTTCTTCGTTGAAGTGCATTGCTTTAAACCTTCTACAACTATGTCATATTCAGGATGCGCTTAAATTTTTGTGAGAAATATAGATAGTATGAAAGGCTGTTACCAATAGAACTGCTTGATTGGTCAATTCGTTGTGTCAGTTGGTGCATACGTTAGTTGCACTAGACTGTACTCTCTTCTTCTCGCTATGGCAAACAATTGAAGCTACATCTCTAGTTACTAAAGTCTCTTCGAACAAGAGGGTGGAATCGCCTCGTTTAGCGTAATCCACATCCTCATTGAAGTCAACAACGAGGCTTCTCGTTCCGAAGGCCAAAATGTCTAACAAAAGTGGGAGATAGACTGCTTATTTCGTTGCTCACATTCACGGCTCTCCTTTCCCGTCCTTAGAAACAAAAAACTGCTCTTCCAGGACTAAATAAAGTTGTTAGCAAGACTAGTGGATGAAGAGAGAGCGCAGATTGCGAGAGAAGTGAGAGAGAGAGAGAGCGTGGTATGCTGATAGAGATGAGATGTGGTTGCTGCCCTCTACCTGTCTTCGCTCACTCTAACTTATCCATGCTCTTTTCAAATTGATTCTTCTTGTGCTCTGTGGTCATAGAAGAGAAAGGAGAAAGACTTCTGCCTCGCTGTGAAACTCCCCATTTCTGCTCTGCTATCTCTGAGTTGCCCCCGCCCCCTCTCATAGCTCGTCTTCCTCTCGTTTGGCTCTAATCTTCAAGTTTCCCTCTGAACAGTTGCACTTAGCATTCTCTCTCTCTTCCGCTTTGCTATTCTCGTGCTCTCTCATTATACGCAGTCCCTTTTTCTCTCACTCCTTCCTTCCTAGTGGGTCCCTGACATTTCTCTGAATGGTCTTCTAGGCTATGACTGCTATTTTGCCAATGGTTGCCTTACGATTTCGTGGCTATTTCATTGTCACATGTAGATGTCATTTGGCTTTCTGTCACTTTACAAATCACTTTCTTTCCATCTCCATCTACTTGATAGATTGAGCAATTCGTTCCGTACAGTATTTGTTGCCAGATTCCTTTTGATGCATTCTTTTATTCTACGTGGAGCAATTCTGATATTTCTATATTGTATAAATGATAAATATCAGTGTTCGCCTGGGGTCGACTGCGCTTTGCTCCGCCTCGGAGGTTTCTCCGTGACCTCATCTCGATAATCAAATCTAATTGAAGTGGAATGGAGGACACAAGGAAAAGGTTAGCTAACTCTCGTAGTTGCAATGATTATTCTGTGATTATTTCATGAAAAACTTTATTCGTCAAACTAACAGTGCATTCCTGTACCATTCTTCTTTCTCATTTGTTGATTACCATTTGCACGATCTCACATTCTTGAAACCGCTATTTCATTAGTCATGTTTCTCTCTCTCCCTATCTCTCTCTCTCTGTCTCTCTCTCTCTCTCTCCCCTCTCTTTCTCACTCTCTCTAATAAACCATTTTTAGACGCAAGTGCACGTTATATCTAAATTTTTCAGTCATGGTTTTTTGTTTGTTTATGCTGTTCTTATAAATGTATCAATGTGACATACTTCAGGATTGCCCTGAAGTAAAAGAAATTGGAGACCAGTTTGACCGATTTATACTTCTTTTTTTTTGCAAAATAAACATTTTGACGATTCTTGTAACTGTATAACATTCCTTTCATATCAAAATTTCGGGAGACTACGTCAAAAAGTAGTTCCTATTTCTTGCACTGTTTGGCTATATATGAATTCTCCCAGATGAATTGATCACTTTGCTTCGCAGGAACATGGAACGGCGCCGGGAAACTTCCCGCTTTGCCGCGCGCGATCGACGCGGAAAGGAAGCGGACATCTTCATCGATCTCAAGGATGTCCGTCTCTTTCTTCGCTTTCTTTCCACTAAGAGAGAACATTATGTTATTTAATTCATTTGATCGATCTGCCATGTCTTACTCCTTCCGATTAATCTCACCATCTCTCTCTCTCTCTCTCTCTCTCTCTCTCTCACTCTCATTTTCTTTTTTCTGCAGGTCGTTCCTGTTGTGAATGAGCCGACGATTACTCACGTGGACCGCATTGCCCTTCTTCGTGTCGCGTCCACTCTTTGCAGATTGCGGAAGAAGGCTGGAAACGGTACTTCGTTTCTTATTAGCTGACAATGAAATGAAATGACAGATCGAGTATGAATGTGGACGAGGAGTGCCTTGTGATTTGTCGAGGCCTTCCTTTAGTGGATAAGAAAGAAATAGATTTGTGTGGGTTCGGTTAATGACCAGTTTGAATTGAACTGTTACTGTTTGCAGCCCTTCAGACGTGGTCGACAAGACCAGGCCGGAAAGAGAAAGCAGAGGATTCTCCGTGGCTGGAGGAGACTCTCTCAGAGTGTTTGGATGGCTTCGTGTTTCTGGCAGACTCGGATGGAACCATTCTCTATGTGAGCGAGAGTGTCTCTCTCTTCCTTGGACTCACTCAGGTTTGTTCCTTCTGTTTCTCTCTGCTGTTTACTGTTTTCACCCTTTTCTTTCCTCTGTTTCTCTCTGCTGTCTCCTGTTTTCACTCTTTCTCTCTCCTCATACCGTGCATATGCACTGATGTGAAACAGTCACATTTTTGGCCCACATTCCTGAAATGTAGATTCTAGTATTCGCTTCCCTTCCAACTCCAATATACTCGTGCAAATGCTGGTTTATTCAGCTTTGTTTAACAGTCGCAGTTCTCCCCTCAGATCTGCATGTTGTGTGGGAAAGAGGAAAAGGTCGCTTGGACTGGCGATGGTAAGAGAAAGAGCTGGTTTGGCGGGTGGGTGATGGAGAGATCGGCCAGACAATCGATAACAGAGACTCGTCTTCTTCTGGTCACGCGACTTCATCAAAATATCTACTCTTACTCTCTTTTTCACAATCTTTATTCCATTTCTTTCTCCTCCCTGTCTTCTCCTCTTTTCCCATGCTCTCTCCCCCTGCTTCTTCTCTTATCAGTTACACTGGATTCCTAATGCGAGAAGAGCTCAACACCTGAATGAATAGCTGAATGACATCATAGTTCCTTTTGCTTTTCCTTGGCAGATTCGCGTATCCGTCTTAGCCTTCCTTAGCTGGAGAATATTGGTTGAGGGAGAAAGGGAAGTTCTGTGCATGTCATGTGGTTTCGCAAAACCACAGAGAACATTCACTGCACTCTTCTCTTTACTCGGCTGCTCCATCTCTTTCAATTTCTGTCTTTTCTTCCTGTTCTCTAAAAGTTCTCTGCTTCACTATTTTGGTGTTCTCTTGACTTCTGGCAATCTGGTTCAGAGAGTTGATTTTTGATTCGAATGAGAAGTCTGAAGAGGTCAGAATGCGAAAGGCGGAACAGATGTTGTCTAGTTGCCAGGATGTGTCCGCAGTCACAACTTTCTATTTCGCTCTCGCCCTCTCTCTCTTTCTTTCTCTCTTGCCACCCTCTCTCTCTCTCGCCCTCTCTCTCTCATTACTCTCTGTCCCTCCCGCCGCTTTCCTTTTCCATCAATCAACGCACTTCGAGACTCTCGAAGCTTCTAAAAATGCCCATGCTTTTCCTTCCTTCTTGCACGTTGCTTCCAGACTTTGATGAGGAAGTTGAGCGTGCCACGAGAATATTGTGAAGGGCAAGAAGAAAAGCAGGAGATAAGAGAACGTCGCCTTGCTGTAGAAGGGGAAGATTCTCTTGCAGACAGATCTGGCCGGCCGTTTCCTGCGCGACTTCGCCCACTATTCGGACTATGACGAACTCTTCCGAGTCGGCACTGAACTGGCCAACTCTGCCGGAGAAGACAACGACACGCGTTCTCTCTCCATCCGACTGAAGAGTGTCATCTCCCCCCGTGGCAGGAATCTCAATCTCAAGAGTGCAGTCTACAAGGTGAATGGAGTGATGGGTGACTGGTGGAAGATGCGGAATGTTTGGAGTAGCCAGGGAAGGTGTCAAGTGGATTATCTTTCACATGCAACTGGCACATCCTTTCTCATCCTTATTTGCCTCGTTTGCCAGGGAAATCGGCTCGTCTTTCACTTTTGGTGGCATCGCATTGGAATTTGCAAAGAGGGGATGTTGAGGGGTTTAGCTGTAGTATAAGGATATAGTTGTCAATAGTTTCTAACACAAGGCGCGAAACTGCCGTTTAAACAAATATCAGGGGAAAAAGTTATGGTGTTGAGAAAGGTAAGCAATTAACATACTATTTATTTATAAGTGAAACTAACATGAACTTTGTACTTTATCATGAGTCCTGAAGCTGTTAAGTATATATTTTATAATTCGGCATAATTATTATGTTTCAAACTGCCAAATGTTTTCCAGCGTAAAAATGGTATGGAGAAAGACTAAAATTGTGTTCCCTTTAGCCGGTGGCCTTCACGGTGAGGTCAATCAAGCCAGTCAGCGGGAGCGCCGCCCTGCTTCTCCATGGATGCGCCATCCCTGCCGGCCAGGGGTCCGTCAACACCGCTGCCAATGCTCTCTCCAAGGTAGGCAGGCAGAGGGATAGAAGGGGAAGAGAAAGAGAGAGAGAGAGAGAGAGAGAGGGGAAGAGAAAGAGAGAGAGGGGGGGAAGAGAAAGAGAGAGAGAGGGGGGGGGGGGGGTGAGGGAGAGAGGGGGGGGGAAGAGAAAGAGAGAGAGAAGTGCTTGAGGGGATGGACACTTCATTCGGCACGTTCATGACTCGCCACACGTGCGACATGCGTATCTCGTACGTGCCTGAGTCCCTGAATGCTCTTCTTCGGAACGAGTCGCGGTCTCTGATGGGAGCGTCGTTCTACGATCTGATCCATCCAGCAGACATCCAACTCTTTGCCAAGGGAGTGCGCGAGTTGCTGGACAAGGGACACACTCGCACTCCGTACTATCGGATCATTGCGAAGAATGGAAGATTCGCGTGGATTCTCACTGAGGCTACGACAATCACACACACCACGCGTGGGCAGAAGGGACAGTACATCATCTGCATCCATCATCTACTCGGGTTTCTATTTAGATTTCCTCTTTTTTCTTTTCTCTGCTGTCGTTTTACCACACAATTTCATCTTGCTTTCTTTTCTTCTGAATAAGATTCCTTTTGCCAGAATGCAATCGGAAGAAGAGTCTCTTGTCGTGAGCAGCTACGCCAACCCGGCCGGCATTCGGGTCAACATCAAATCAGAGATCATCGAAGAGCGGGGTCAGTTTCCTCTCTCTTCTATCTTCTCTCTTTCTCTCTCTCTCTCTCTCTCTCTCTCTTCTTTCTTTATCTCTCCCTCCCCTTCTCTCTCCTCTCTCCTTCTCTATGTTCTCCCTCTTCTAGAACCAGAAGAGATTGGTCGGCAACCGGCAGTGATTGACTGTGTGGAATTCACTCCTCTCTTCGACGAGAGCGATCAGCCCTTCCAGACCGTGGGAGCACGCCGCGATTCTAGCATGGGTTTGTCTCTCTCTCTCTCTCTCTCTCTCTCTCTCTCTCTCTCTCTCTCCCTCTCTCTCTCTCTCCTCTCTCTCCTCTCTCTCTCTCTCTCCTCTCTCTTTTCTCTCTCTCTCTCTTTTCTCTCCCCCTCTCTTCTCTCTCTCTCTCTCTCTCTCTCCTCTTAACCCCTTTCCTCTCCCCTCTCGCCTGTCTTCTCTCCCTTCCTCTTCTTTTCTCTTATCTTCTTCTTTCACTCTCCTCCCTGCATGTCCACGCAGTTCTTTGACTTTTCATACCGATAACTCTAAATAAATAATTTGCATTTTCCCTCCAAAGTTCTTCTTTTCTTGTTTGATTTATCACCAAATCTCTTCTCTTCAGTCTCTCTCTCTCTCTCTCTCTATCTCTCTCTATCTCTCTCTCTATTTCTCTCTCTACTCTCTACTCTCTCCCGCTCATTTTTCCCTTTCCACCCCATCTCGCATCTTTTCCCGTTCAGCTTGGCAAAGGGCTAGTGTTACTCGCGCGAACCCGGAGAATGGAAAATTGGCAAATGATTCGAGAGCAGAAGAGGAGAAGAAGAAGCTGGAAGAGGAAATGAATGGGAGAGGGAGAGGAGTGCAGAGACACTCTGGCTGTCTGGCCGTCTCCCCTCTCTCACATCTCCACCACTTCTCTCCTTCCTTTTGCTGTGACTGCAGCCAGGTCGACTCCTCTTCTCCTCTTCTGCTGGCGCTCTCTCCCCCTTCGCATTGGCTTTCCTTGTCCTCGTTTTCTCTTCCTCGTCCCATTCTTCACATCTCAATTTCCATTTCCATCACTTTGCCTGCTCTATCTCCTTTGTGCTTCGTTTGAACAATTATTTATATTTATATTCCGAGTATTTAAACCTTAACGAATGTTTGAATTTTCAGCGAATCGCAAAAGCAGTTACGAGGAAGTTCTTCAATGGCTTTTTCGAGACCAGCCGGAGGACGCGGCAGAATCGCCACGCCGCTTCCTACAGGCAAGAGATGGAGATGGAGAGAGGGGGAAGAGAGAGAGTAAGAGAGAGAGAGAGAGAGGGAGAGAGAGAGAGAGAAAGAGCATTCCGAGATGACTGTAATGTGTTGCAGCCCGGCGAGCTGGATGAATGGCGCTTCCTCGGATCAGCGGGCGGAGGCGCTGCCCGTCTGTGCGTGCAGCAGCGGGAGCAGCAGCCCCTCCCTCTCCACTCTGCCCCTCCCGGCCGACCCCCTCGGGCCTTTCCCCCTGGCCCGCCCTCTGACTCCCGCCGGTGCTCCCTTGCTCTGCCAGCTCAGAGCTGCCCGCCTTACCCCAGCCAGGGTCCCCCTGCGTACCCTGACCGGCTTAGCCCAGGCTTCCCACTTCGTACAGCACCCTCTGGCGGCCGATGCCGCCCCTCCTTTTCTTCGCCAGGTATCTCTCTCTCTCTCTCTCTCTCTCTCTCTTTTTGGCAGTTATCTGTCCTGGTAGAGTTTGAATAGGCTACGATGGTTTAATGAGAGATACTTGAGGTGCTCACACACTGTCCAGCAGTGATACCGGAGTGGGAGAAGAGAGAAGAAGGAGAGTTTGTGAAGGAGGAAGAGGGGAGCGGAGTATCGCGGGAGAAGAAGGCCCGTGTATGCTCGCCTCTCTGTCTGCTGCCCATCCTTCGCCTTCCCTCATGACTCTTCCTTCTCAGCAACAACACCCTCTTCTGCCTAATCATAACCCTCATCATTCCATTTATGGTTCGTCAAATTGTGGTTTTTTAGTTTTAAAAATCAGATTAATTAAATTAAGTTAAATAATTCAAACTCAAATTGTGGAGAGGGGACGCATTCTCTTGTGTTTTTCTCTACAGAGAAGTCATTTCGCGATATGTAATCATCAAGGTAAATTGTGATGATGTCATAAAATGACAAAAATCTGAAGAGGTGGCTTTTCCTCGGTCTTTATCACAATGCACTGCCTGGCCATGCATGCCAGCAGCATGCTCGAAAAGCTAGACTATTGTTATTTGTGATTATTTTGTTATAATTTTGCTTTCATTTTGTTTGTGGGGCGATTTCATAATTAATAATAGCTTTCAATTTACTTTTACACGACTTTTAAAGCTTTAATTTTGAAAAAAAAATCACATTTTCATGCAATCTGCTACTAAACAGCGGGGGGAAAACCAACCTTTCCGATTTCTGTCATTGTGTAACAGTTATGACACCTTCGCAAGTTAACTTGATGAATGTTTATTCCATATCGTGAAATCACTTCCTTGTAAAGAAAACTACAAGAGAATACGTCCCCGCTCCACAATATGAGTTTGAATTATTTAAATTAATTTAATTAATCCTATTAATCGGATTAATCGCATTAATTGCTGACCCAATAATGCATTTATTTATAGTAACTATACTATGTTGTTATTGAATGGAAATGAGTGGCTTAAAGGGAAGATATGGTTGTTGCAGACACAGAGCCAAGACAAGAGCAGCAGCATGCAGCCCTGGCTGAGAATTGCTTCGTGGGGGGAGCCGCGCCCTGTCCAGAGGAGACCAACGCAGAGCTCTGCTCCCTTGCTCCCTATCTTGGCAGTGATGACATGCAGGTATTCCTTTCTTGTTCCACTCAAGTGGCTTCCCGAGTTGTTGGTTAGGTCTCATTTCTTCATTCAGAATTCTTTTCTACCCGTGCTCCTTTTATTAAGCCATTCAAATTATGCAGCAAGCAAGTTAGACGAAAGATGATGATTTCCAAATAATTGAGTAGACATTTGTTCGAGTGTAGATACGATGAGAGTTGATAGTATGATCCATCTTCAGACGATCGGAGCTGACCCGATGGATCTGTGCAGTTTCTTCCCCGACTTGCCAGAGTGGAGCCCTGCTGATCCTCTTCCTCTCTTCGCTGGACCAGTCTCCAATCCCTTGGCTGTTTCTCCAGAGATCCCCAAGGGATATAACATCAACGCTTTGCTTGGTTAGTTCTGTTTGCTTCCTTTATTCCATGGAAACCTTCAAAATCAAGGTGGAATTGAGTCCACATTTTGCAAGGCTAATGAACATGAAATTCTACGATAATACTAACAGGAAAGTCTTTTTTTTCGAATTTTCAGAATGTAAAAAAAATTCTAACCATAAGAAAAGACTGGGTTCATATTTTAACGTGACGAGACGTGTTTAAAAATAATAAAAAGTTGTACATAAATTAGTGATGTGTTATTTAGAGGTGAAGATGGGGACTTTTCTTGCAGACGATTGGCCCGAGCTGGACGACGACGGCTTATACAGCAACTGATTCTCGTGTGGCGCAGCTTCTTCTTGTCTTGGCTCTCTTCTCACTTCCAACTCTTTCCTCTTTCTTCTCTAACCTTTCTTCAGCTTCTCCTGAAAAGATATTCCAGGTTTCCGAATAAGTGTCCCTCCATTGTCTTTTATTTATCTAACGTCTCGATTTCTTTTTAGAATATTTATTTGATATACCGTAGTGTTCTTTTATTCTATTATTCTTTCATAGGAAGCACCGCGTTATTTCAATGGTTTTTTTTGTATTCTTCCTCTAGGTTTTTGTTGCACCGGAAGAAGTTGTCAGGGATAGTTGCATAGAGTGCAGAGATATTCTTTTCTTTCCACATATTTTTAGCCATAAGGTCCATGTGGATGCGCGTCGTGAATTCAGGCAATTCCACACTCCATCTTAATGAGCGTATTAGTGTAGGATTAAGCGTTAACTCTTCTCCAATCTGCCTTGTGTTTACTTTGTGTTGTCGTACCCAGTGAAAACCAGTGGACAGTGAAAGGGATATCATGAGAGAGAGAGGCTGGAGATGACTAATGGAGGATCCATCTGCTCTTTCTTCCGCTTCCTCTCCTCCCTCGCTCTCTCTCTCTCTCTCTCTCTCTCTCTCTCTCTCTCTCGCTCTTTCTGTCACCCTCTCACTCTCCATACTGTCTGCCATGTACAACCTGCCTCTTCTTCCCGCCTACCTTGGCTAATTACAGTGACAGAATCATTCGCTCTACTTGATCCATCCATGTTCTGCAGTGTACCCACATGATGAGAATGAGATGGTGAGATTCCCTTCTCCACACTTCCATTCTTCATCTTCTCTTGTAATCTCGCACTGCATTCAGTTGATAGCCTTGTCTCAGGCATCTCTCACTCATTTCCGATCATTTACCTTGTTTGTCATTGTCTTATGTACTTTCTATTGTTTGTATGTAGTACCGTGCAGTCATGGACTTGCACAGTTGAGTCGGCCGAGATGGAGACTTCTCGATGCCTGTTACCTGTGCCGACTCTTCCTTCGTTCTAGCTCGTTAGCGATGAGTTACTCAAGTGTTGTGTCTCTGGCAATTGTGTTTCTGTAGCTGAAAGTCGAAAATACTTATTCTTTTCGGTGAGAACATAAAGAGTACATAGATTTGTATAAATCGCCAGTGTATATGAGTTAAGAGAGCCTCTCTGTATGCCTCCAGTAGGGCGTGCCCCAGATCCAGACGTTGGATTTCGAATGTGAAAACACAGTCGGGCATGGCACTGGGCCCCAGTAACAATATTAAATGGCAAAAAAAAATTTCAAAAAATATTTTTCCGTGAACAGGTAAAAGTATGGATAATTTCTGAATTGATGTATCTCGCTTCAAACTCAAGATTTTTCAATTTTCTTTTTTTTAACGGAATCAACGTTGGATTCTGAACAAACTCAGCCCAGACGTCTTTCAGACAACTATTTTTTAACATCGAAAAATTACTTTTAATATTTGAATTTGACGGTTAAGTACCTTATACTCGTTTGTGTGTGGGTGTTATATCTCAAAATATAGAGCATTAAAAACTGTATAACATATATTCTTTTCGTTTAGTGTAGAGGTCCCGAAGGGGGTAAACAATAGCCTCAAATTGGCCTTCAGGGCATTTTTTCGGTACTCCAGCCGAATAGATAATAGTGACTGATAAAGAATGTCCTCTCTATTAGTAAGAGTACCGAAAAAGTGCCCTGGAGTCCGTTCAAAAGTCAATATTTTGGGGGGACATTTTCGCGGCTGTTATTGCTCGCGGATTGAACTTATCCCCACATGTTATATGGCATTCTATAGCTTTCGCTCAGACGAACAACTTTCCAATACATCACGTTATCATGAATAGCTTTTTTGATCTACTTTTTTGGGTTCCAATACTTTGGCCACTTATTTGACCTTACCGTCAATTTATACTGTTTGGCGGATATATTTATTTCGATAGAGCGCAGAAATAGCTTCGGCTGATAGGTCAACCTTTAAGATTGGTTTTGGCATTTTCCAGAAATGAATTTTTTAAAGTCATTTTGGCCCATGGGTTGTGCACGTCGAATGTCATGGGTCGCAGGTTCGAATCCGCGCGCGTGCAAACCCTTTTGCGGGCTTTTACCACGAGAAATCTGCAAAACAAACATCGGTTCTGACCTTAGTGTGCTCCGTGGAGCAGAATGATGTATTGGATGAGTGATAAACATTACGATTGCACGAAAAGTTGGAAAATGCGGATCTGTCAGTTTTGACGCGACCGCCATAGGATAATCGATACTGTCATTGTTAGGGACGCCCTATCCAGATCTAAATATTTTTATGTTGTAGAGAATTTTGTCGCGTACTGAATAGTACTATCCTCATTCTGTTCTCACTGAAAACATTGAAAATACAGCGATTCGAATAGTTTTAGGTCATTTTCTGACAATGGCTGAAAAATCGAAAAATGCGTTTTTTTCATGGAAGATGATAATTTTATGAAATTTTGATATCGAGCTTTTTTGAAAAGAAGCACGTGCTGAATCGAATGAAATGGTTCATTTTATGTTACAACAAGAATTTAACTTCTTTATCACGCATTCCTTGAATCCCACATCTCCGAAGTACGCCAATTTGAGGCTATTGTTTACCCCCTTCGGGACCTCTACACTAAACGAAAAGAATATATGTTATACAGTTTTTAATGCTCTATATTTTGAGATATAACACCCCCACACAAATGAGTATAAGGTACTTAACCGTCAAATTCAAATATTAAAAGTAATTTTTCGATGTTAAAAAAATAGTTGTCTGAAAGACGTCTGGGCTGAGTTTGTTCAGAATCCAACGTTTTTTAAAAAAGAAAATTGAAAATTATTGATATTAAAGAAAGTTATGGGGACTTCAACTTTTTCCATACATTTGCATGCCCAGACAAGGAAAAAATTTTTATAACAAAATTGACCTTCTAATTTTCTTCATAGTGCACATAAGTACCCCTGATTAAATTTTGGATAGCCAAATCAAAAATTTTTACCCCGGGGCAGGCCCCCATGGAGGGCTGCTTGATCCTTACAGAGAGGCTCTCTTAATGAGCCTGATTGGGACTGACACAGGACGAAGGCTTTCATGATAATACAGTGGAATGATTGCGAGAATGGTGGATTACAGGCCATCGTCCCATTGTCCGCCCTGCTCCAACCAATTACACTTCTGGCCGTCCTTTCTGCACCCGGTTGAACCATGCAGGTGGCTGCCATGTATCTAAGAACTGACTGACTCAAAAATTGAGGCCTGTGAACGGGAGGCTGAGAATGACTTTCGACAGTGAGAGACAAGGCCATCCCGACTATTGCCATATGCCTGAAGAGAGAGAGAGAGAGAGAGAGAGAGAGAGAGAGAGTATGAAAGAAGGATGGCGAGGGGGAAAAAGCGCTGATCGTGGTCATTCTATGCTATAGCAATGATGTATGAATCTGTGGCTATGCAGTCCAACCCCCCCCCCCCCCCCCGTCTGTAATCCGCGGGCAGTCTTCTCAACAACACTTCTTGCGCACTCCACAACTGCAACTCATCATTTCCATGCAGAAACTGACCATATAATCCTCTCCCCTCTTATTGCTTCCTTCTTTCTCCGCTCTCTCTCTCTCTCTCTCTCTCTCTCTCTCACACACACACACACACTGTCTCCCTGTTTCTCTCTCTCTCCTTAAATTTAACGAACATGTATTTTCTTCTTTTCAGTTCAAAATCACAAAATCATCCCCAAAAAATTGGATTATACCCGTGACTATTCGCGTGCAGAACTTTTGTTCTCTCTACGTCGCGCTTCCTAAACGTTCTCTCTTTCACACTATTTTTCTATCCCTCTCTCTATCTCTCTTAGTTTTTCTATCCTCTCTCGTACCTCCATTCTCTCTGTCTCTCTTTCTCTCGCCTTTCATCCCTCTCTAGCCACTCATATCTATCTCTCTTCCTCATTCTTTCTCTCTCCCGCTCTCTCTCTCTCACCTTTCATTCCTCTCTAACCATTCCTCTCTAACCATTCCTCTCTTCCTCTTTCTTTTTTTTTTCTCTCTCTCTCTCTCTCTCTCTCTCTCTCTCTTTGCCCCTCCCTCTCTCTCATTCTTTGAATGACCGCCTTATTGCTTGTATACATATATGTACTTCATGTTCTTTATCTCTCCTCCCGGCCTAGTAGTTGACAGTACAACTCAGCCCTTCTCCGCTGGTTTTCCGTATGTAACAAACCAGGCCGTTGCTTATTCGGTAACAAATACCCTTTTTATTCCCCGATAAGCGATTCGGATGGAGGCAGTGCAGATATGGACCATGAAGGCTGAGATTAGTGTAATCCCGATGGAAGAGTAGACAGAGCCAGGGGCAGCCTCCTCTGGGCTACAATATGCAGAGTGCCTAATGGCCAGTCTCCTCTTCCTCCGCTATTCCAGGTTGCATCTTCTCTTCAATCTGCAATTCACTTCTTCCACCGATCCTCTTCTATTCATGCAATTCAGTTGCTGCTTCCACTCTCTGTCGACCTCTTTCCTTTGCTTCTCTCTTCACTCTCTTTCTCATGCTCTCTCCGATCTGTACTCTCTCCATTTCCCTCGGTCATTCACTCTTCTCCTTCCAACAACTTCCCGCTGCGTTTTCAAGTTACCACTCTTTATCTCAATAGCAAGCTGTCTCATGTAACCATTATTCTGTTTCTTTATACGTTCTGTATGTGCTTTCCCCCTTCCCCCCTCTCTATCTCTTTCATTCATTCAATCTCTCTGAATTCCAATGTCCCCCTCACATTCACTTCTCTTGTGCTTTATCCCACTTTGACTTCTTTACTTCTGTCATTTTTTCGACGAAGAGCATTTGCATGACGAACCAGTTGAAGTTGAAACTTCTGCCTGAGCTCGTGATGGGTACTTCGACCTTATTCCACTCTTACTGTAGTGGTATTTGCAATGTCATTGGGGCTAGATGAGGGGACATTCAAATTGATACTACGACAGTAACTGTTGATGAGTGGAGACTGAAATGGCGCTTTTCCTTATTCCCTGTCATTCTACATACAATCACTCGCTACTCTCACTCTTCCACCTGCTCTTTCGTTCTCTCTCTCTCTCTCTCTCTCTCTTTCTCTCTCTCTCTCGCTCTCTTTCTCACTCTGTCTCTTTCTTTCTCTCTCTCTGTCTCTGTCTCTCTGTTCACTAGGATGAGCCATAGACTTCCTGCAATTTGGCAGCCATTGTGCACGCAACGACCATTTCCTGGCGCAGTGATTCGGGCGGAGCCATTTGCATGCCGGAGGCAGCCACTCGACTCCCCTCTCCCATCTCTCGCTCTCTCTCTCCCCTCAAAATAAATCCTCGTGTTCGTTTTGTGCGTATGTCACTTGCACATGTTGGTTTGTCTGTCTGTGATGCGTAGAGAGAGAGAGTGTGTTGAGAGAGCAGCTCATCGTTATCTGGAGTGTCTTCCCTGGATGCTTGACTGGGGGCAGCCCTGGCAGGCTGCGGCCGTCCTTCTGGTGTGCCTGCTCCGTCCCTCTGCGTGCATCGAGTGCTACTCGGGGAGCCAACTCTCAGTCGTCGACTGTCCTTCCATCTCTTGCATCAAACAGACTCTTGCCTATGATACGGTACGACCTTCCTCACTCCCTCCCTTACTGGCCGTGAGAATCAAAACATTCTCCACTGCCATTGTTGCTCCAAGCTTAATCTACTTTACTTGTCAATCCAATGCGCCCGCATTGTGAAGTGAGAAAGGAAGTCGTCGCTCTTCTCACTTTCAGTCTCTCTTTTCCCCGATCTCTCTCTCTCTCTCTCTCTCTCTCTCGATCCCTTCTTTTATAGTACAATAGCAATGCCCAGATCTCACATAACCTTGCTATGTATTACTCATACCTACCAGGTGAAAGAGACACGGTGAATGAGTTCTTTCGCGAATGAGAAAGACGGAGAGAGAGAGAGAGAGAGAGAGAGAGAGAGAGAGAGAACGAAATAGAGAGAGAAGCGAGCAGACAAAATATGTGAGAGGAGAGACTACGGAGAGGTCGGATGCAATGAGGATAGAAATACAGAGAGATCGAGCGAGCAATAGCACTGTCAACTCGGAAATTGGTCTTTCTTACCCTATGGCTTATGACACCATTCTCCGCGTTTTCATGTTCTTTCCCTGAAACCTTTCACAGCAGAGTTCTATGTGGAGAAGAAAACAGAGTGGATCTTGAATTGTCTGTTTACGGTAACCTTGACTCCTCCAGGTACGGTACTGCGACGGAGTGGGAGTGTCGTCGATCTGCACTGCCTACCGCCTCTTCGAGTCCTGTGACACCATCCCGAGCCTCGGATTCGTGTGTTGCTGCTCTGGGAATCTCTGCAACTCTGCCGATCCCGCTGCCCTCTTCGCGGGCTCTCTCCTCTGCCTTCTTCTAGTCACATTCCTCATCCACCTCTAATTCCTTTCGTTCACGAGTACTTCTTTGTCTGCAGCTATGCTTGCACACGCTTTACTTATCTAGATCAGAGCTTTCACATTTACCGGTCCTTCTAACATTTTCCCCTAATACTGCCTTACGATTAGGTCCAGGACACATGCACGATTTTCACCATAGCACCCTTGCGTACAACGTCAGAATTTAAATGAGACGGAATAACTACACTATCCGGACCCCGATGATACAATAAATGGCCCCTCTTCCAATGCTCTGAATGCAATGCAGTTAGCATATCACAGATGAGATCGGAATTTAACAGTAAAACCAAAAAGAAAAGTGAACACAATAAGAGAACATTCAAATTACAATACACACAAAAGTCTTCAAATGACGGGGATATTTTATCTATATGGAGGACTAATTTAACAGTATCACAGAAATCTAAAAAATTAATATTTAGATCACTGCGTCAATAAATAGGGAAACCTTGAATAGTAAATTGCATATCCGAGCATTTGGTTCAAATAGTTGACCTTGTCTTCATGATGCTTCCGAGGTAGAAGGCTGCTCCTTAAAAGAATAAATTAGGAAACGTATTTGCTCTATTACACGGCTGCCAATACATTCACAACTCAGGTATTTTAAATTGCTCATATGAGGACCAGTTTTTCCAAATATTTAACAAACATTATTGAAAGTATGAAGAAAATGTATATCTCCTGTTACTATATCACTGAAAAGACACGCGCCCACTCTAATTAACGAGCCCATCCTTGGAGTCTCGAAAATCGATGCGATGCCGCTTCGACCCAGGAAAATACGGTAAATATCATCTAATGATCAGCTTTATAATAAAGAATTGATCAACAAGGAGCCATGACACCAAAAGGAGAAAGCCTATAACAGAAGATAACCTTGGCCAGTTTGTCGAACATTCCACGGAATCGTTTCTTGTCCCTTTCTTCGTGTTCCTTCACTTTCGCTTTGCACATCATCAGCTGTTGCACTGCAGCCTGCAAGTAGACTAATAAAAGTTGAGGGAAGGTGGAAATACGAGTGAGATTTTTTAAAAAAAAAAGTTCCACTTCTTTCGTAATAGTCAAATTGTTTGACAGCATGTCTCGCTTTGAAATGGGAAGTGCTGCAGAGGAACCTTGTTGGCTGGTTCAAGTTGGATGACATTCTCGAAGATAAGAGCAGCTGCCTCTGGCTCGTTCATCGTGAGAGTTGCCACTCCTTTTCGGTAGAGAGCTTTCACGTTATCAGGAGATTGCTCCAGCGCCTGCAGCAACAAGAAACTATTTGCACGACAATGACATTGAACATTTTCATGATGTGATCAAGTTCTACTAATAATGAAGCGATAAAATCGCAAAAGGCACACATGGCACTCTCGAGTTTAAATAAGTAAACTGAAGATGAAAGAGACCTTATCACAATATTGGACACACTTCAGCTGCTCATCCAGCTTGCTGTACACAAGAGAAATGTTGAGATAAGCAGCCAGCATCAGTGCGTTTCTATCCTGGAAAAGGAAGTCATGATGTTTTAGATCAAAATCTAGTAATTAGAAATTGACAGGACACAAATCGGAACCTTTTTCTGTTCCGGATCCCCAGACTTTTCATACTCCAAGATTTCCTCAATCCTCTTATATTTATTGAGAGCAAGTCGAAGTTTTCCCTCCTGGAGGAAGGCTGTTCCTCGCTCTTTGGCTTCCTTCGAAACACGAATCTTGTCCTCCGCAGTCATCTCCCATGTGGCGGGAACCTGAAAACATTTTCTAATAGTAGTAAACAATTCTCAAAGAATGAACGAACCTTCTCGAATTCCTTGAGGAAGATGGTGAACTGCAAATCGGCGTTAGGAGGGAGATTGAATTCAGGTGGCGGTTTTGTTCCGTAAGTGTAACGAGTGCCCTGAGTTATGTAAGATTGGTGGGCTGTCCAGACACAGACAATCTGGATGGGATAACCTTGAGGAAGATGGTGCTCTTCTCGCCCTTGCCGAACCGGCGGAGAGCCTTGTCAACTCCCTCAGGCAACCGATGCTCGCATCCCTCTCCGAGAGAGAAAGAAATCTCCTCGTCCATGAACTGGCGTCCAGCATGGAATCCGACGATGTGCACCACAAATT
The DNA here is from genome assembly GCA_945643635.1 of Allodiplogaster sudhausi. NCBI lineage: Eukaryota > Metazoa > Nematoda > Chromadorea > Rhabditida > Diplogasteridae > Allodiplogaster > Allodiplogaster sudhausi. Next base: position 1,070,052 of record CALZFC010000344.1, on the reverse strand, counting down.
GAAACATTTCAGTGAGAACATTCCAGACGTGAAAAAGGCCGGACAATACCTTGTACGGTCGACGTCTCATTGGGGTTGGCAATCTTATCGGCAGGGGGAACAATGACACTCCTCCGAATAGTTCCATCACGGTCAGGGGAAATATCTTCGGCCACCCAGTCAAGCAGTTCAACCTTCAAATAACAAACATTGGACACAGCACTCGTGCAGATAATATAATCTCAGACCTCGAAGTGAAGTGTAGCATCTGGAGGGATTTTCGGAGGGCTGCCAGTTGCTCCGTAGCCGTAGTTCCCTCGAATGATGAACTCGGACTTCTCTCCCTTGGTCATGGTAGCCACTCCCAGATCCCATCCTTTGATCACCTTAACATATATCTCATAGCTAGAAGCATAAGAGACCGTGCTGACCTGTCCCTTTCCAAGGTTGAATTCGAAGAGAGTTCCGCGATCTCGGCTTGAGTCGAATTGAGTTCCATCATCCAGAGTCCCGACATAGTGCACCTGGACCGTAGTCCCGGACGAAGGCTTCTCCGCGCCCGCTCCGGCTTGCAAGATCTTCTTAAGAACTCCGCCATCCTGTAAACACAAATCAGATCCACACATCAAAAGAGAAAGCAGAGAACGAATGAAGAGACCTTGTTCGGAGTGATGTCCAGGTGTTCAGCAATCATCGATGAATCACCGTGCATCTCGAGAAGAACTCAGCACCGTCTTGGCAAACGCAACACACTGAATGATCCGCCCACAGCAGCGCTTCCGATAAAAATTCGCGAAGGTTCAGGTCGAAGCGGCACGTTCGGGAAATTTCTTTTTCTAATCCACTGTTTGTTTTTACAAATATGAAAACTTTCGATGTTTAATATTTCAAAATTTAAAAAGCCATAACGCGGGAAACTATTTTCAGTTGATTTAATTATCCTCTTCTTCTTTTTTAATTTTTTCTCTTAGGTAAGCTTACTTATAAGTTGTTTGTTTATGACTAGACATGGAGCAACTGGCTGAACGACAAACCCTTCCCGAAGAAGCAGAGGAGGAGATCTCCGTCTACACGAAGATTGAAGCACTCGAGGTATTTCTTCATTTATTAGCTGTGTTCCCTTTGAGTCTTTATTCAGCAGCGTGGAGTAGCTTCGGCTGATGTGAAGAAGCTGAAGGAGAGTGGCTTTCACACAGTGGAGGCTATTGCTTACGCGACAAAGAAAGAACTTTGCGCCGTCAAAGGCATTAGTGAGCAGAAAGCAGACAAGCTTTACGTCGGTTTTCACGAGCCTTTTATTTAAAACTCTTCTTATCAATAGTTCTCTCTAATTGAATGGTTTGTTTTTAGAAGGAGGCTTATAGCATCATTCCAATGGGCTTCACTACCGCCAGTGAAATGCACTCTCGAAGAGCAGAGCTTGTTCAGATCCGTACCGGCTCCCAAGCTCTTGATCATATCCTCGGTGGAGGAATCGAGACCGGTTCTATCACTGAGGTCTGTTCAATTTTTTTTGGTGGCTTCTCGATATTCACATATCCTCTAGTTGTTTAAACCCATGACAGAGTTGTAACCTCCCGGGCCGAAGGCCCGGCATCTTGTCTTTCCCGTTACTTCTTTCTCATTGTAACCCCACGGGCAGGCCGTTTGTAACCCCCCGGCCCATGTCGAGAGGTAGGCACTATTTCAGCACTGCCTATAATCTAGGTCTTCGGCGAGTATCGAACAGGAAAGTCGCAGCTCTGCCATTCTCTTGCCGTGATTTGCCAGCTGCCAATTGACATGGGAGGCGCGGAAGGAAAATGCATGTGGATCGACACTGAGAACACATTCCGGCCTGAGCGGATTGTTTCTGCCGCGCAAAGGTTGATTTACTTTTCTAGAGGTTGAAAGAAAGTTATTTCCTTGGTGCAAATTTCGCCCTTTTAAAGGTTCGGTCTGGATCCGACCAGCGTCCTAGAAAACATAGCAATCGCTCGTTGCTACAGCTCGGAACATCAGTTTCAGCTCGCAGTTTCAGCTGCTGCTATAATGGTCGAGTCTAGGCTAGTTCATTATCCGTAATGTTGATAACTGGCAGATAACTGTTGACTTCTTCAGATACGCCCTTCTGGTCGTGGACTCCGCTACCGGACTCTTCCGTGCAGATTTCAACGGAAGAGGCGAACTCGCGCCGAGGCAAATGGCGCTCGGACGGTTTGTAGAAATACCGATTTTGTCCACTTCCCACGGACACCAAATTCTTGGTGCGTTCCCATGTCGCTTTCAATTCATAGCGTAGCATATGATTTTGAACTAAAGAAGGAACAGATCTAATAGCCATTCCTGGATTGCAGTTTCATGCGGCAGTTGATGAAGCTCGCCGACCAGTTCGGAATTGCCGTTGTCATGACGAATCAAGTGGTTTCTCAAGTGGATGGCGGTGCCTTCCAAACTGATGCGAAGAAGCCAATCGGTGGCCACATAGTGGCGCATGCCTCCACCACCAGACTCGGTCTGCGGAAGGGAAAGGGAGAGACGAGGGTATGCAAAGTGCACCAGTCTCCTTGTCTTGGGGAGGGAGAAGCCACTTTCTCCATCACCAATGCTGGCATTGATGATCCAAAAGAGTGACTTTCATTGGTTTTCATTGCAACTCGTCTTTCTTTGCCGTTCAGCCTTTCTTCAAAAGTGTCTATGCTTTCTTCTCTCTAACAACATTACGACTGTTATATGTATTTGCTCGGTGTTAGAGAATTTCATACCGCAAGAGGATGTAAAAAAAAAGTTATTGGTGATTTATTTTTATAGCGATGTTCCCAGAAGTTTCATTTAACTGACACGTGTTTGAGGTTCTATGGAATAAAGCTTTAAATGATATGATCAGTGAGGAAGTATGTTGGCATTTTACCCCGCTATCGTGTGTGAATATTTGTGTAAAGGTAGTACGAAGATGACGATCAATTTGCTTGTATGAAACAGGGCGCGGATAGTCTGTGCCTGGCTGTCCAGGATGCTGTTGCCAGCGAGCAGAAGTGAGGATCATGAGGAGAGGGACGCTTTGCTCCTTCTGCAGCAAGAGAAGGACAAACTCGATCACGATCAAATACCTGCTACGATCAGAGCGAAAGCTGTCGAAGCGAAGAAGGCTTTTTGCGCAGCCTTTTCGCTAGAAATCTCCAGGGTTTCATTGTTTTTTTTTCTAGCACCTGCCTGATCATTGGGAGGCGATAGATGGAAGAAGATCTCCCATTCAGTTGCCGGAGGCGATTCGCTCCGCGCGGATGGGGGATTTCTTGGTTGTTCTGCAGAAGGCAGCGGAAGAAGAAGCAAAGTCCAAACCGCAAGTTGCTAAGAGAGGCCGCGCCGCCCCCGCGTCCCCTGTGTTTGTTCTCTATCACTTCTTATGCAGTCACAGGGTTTATATTCCTGAAATGTTTCGTTTTATTTTTTTTTAAACAATTTACTAACTTCGTTGATTCGGGTGGAAGTCTCGCTGCTGGTCCTGCCCGTTCCATAATTCCGTGTGCTTCTTCAGACCCGTCGCTGCTCGCCCTGCCCGTTCCTTGGTGCCTGGAGAGCGTATCTTCTCTGCAGATGGCACTCCCCTGACTCTCCGAAACGTCCAGCCCGTGCTCCAGGCGATCTTTTCTTGCCTTTTATGCTTTCTTAGTTCTAACCGTAAAGGAAAATGCAGTCATTGCATACTTAGACGTGCTTTCAAGTAGTTTCTTGGCTAGTCGCACTATTGAGGATAAATATAATTGTTTAATCTGTGAACTATTGTAACACTATCCTCCTTGTTGTCTTGGAAGTCATAAGTTTCTCTCATTCTCTCTTTTTCTTCCATTGAAGGTACTCTCGGGCAACGCAGCATCCTTATCTCCTTCCTCACAAGAAGTCGCGAACACGCTCAACATCTTCCTCCGTCGGAAGAGGGATACAGAAGGATCAGCCGTATAGACCTTTTTGTTGATTTTCTCGGGAGTATCATTTATCAATACCTAACTAACTCCTTGTTTCGTCATTAATCGTTAATTATATTTCGATGTGTCTTTTCCGCCACCCAACTCATTTCCACGAACTTGACCAATGTATGAATTTCGCTAGTGATTTTGCAATTTAAATTGAAACAACATCTCTTGAACGGCTCGTGAACGTTCTGTAAACGTGAATAATTCTTGCTACAAATGGCAAGTCAACATTTGACATGGAATTCGCAAGAAGAAGGGTTCTGAGAAAGAGAAAGACCAGCTGGACTGCACGAGATTTCCACGCACCAGCCTGTGCGGCAAGGGTTGTATCCATCTTAACGTCGCCCTCTCTCCACGGGGCAGAGAGAGTTGTTGGGGCAACGAATTGCGAGTGCCGTGGCCCAGACTTGTTAGGTAATCGCTCCGCATTTACCCAGCGATCTTTCAGTGTCTGCCCCTTTCTATCTTTCTCTGTGTTACTTTCGTTTATCTCTTTCACTGTCTGTCCATCTCTTGCAAGACCTAGTTGCACCTGTTCATATTCCGTTAGTCATAAGCATATGCTGCTTTCTTCAGAATCTGGAATTTTGATAAGCTTCACTAGAATCTACCAGATCCCGACGAGATGGTGTCACTTCATTCCTAGCCTCCGTTGCCTTTGCATGTTTACGGAACAATGGCGAGGGTAGGATATAGTGTTGCGAGAGAAAGAGAGAGACAGAGAGAGAGAGAGACACAGAGAGAGAGACAGAGAGAGAGAGAAACAGAGAGAGAGAGAAAAGGGATTCATCGAAGCGTGCTCCATTCGTATGGTTGCGGATGTTTGATAGCGACTGAAGATGAGTGAAGCAGGCGGCACTTAAGAGAGCCTCTCTGTATGCCTCCAGTAGGACGTGCCCCAGATCCAGACGTTGGATTTCGAATGTGAAAACATAGTCGGGCATGGTACTGGGCCGCAGTAACAATATTAAATGGCAAAATTTTTTTTTCTAAAAATATTTTTCCGTGAGCAGGTAAAAGTATGGATAATTTCTGAATTTATGTATCTCGCTGCAAACTCAAAATTTCTCAATTTTCTTTTTTTTAACGGAATCAACGTTGGATTCTGAACTAAAGCAACCCAGATGTCTTTCAGTCAACTATTTGTTTCACATCGAAAAATTACTTTTAATATTTGAATTTGACGGTTAACAACCTTATACTCATTTGTGTGTGGGTGTTATATCTCAAAATGTAGAGCATTAAAAACTGTATAACATATATTCTTTTCGCTTCGTGTGCACTACCCCTAAGGGGTGGAAAATAGGCTCAAATATGGGTACCTCGGATATGTAGGATTCAAGGAATGCGTGAAAAGAAGTTAAATTCTTGTTGTTACATAAAATGAACCATTTCATTCGATTCAGCACATGCTTCTTTTCAAAAAAGCTCCATATCAAAATTTCATAAAATTATCATCTTCCATGAAAAAAACGCATTTTTCGATTTTTCAGCCATTGTCAGAAAATGACCTAAAACTATTCGAATCGCTGTATTTTCAATGTTTTTAGTGAGAACAGAATGCGGATAGTACTATTCAGTACGCGACAAAATTCTCTACAACATAAAAATATTTAGATCTGGATAGGGCGTCCCTAACAATGACAGTATCGATTTTCCTAAGGCGGTCGCGTCAAAACTCACAGATCCGCATTTTCCAACTTTTCGTGCAATCTTAATGTTTCTTACTCATCCAATGCATCATTCTGCTCCACGAAGCACACAAAGGTCAGAACCGATGTTTGTTTTACAGATGTCCCGTGGTAAAAGCCCGCAAAAGGGTTTGCACGCGCGCGGCTTCGAACCTGGGACCCATGACTTTCGACGTGCGCAACCAATTGGCTAAAATGACGTTATAAAATTCATTTCTGGAAAATGGCAAAACCAATCTTAAAGGTTGACCTATCAGCCGATAGCTATTTTTGCGCTCTATCGAAATAAATATATCCGCCAAACAGTGTAAATTGACGGTAAGGTCAAATAAGTGGCCAAAATATTCGAACCCAAAAAAGTAGATCAAAAAAGCTATTCATCATAACGTGATGTATGGGAAAGTTGTTCGTCTGAGCGAAAGCTATAGAATGGCATATAACATGTGGGGACAAGTTCAATCCGCGAGCAATAACTGCCGCGAAAATGTCCCCCCAAAATATTGACTTTTCAATGGACTCCAGGGCACTTTTTCGGTACTCCAGCCGAATAGATAATAGTGACTGATAAAGAATGTCCTCTTTATTAGTAAGAGTACCGAAAAAGTGCCCTGGAGTCCGTTGAAAAGTCAATATTTTGGGGGGACATTTTCGCGGCTGTTATTGCTCGCGGATTGAACTTGTCCCCACATGTTATATGACCGCCAAATTCAAATATTAATAGTAATTTTTCAATGTGAAAAAAATAGTTGACTGAAAGACATCTGGGCTGATTTTGTTCAGAATCCAATGTTGATACCGTTAAAAAAAAGAAAATTGAAAAATATTGATATTAAAGAAAGTTATGGGGACTTCAACGTTTTCCATACATTTGCATGCCCAGACGAGGAAAAAAATTTTATAACAAAATTGACCTTCTAATTTTCTTCATAGTGCGCATGGGTACCCCAAATTAAATTTTGGATAACCAAATCTGAAATTTTTGCCCCGGGGCAGGCTCCCACTGAGGACTGCTTGATCCTAACAGAGAGGCTCTCTTAAATGCAGCTGCTGATCACATTTGTATTGCTCGTACTACGTTCAACCTCGCGCTTGTTTCAATTCACTTTATCATTTATAAACTGTTGTCTATTCTTGTCAGCTGATCATCATTGTTTTATCGTGTTTATTTCTTTTAATTCCAAAAAGATTTAACTAACTGACAAATAATAGGATTGCCTTCCATGTTAAGAGAGAAATAAGACATAGGAATCTCTACAGCGAACGATCGTCAAACACGTGGCGGCGATGCGATGGGAGCTGCTTGCGTGTCCGGAGTAAGGAAGTGGAAGGAGAGAGAGAGAGAGAGAGAGAAGGAAGAGAAAGTGAGAAAGAGAGAGAGGGTGAGAGAGCGAGAGAGAGAGAGAGAAAGAGTGAAGGAAGAGGAAGAAAAGAGAGAGAGAGATGGAAGAGGAAGAAGAGAGAGAGAGAGAGAGAGAGAGAGAGAGAGTGAAGGAAGAGGAAGAAGAGAGAGAGAAGGAAGAGGAAGAAGAGAGAGAGAGAGAGAGAGTGAGAGAGAGAGAGAGAGAAAAGAGTAGGGAGTGCACATAATGTTTTTTTAAATCTAAATGAGACTAAGCAATATGTAGATAAGTGTGTGACTGGTACTGACCGAATGAGTGAGTGTATAAAATGAAGTGGTAGATGTGGTTGCAGCTGCGTGGGGGCGTCCTCTCTGGTCCGGAGAGTGAGAAAAGCCGCCAGATTGACAGGGATTTGCTGATGGAGAAGAAGAAGAAGATTCTCAAGATCTTGCTGCTCGGTTCGTTTTGTTCTTCTTTATTTTACTTAGTCATGAAGTGTTGTTTCATTTCGATCATAATATAACTTCTCTCCAAACATGAAGAAGAACTTGTATTTCTGATGCTTGCCACTGCAGGCCCTGGCGAGTCTGGCAAGAGCACAACTCTGAAGCAGATGAAGTGAGTTTCTCTCACATCCCCCCTCACTCCCTCTTTCTCTCTCTCTCTCTCTCTCTCTCTCTCTCTCTCTCTCTGCCTGGTCACCCAAATCGCCATCCCTCCTTGCCCTCCTCTTGCAGAATCATCCACGCGGAGGGCTACTCCCGTGAGGATCTGATGTCGAAGAGGAATGTAATCTATGACAACGCCGTCCGCGGCCTCGTGAAGGCAGTGCATGATCTGCACGAGAAGGGAATTCCACTTCCACTTGATGCGCAGGTTTCTTTTCCTTCCCAGTCCTCTTCCTTTTCTGTTCCCCAGAATAGAACTTGGCAGACACAACTGCCATTCATTCTAATGCCTGGTTTGGTGTCCTTCTGAGAAGTGTTTGATTGGTGTGCAGGCAGAAGCAGATGTCATCACGAAGTACGCGGAGCACATGCGGAATCAAGACGTCTTCCCTCTCTCCCCTCAGGTCTCTCTTCTCCCCAGTCATTTCCACTTCCCTTTCTTCCCTCTCTCCCCTCAGGTCTCTCTTCTCCCCAGTCATTTCCACTTCCCTTTCTTCCCTCCCTCCCCTCCGGTCTCTCTTCTCCCCCAGTCATTTCCACTTCCCTTTCTTCCCTCTCTCTCCTCAGGTCTCTCTTCTCCCCAGTCATTTCCACTTCCCTTTCTTCCCTCCCTCCCCTCAGGTCTCTCTTCTCCCCCAGTCATTTCCACTTCCCTTTCTTCCCTCGCTCCCCTCAGGTCCCTCTTCTCCCCAGTCATTTCCACTTCCCTTTCTTCCCTCCCTCCCCTCAGGTCTCCCTTCTCCCCCAGTCATTTCCACTTCCCTTTCTTCCCTGGCTCCCCTCAGGTCTCTCTTCTCACCAGTCATTTCCACTTCCCTTTCTTCCCTCCCTCCCCTCAGGTCTCTCTTCTCCCCCAGTCATTTCCACTTCCCTTTCTTCCCTCGCTCCCCTCAGGTCTCTCTTCTCCCCAGTCATTTCCACTTCCCTTTCTTCCCTCCCTCCCCTCAGGTCTCTCTTCTCCCCCAGTCATTTCCACTTCCCTTTCTTCCCTCGCTCCCCTCAGGTCTCTCTTCTCCCCCAGTCATTTCCACTTCCCTCAGGTCTCTCTTCTCTCCCAGTCATTTCCACTTACACTTTCTTCCCTCTCTCAATATTCCGATAGGATATAATAACTGGTAAGATCATGAAATGTTTTAGGTGGCCGATTCCATGAGCCGTTTGTATCTGAGCCCGTCCATCCAGGCTCTCATCCATAAAACAGATGACTCGGTAGTGGACGAGGCTGCGAGATAGTCAGTTGATCGCCTGTCTTCTTCTTCTTCTTCTTCTTCTCTCTCTCTCTCTCTCTTCTCCTTTAGCTTCTTGGATAACCTGGAGCGAGTGCGTGCTCCTGACTACATTCCTACCCTGCAAGATGTGCTGAAGAGTCGCGTTGCCACTCAGGGATGCATCCAAATGTCCTTCTTCATCAAGGAGTTCACCTTCAAGTGAGTCGCCCTCCCCTCCTTCCTTTCATGGCTTCCTTCTTCAGTGTATACGACGTGGGAGGACAGCGGTCTCAACGGAAGAAGTGGCTTCATATCTTCGACAATGTTCACGCTGTCCTCTTTATCACTTCCCTCTCTGAGTACACTCAGACACTCGCTGAAGATCCTACTGTGGTTGGCCTCTCTCTCTCTCTTTCTCTATCTCTGCCTCTCTCTCTCTCTTTCTCTCTCGTTCATTGTGTTCCATCTCTCTCTCTCTCTGTGTCACTCTCTCTCTCTTTCTCCCTCTCTCTTTTCCATAATCTCTTGCTCTCTCAGAATCGAATGCGTGAATCACTGAATCTGTTTGGCGGAATCTGCAAGAATGAGATCTTCATCCACACGGCGATCATTCTCTTTCTGAATAAGATAGATCTGTTCGAAGAGAGGATCCAGAAGCATCCGATAACGACTGTCTTCCCGCGTTACAAAGGTCCTTCTTTGGTTTGCCTCTGCCCATTCATCTTCTCTTTCCTTAGGTGGACAGACGATGGACGAGTCTTTGGCTCACATCACAAAGAGATTCCTTCGAGAAAACACTAACTCCAAGCGGACTATTTATGTACACAACACGTGCGCCACCGATACGCAACAAATTCAGGCTAGCTGTCTCTCTCTCTCTCGCTCTCTCTCTCTCACTCTCTCCCTCTCTCTCTCTCTCGCTCTCTCTCTCTCTCTCTCACTCTCTACCTCTCTCTCTCTTTTGCTCTTGCTCTCTATCCGTTTTCTCTTTCTATATCTCTTTTACTTTCTCTCTCACTCTCTCCCTCTCTCTCTCTCGCTCTCTCTCTCTCACTCTCTCCCTCTCTCTCTCTTTTGCTCTTGCTCTCTATCCGTTTTCTCTTTCTATATCTCTTTTACTTTCTCTCTTTCACTCTATCTTTATCCTGCTGAATCCTCTCTTCTCTCTTTTCCACTCTTATTTATCTGCGTCTCGTCCATTATGCCTCCTTCTCCTTGTGTCTGTCTGATGCTTCACTCTATGATTTTTTCTCTTGTCGTGGCAAGTTTAAACACGAATTGTCAAAATCACGTTTGGCGCCCACCCTATTTCTATAATATAATATTTAATTTTTCACCGTCGCTGTCTATCTCTCTCTCTCTATGTATCTACCCTCTTTCTCTTTCGCCGTGGCTCTCATCTCTCCCTCACTTTCTCTCTTTCTCTATCACTCTCACTATCTTTTTCTTCCTCTTCTCTCTCTCACATACACACAGAAAAGCATGTTGTGAAATGGTTTGTTTATAGGTTGTGATAGACTCGGTGATAGACGTCATAATCCAGCAAACAATGCAGAAGATTGGCATTCAATGAGTGTTGTTCTTCCTCTTTCTCTTTGACCGAAGAGTGCCTCTGCGGGATGCGCGTACTTCTCTGCCATTATTGTGCTCTCCTTTTCTCTTCTTTTCTTTCTTTGTTTTGACTTCATGAGAGTTCGATTGCAAACCACGGCTTCATCCCCTCTTCCATCGCTCCTTCTAAATACATACATTGCCATTTTACCCATTGAAGTGGAACAACTAAATTCTTTTTTCTCCACCGTTTAAGAAAAATTCGTTCCATCGAAGTTCTCACCAACATATATTAAAATAATCATTTTCATGAAAATTTAACTGACACATCTTACGAGTTCTGCATCTTAGTTTATCTTATCTCAGTAAACATTTGTATGATAATGTCAATTATTTGATAGAAGTAAATTAATCTGATATATCGCGTTAATAATCGAAACTGATGAAGAACGTGAACAATTCGTTTTGTTGTGAATATTGTGCAGTCGAAAAAATGCCCGTTCTTCAAGGCGCGAGATCGAAAAAAGCGAACGAGAAAAGCGAGAAAACCAATTCATGAGGCATTACCGGCTTATCCACAAATTAACGTCAATTTTAACCCATATTGGCAAATTAATTGGTACGAGATTATTAGTGAAGAAAGGCTTGGATAAAAAGGATCTTGAAGTTTCTTCAAAATGTAAATGCTTGGTTATCTACCAGCTATAAAATTAATTACATAAAATATAAATTTAAAAATGCACATATTTGGTGAGGGTAGTTGAACTGCTGGTAAGGAGAAACGATTTTTTCGGTCTACATATGCTAACCTTACCACCTGAAGATGTAAAGAAGGTCATTTCAGCTAGAATCTTGTGCTGATTATGGAAGTGCGACCTACACTTCACAACAAAAGAAGATATAAAGTAAAGAAATGTAAAACTACATAAGAATGTCCGTAGGCATGTGGAATTCCCGACCGATTGGAGGAAAATCGCACATCAGAAAAAGTGAGGAGCCGAGGAGATCTGCAAATCGGTTCAGTTTCTCGCGTCGTCATCTCTGATTGTCTTCTAGCAGAGGAGAAGTCGTTGGAGATAAGTTAGAGAACTGAGAAGGAGACTCGAGAGAGAAGAGAGAAGAGTCTGCTGCAGTCTTCCTTTCTCCTTCCTCCTTCGACCACTCTTCCATCAACTCGTCGAATGGACTGAAGTTCGTTCTTGGAAACGTCTTGGATTGCTCTGCCAACTCCTCTTCACACTTTGCAGACAACTCTCCTGCCCTCTGCAATGAGAGAATGAGTTCTTTTCCATTCTGTTCTTTTGATGCCAATTCTGAAATGACCTGAGTGAGTCGTTGTATCTCAGCAATGATTTGCATGTATTCAGCAGTACATGAGAAGAGACCTCGACTCATGTATTCCTAAATCATACCTTTCAATTATTCAAGAATAAGACAGGGTGACACGGGAAGGTTTAATTAAGTTCAAATGCACACTAAATATTCTGAACAGTATTCGGGCATATGCACATACATATGTACATATGTATGCACATACATACATACTTATTTATGTAATTAAGTATCCTATTTAAATACTAGTATGTAAGTTTTTATGATAATAATCTAAAAGTAAAAGGACTTCGCTGATGTTGTCAGCACAATTTAGAATATAATACTTTCAGAGATTTCTGAGTTGAACTGTGCAAAGAGTTCTGAGCTAAACAAGATTTAATTTTTGTTCATTTATAAAGAGCTGTGTTATCATTCGCACCTTGAAGAGGCTGTCTCCACTGTTGGCTTGAGCCAGAGCTCGTCCATTAGAGTAGGCACTGGACTGAGTGAAGAAGAAGAGGAGAACTGAGACAATTGACAATGTCTGAGAAGTCATTCCATCCATTTCGACTCTGAAGGAGCACAGAAGGAGACTCAAGAACATCCTTCTCTATTCAAGCTCGGATTACAAGAACCAGTGTGCCTTCAATTGACATAAAGAGTTGACTCCTTCAAAGCAGAACCAACTCCGCTCAGGCAAAAAGAATAACACCTTTCCTTTCTGCAAATTGTGAAAAGAGGACAAATAAGGAGGAGTGAGGAGATAAAAGGAAGCCGAGACTACGAAGGAACCACTGTTTAAATGACTAAATGAGTGGAGCAGCGGGGAGGGAATGACAAAAACGCCGTTCGAAAGAGCTTGAATGAAGGGGCTCTCAGTGAATGGGGGAAAAGAGTCAACTGAGCACGGCTGGAGTCCGAGGGGGCGGATGATGACCGAATCTGCCAGTATGACGCACCCTATCCCCTCCAGGCTTCAATTCACGACCAACCCTCACTCTCTCTCACTCACTCTCTCGCAATCTCTCCATTTCTCTCCATCTCTCTCTCTCTCTCACTCTCTTGCTATCTCTTTCTTTCTCTCTATCTTTCTCTCTATCTTTCTCTCTATATATCTCGCCCTCACTCTCTCGCTATCCCTCTCTCTCTCTCTTGGCTTCTCTCCCTCTCTCTTTCTCTCTCTCTCGACTTCTCTGCCTCTATAATTCTCTTCTCCCTGCCTGACTGTGACAGTGACCTTTTCGAGGTTGAGTGATATATCCTCTATACATCTCCCCATTTACGAAACCGATCATGTCTGTTCGTGAAAATGACGAGTTAGAGCAATAACGTTCGAAAGAGGAGAGAGAAAGTGAAAAGATAAGAGAGATAGAGAAATGAAGTACGCGAGAATAAAGGAGTGTACGAGAATTGGCAATGAAACTCCGAAACTATTTTTATCGCTTGCGAGGGCGTCAAGCCTAATGAAGTGCCTGTACTCAACAAGAAGCCAAAGAGAGAGAAAGGGAGAGTGAGAGAAAGAAGGAGAGAGAAAGGGAGAGTGAGAGAAAGAAGGAGAGAGGACGAAAGAGACTGAGGAAGAGCGGGGAAAGTAGGAAAACGGTGTTAGGGGCGTAGAAGTGGCGACAAAGGGTAGACTGTCAGTAGCAGGATCCTCGTCATTCGCAGCCAGGCAGAGAGAAACTGATTGGGATGAACAAAATGCAGTTTAATCAAGTCAATGCTGGGCTGTGGTGAATCTTTGATGGTAGTTCATAACTGTTAGAAACCAGCTGAAACAGCAGATGAAATGGAGAGTGAGAAGAGTCGCCGCTAATATGTTGGATTTCTCAAAGTTCTATTTTGAGCGAGATTCTATAAATGGAATGAGTCCATTTTCGTAGTTCTCTTTCATCTTGGCATTCCTTGTAAGATTACAGTACCTTCTATGCTTCAACCATTTTGTTGTCGTGATTGAACAGCTGACAGAAGATAAATACAACTAGACGGAAGAGAGCGAAATGAGAGAGATAAGAAAGATGAGAAAAAAGGTGATGAAGTTGAGAGAGGGAAATCAAACAACTAAAATATTCTTCCTTTCTTATACCGTTTTTATCTTTTCTTAATTTGTAATGTTGCCATAATTATTGTTGCAGTGAAGAACTTTATTGAATAAAGCAGATTGAAAATAAGAATCTTTTTAGACATTATGTTTTGCAAAATAACAGTAGTCCTATGATAAACAATATAAATTTTTCCATTATATATTCTGGTTTGTTTGGCAGCGGCTGAATTTTAAATGAGAGTGACATCATTTCTCTTTGAACTGATGCATACGGGACATGGACTGGCGTTCTTTTCAACGATAAGTACTCTTTCATTATTGCAGGTTCCTCCTCGGACATATGTTACATTGGACACCAAAGTGGCGGAAGGTGCAGAGAAAAAGAGAGAGAGGAGTGAGAGAAAGAGAGAGAGGAGGGAGAGAAAGAGAGAGAGGAGTGAGAGAAAGAGAGAGACTAGGGAGAGAAAAAGAGAGAGAGAGAGAGAGAGAGAGAGAGAGAGTGAGGAGGGAGAGAGAGAGAGAGGAGGGAGAGAAAGAGAGACAGGTAAACCATATGGCAATCGGACAGAAGCTCATCTTCTCTTGTTCTCTCCTCCATTGTCATTGTCTTTCTCCTCTGGATATAATAGTCGTGACTATTCTCACTCCGGTTCAATGAAAGGAGAGACATTCTCGAACAACAAATGTGCTACCATTCATGAAGGTGATCATTGCCAGAACACGACAAATCATTCCTATTCTCTCTTCTCCAGTTCCTCTCTCCTCCACCTCTCTCACTCTCTCTCCCTCTCTCTCTCACTCATCCTCTCTCTCTCTCTCTTTCTCTGTCTCTCTCACTCTATCTCTCTCCCGCTCACCTTTCTACTCCATTACAATTGCAGAGTCGTGGCCATGGTGGTGGATCTCTCATTAGCAGCGATTCATGATGTTGTGCTATTCACCATCTGACCAGTCCTCCATCGGCTCTTCCTTCCTTGTCCATCAGACTGCGCTATTCTAACATCTCTCTATATCTCGAATCAGTGCAGATCGACAAATCAAAACTAATTTCATTCTCTGCAATTATTAAATTCATTTTTTTTAAACATATGAAAGTAAAAAAACGTTTACAAGAATAGAAATGCAAGTAATCGTTTCTGTAAGTGACGCGGCAAGAGAATGGAAACCGGGGCTGCCTCTGGCGATGACATTTTCCATCTCCTCTCTCCTAGTTAACTCAATCTATACTCCTTTGCCACATTTAACTTAAACACGTTGTTTAGACATAAAATAAAAAAGTTGCGAACTATTAAATAAATGAAACCAGTTTGAACCTTTAAATTATTTCAGTTGCATTGGAATGTCGTAGTTTTCATTTTGTTATGAAGATCTTCCTTTTTATTTCAATGCTTCACCTTCAGCTTCTTTCTTTCTAAGAAGTTCATGAAGAGAAGGCAAGCAAAATAATTCATTCTTATCCAGTTGGACCCATCGAGGAGTATGGAAACTTTTGGGAAGAGTGTCCCTATATCCCTTTTTGCCATCAATGGAAATGGAATGAATTGCGCCTGGAAATGTAAACGGGATAGGGGAGAGAGCGATAGTGAAGAGATGAGAGAAAGGGACAATGTCAAGTCGAGGTGGAGAGTCAAAAGAGACACTGCGGCATCAGACCAGCCCGTATTCAGCACCAGCACTTTGTTCAATTGTGTTATGAGGCGAGAGAGAGAGAGAGAGAGAGAGAGAGAGAGAGAGGAAGAGAGAGAGCGAGGGAGAGAAGGGAAAAGTTATGAGCGATGATGGGATATGAAAGAGAGAGGCCATCCGATACACCGAGTCTTTCGCCCCTATTACTTCCACTTTAGCTGTCGCTTATGCGGCTTCCCAGTGTTTAGTGCAGGTTGGTACACAAGAGAGGGAGGGATAAGAGGAAAGACAGAGGATCAGAGCTGTGGAAGAGGGAGAGGGGAGTGAGATAACGTGGGGGAGAGAGTAAGAGAGAGGGGAGAGAGAGAAAGAGAGAGAGAGAGAGAGAGAGAGAGAGAAGGCAGCCAAAGAATGTGCAATCTGCAGAAGAAGCACGAATACAAATGAGCGATCTGTACCCGAGAGTTGTTGGCACGGCGCTGAGTGTCGGTCTGAAGGATGCTTGACCTGCTCATCTTCATCATCATCTCTTTCTCTTTTTTCTCTCGGTCTTCCCCTCCAGCACACTATTTTCCTCTCTCTCACACTCCCTCCATCACTCTCATGCTCTCTCTCTCTCTTTCTCTCTCTCTCTCTCATGTTTCTGGCATCTTTCCTGCCGTCTGTCAACTTGCTCCCCTCTTGTTCAAAGTGTTTGCTACGAACACCCTTTTATGAGAAGGAAGCACCAAAACGTAAAAGGAGTGGAAAATCTTCTACTGCCTTCTTCCGGTTATTGGCAGTCTCAATCAGCAAAAGTGCAGAATATCGATTGACCTATGTACTTATTTTAAAAAAAATGAAATTAAAGAAATCATAGAATACGTTATGCAATTGAAGCTGGAAAAAGACTAACAAAAAGAGGGCGGATTGGGTGGAGGCAATGTGACTGAAATGAACATCTACCAAGAAGTCAAGTAGAGCAAGAGCAGAAAACCAAACACCGAGAATGAGAATGGAAGAAGTTTTCATATAACTCTTAACATGAATTACATTAAAAGCACGGAGATCATTTGAGAGCAAAAAAATGGAAGAAATGAGCCGGCTTGCCGTAAGTACGCATTTTGTCAAGAAGGAAAAAGGCATTCCACCGGAAGACCAATTCAAGCAAAGTCTCCCTGCATCTACATTCTCTATCCTTGCACAGAAAGGGTTACTTATTGGCGCATAAATTATTGTAACTCAGAAATGAGTACGTGATTAGAAACTGAGGATTCCTGCCTGGTCACTGCTGACTTCAAAAGACTAAGCGATGCATAATAGGAACAATATAATACAAAGTGACACTATTATGATTTGGCGTCTTCGAGAGGTTCGACTTGACTTCCATGACTTCCTTCGTCTCTTTCTTCGGTCTCTTCGTCCTCTTCTTTCTTCACAGCTTGTTTGTTACCTCTCGCTAGTTCAATGATGGCTGAGCGAGGGGAAGCTTCCTCAGAAGGAGAAGCAGCTCGAGGAGGAGAGGAAGAGGACGAACACTCCGACTTCACTGCCGCAGCTCCGTTCTCCTTGATGTTGAGGATCTCGTCAATGCTGAGTTTGCTCCGTTTGGAAGGACTGGCCGAGGAGTCGGAAGAGTCAGATTGCCGGAGGGAGGAAGGGGAAGAGGGAGAAGCTGAGGAAACAGCAGAGGCCAGGGCAGCAGTGGCAGCGGGCAGAAGGGCCTGCAGCTGTAGTTGAGCGAGTGCTGGATTGAACATGAAGAGGAATGGGTTGATGCCAGCAATCTCGGACAGGCCCGGGGGCAGACTCGGCAGCTTCTTCGCTCCCAAGTTGCCCAGAGACAGATCTCGTGGTTCGTCCAGCGGAGATGGAGAGGCTGTGGTTGAGTCGTCAAGAAGATCCTCAAGGTCAGATCCCGATGAATCCGCCCCGTCCGAGCCCCCTCCCGCTTTCTTCAACTCGATTCCGATCACGTTTTGCCTGAAAGGAAGCTGCTTACATCTCCGTTCTTTTTTAAGCAAGAATTTGAGGGTCAAAATAATATAGCTAATAAATTGGAATGAAGTCAGGTTACATTGTTATTGTCAACCAGACGTCTTTGAATACATACAAGCTTAAGTGTTTAAGAGAAGAAAGAGAGAAGAAAAGAAAGAGAGAACATTGAAGTCATCTCTCGCTCTGAGTCGTACCTATCGTGTATCTTTGTCTCTCTTTCTCTGCTTCTCTCGTATTCCATTTCCTCTTGCACAACATTCTCATTTTCACCATTCAATACGCTTAAGTCGACAAAGCGAACCGCGCTTCTCTTTTCGCCCGAAATGGTGCCTAATTCGCCCGTTGCGCACTGAAGGTTGACATCCGAGATGTCATGACAGAGAGAGAGAGAAAGAGAGAGAGAGAGAGAGAGAGAGAAAGAGAGAGAGAGTTCTCTGTCTTCTCTTCTCTCTTCCCCTCTCCTCCCCCCGTCAACACAGCTTCAGCTTCGGATTGCCTGTCTACCGATTGCTTGCTTCTTCTCCTCCTCAAAGTGCTTCTCATCGTGCACTGATCAGCGTGTCCAGTCCTCCCTCTCCTCTTCTCCCCTCTCATTTCCCCGCCACTCTCTCATTCTCTCGTGCTCTCTCTCATCTTCTTTCTCGTATGTAAACAATAGTACCCCTCTCATCATCAACTCACCAACCAGCCGCCTCCTTCACTCTCATCTCTCTGTCTCTCTGTCTCTCTCTCTCTCTCTCTCTGTCTCTCTCTCGCCTTCTATCGTCTACCGTATCATTCCTCTCATTCTTAGCTGAGCAAGCGAGAAGATATGTACACCGAGCAGAGATAAGAACAACACCGTTTCCCTTCTTTTCCTCTATTTCTTTACCGCTCTCGCATACTCTCCCTCTCTCCTTCTTTTTCTCTATCAGCTATGTATGATTGGACAAGAAAAGGAGTGATTGGAAGCATAAGTATGTATGTATAGTGATCTGAAAAAGAAAGGACAAACTTGTTCTTGGCAGCAGCAGCACGATCTCTTTGTCTTCGATTCTTGAACCAGTTGCCAACTTGCATCGGAGTCAGTCCAGTCGCTACGGCCAACTCTTTCTTCTTGTTCGGATTCGGATATGGATCCTTCAGATACCACTCGCGCAGCAGAGAACGGGTCCGCTCCTTAACGGCACGGGGATTTCCGGCACATCTTCGAACATAACAACGAATACTGCTTGTTTGTGCGTACCTTTGCTCAATCTCCGCCGTCTCTCCCTCTTTCTCTCCCTCTTTCTCTCTCTCATCTCTCTCTCTTTCTCTCTCTCTTCTCTCTCCCCCTCTCTTCACCTCTCTCTCCTTCTTCTTCTCTTTCCCTCTCTCTATTCTCGCTCCTCTCTCTCTCTCTCCCTCTGTTCTCTCTCTCCTCTTTCCCTCTACTCTCTCTCTCCTCTCTCTCTCTTGCTCTCTCTCTCTCTCTCTCTCTCTCTCTCTCTCTCTTTCATACCTTGAAGCAATGAGTCTTTTGCTCTCCATCCCAGATGGTACGTGGCATGGGGAACTTCTTCCTGACTCGATACTTGTCGACTGGCCCGAGTGGCCTGCAATTCTAATCACTCTTCGACTGGAATGGCTGTGTAAGATATAGAGGAGACCTCTCTCGACTCCTCTAATTATTCCCTTTAGTTTCAGTGCAGCCATCCATTTATCTTTCTTCTGCTTCACGTGCCTCTGATTCTCCGTGCGCTCCTGGCTGGCCCCTTTGATCTTAGCCTAATCTGCTCTGCCATACTATGCCAAAATCATCACTTTGCCACTCTCGACCCGGTCAGTCTTCATAGGCTTTCTCCAGCCAGATTTGGGGAGAAGGCACAGATGCTAAACGCGCGCCTTTGGAAGACAAGGAAACCAGACAAAGGGAGGGAGAGAGCATAGAGTAGAGAGACATCACAGAGATAGCAGAGAGAGGAGAGAGAGCAGAAAGGTGAGAGAGGAGAGAGCAGAGAGGAGAGAGAACAGGGAGAAGGGAGAAAACGAGAGTGAGAGAGCGAGAGAGTTGGCTGAGAACCGTCTCTCGCCTTTCTCCCTCTGTCTCTCCTAAATGCGCCACTCCGTGCCCCTTCTGCCTATTAATTAGCACACATTAGCTTACATGCATGCTGCCGCCAATTGCCGCCTTGTTGGGAGTCAATGCAAATACGAGAGACCCCCAGCAGAACAGCGAGAGAGATAAAGAGAGAGAGAGAAAGAGAGAGAGAGAAGAGAGAAAGAAAGAGAGAGAGAAGAGAGAGGGAGAGAGGGAGAAAGGGGGAGAAAGAGAAGGAAAAGCCAACGGCTGCAGAAGTAGCGTGGCCAGGGAAGAGGGAAGGCGTAACAGGAAGGCGTTGGGGTCATCTCACACTCCGGAGGAAGGGAAGCCAAGCTGATAATCAGGTGAAGGAGGGACACTCGCACGCTGTTCACTTCTTCCACCACTTAGGATCACATAGTGGGGAAAAGAGATCGGGATGATCAGAGGAGGAGGGGAGTGAGAGAGAGAGAGGGAGAGAGAGAGGGAGAGAGAGAGGGAGAGAGAGAGGGAAAGAGAGAGGGAGAGAGAGAAAGAGATAAAGAAGTGATTGTCTGACCTCCCTCGTGCCTTCTCTGCTTCTTGGTAGTGCGCCTCCTGCCATAGATACTGCAGTTTGTGGTGGCTGGCCGGAGAGAATTTGTGGTTCGAGAGGATCGCCTTCATCGATGCGAAGTCACCCATGTGGAAGAAGACTGTGGCACGGGCACGCAAGATCGACTCATGAGTGGCAACCTGAAGGAGAAGAGGGAGAGAGAGAGAGAGAGAGAGAGAGAGAGAGAGAGAAGAGGAGAGGAGGAAGGGGCAGAAAGAGGGAGAGAGATGAAGAAAGAGAGGGAAGAGAGAGACGTAAGGGAAAAGGCGAAAAGATGGTGAGAGAGAGAATCAGAGACAAAGTTGAATTTGCTACATGCCCAATAAAGAATAGCACTGTTTTTCCCTGGCCTACCTCTCTGGCCGTGGCTGCTGGGAGAGTGAAGAGGAAGTTGGCCAGCTTCTCCACGTTGTCCTCAAGTTGCTCACAAGTTCGCACCACCTAAAAGAATGAAGTATCGAATTCAGTTTGATTCGCAAAACTGTAATGACATAAGTAATTGTTTTTTGTTGAAGAGAGGCAATTTTTTCTCAAACCTTATGGCATGGAATCATACAGCTTTCTCACTTCTTCTGGGCAACCAATCTTGGGCTCTGCTATCAAAACGTCTTGCAAGCAAAAGCAAGAGAAGAAGAAGAACGAGCAGGAGAGTGAGAGACGGAGAAGACATAAAGACAACTTGAAGAGAGAGAGAGAGATTGAAAGATGCACTGCTTTTTATTAGAGTTGTTACTGAGTACGCCTTCGACAACGGTCGGTACAATGGCCATGAAGAGGAGAATTGAGAGGGGAAACGAAAAGTGGATATGAGCTTGCTCTCTCTTCCTTTCACTCGCTCTCTCTTCCTTTCTCTCTCTCTCTCTTCCTGAAGTAGCCTGAAGGAAGAAGGCGGATTGTCGTCGTCTCGTTAGCCATTGATACACGGCAAGGCAGAGGCAGGGAAGGACACAAAGAGTAGAAGAGAAGAGAAGGAGACGGTGCAAATCAGATTTGAAAGGAAGACGAAGAGGCCAAGTCATCGAGAAGAAGGAAGATTCTCACATCACAGCCATCATCCCCTCTCTCCTCCACTTCTTCCCTCTTTCCTCACCAAAACAGGAAGGTGCGATTGCCAGGGGCAGAAGTTACACGTCTTTAGGGCGAGAAAAAAAAGAAGGTTCGCAACGAAAGTTATTCAACGAAGGCAAATGGAGAACGGACAGATGGAACTACTCGGACTGCACTTTACATATCAAGGGACATATTTTCGATTTCATTCGAATCTCTCGTTCCGGGTTGGGTTTTCGCTCAGTATAATTCAGCGCTTGCTCATCTTTTTTTTCCTTTTAAATGTGTAATGAGACTCTCTTGGCGTCTGGTGTGGTAATTCTCCCGCTTCTCTTTCTTCCCTTCATAAGCTACTTCTCCCTCTCGCTTTCGTGCTCCGTTGAGCTATTCAAACAGAAGATGATGAGTGATGAGGTGAGAGAGCGAGAGAGAGAGAGAGAGAGAGCGAGAGAGAGAGAGAGTGTGTGTGAGAGACTGAGCGAGTGAGCGAGAAAGAGAGGACGAGGAAGTGAGGAGAAGAGTATACCGACTGTGAGCATGAGATGGAGAAAAAGAAGAATGAACGGATATGCGAAAAGGAGAAGAAAAGCGAGAGGGATCACTGCCTCCACAGCTACTGTATGGAAAGAGAACATTACCCGCATTGGGAGGACCTCATTCATTATGAACCAATCCCCAAACAGGGCATGGAAAAATCACGACGGAAGTTTTCATTTATCATGAAAATTATTGTGCATTATTGAAGTAGTTAAACTGAATGGTAAAATAAGTGAGAGAGACAAATGCATTAAAAAAGAAGAGAAGGATCAAAACGGCGAAGTTATGATTGCGAAGACTCGAAATGATGAAGATGTCAAAGTATGATTTCATAAGCGAAATGAGGAATGCGAGGATCTTTTCTTTTCCAGGAGAGGGGCAGAATGGATAATGTGGCCGGTCACAGGATGACTACATCGTGCCAGATATAAACAGCCGAGTGGGACGAGAAAGGAAAAGGGCGTGCGAATCATAAGGATATCTTGGAAGATGCCGATGATATCAGATAAGATGAGGGAAGCTGGAAAGGAGAGGGAGTGAGAGAAAGAGAGAAAGAGAGAGAGAGAGAGAGAGAGAAGGCAGATGACGAGGGAGCGGATACTGCGTGCCACCCGCGCCAACATCATCACATCAAAGTGGATGAGGCCAGGAAAGAAGCGAGGAGATGTCATGTGGGAATGAAAGTGCAAGGAGGATCAAAAGTTGAGATGATGAGATAAGAAGAGACTGACCTGATCGGCAGAGGAGGAAGAGGTCTCCGTGGTGGTAGCAGCGGGTGAAGGGAGACTGGATGGAGGGGCGGCAGAGGTGGAGGGCGCCGCGGCGGAAAGAGGAGAAGACGCCGGCGCCAGAGAAGGCATCTGGCCGCCGCCGATCAAGGAGTGGAACTGCATCAGCTGCATCCACAGCTTCTGCATATCTCCGTTGATGGGCAGCATCCCGGCCATCTCCTTCTCAATGTAACCGTACAATGATCCGTGCCGCTCGGCCTCCCCTCTCTGGCCACTGATAGGGGCGGGTCCCTTTCCACCATTGGTCCTCCAGCCACCCACACGGCCACGCCCACTCTCAACACACCGCTCACTCTCACTTCTCACAGCAAAAGAGCGCCAGTTAGAGAGGGGCAGCTCGGAGAGGGAAAGAGAGTGGTAGAGAGACGCAGATAGAGAGAGAACAGAGAGTTGTAAAAAGACGCAGATAGAGAGACAACAAAGAGATGTCACTGTGTAGTGCAAGTGAAAGCGACCGTGACAGTGAAGCGGACTATGATAGGGTGTCTGATAAGAAAAACTCTCTCTTATTTTCTTTCTGCTACGGGCTGCCGAAATGACACTCTTTTTTAAACCGCCTTTCTGATTCTGTGATCATTCCAACTTTTAGTAAACTGCTTATCCAGAATGCCTTCCATCCATACATATGTACATGTCTCTCTCAGTCTCTCTTAGTCTATCTCACTCTCCCTCTCACTCTCTCTCACTCACTCTCTCTCACTCTCTTTCTCTCACTCATTCTCTCGCTCTCTACTTCGCTCTCTAACCGTCTCTCTAACTCGTTCTCTCTAATGAGTTGTCATAAGATTCGGTAGTTGTCGTCTCGTTGACCGAGAGGATCTTCATCATCGTTGCATTTCCTTGCCTCTTTCTCCAGCTAACAAGCACTGGCTGGTCCCATCGGGTAGCAGTGCCCTCATCAGTTGCTGCCTCTCCTCTCTGCTTCTCTCTCCCTGTCTCTCTCTCTCTCTCTCTCTCTTTCTCTCTCTCGCTCCTCTCTTCAGTTTCCATTCACTACGCGATCTTCACTGCTCTCTTTCCTTATCCACGGTCTGTCTTTCAACGACTCCATCATCAACCTCACTCCATTTCGAGTGGTTGGTATAGAAAAGATAGAGAGATAGAGAGAAAAAGGCAAAGAGAGAGAGAGGGGAAGATAGAGAGATAGAGAGAAAGAGGCAGAGAGAGAGAGAGAGAGGAAGATAAAGAGATAGAAAGAGACAGAGAGAGAGAGAGAGAGACAGAGAGTGAGAGATAGAGAGGAAGTTTCTTTCCAGCTCTTAGTTTTCGCAGCTCAGTGTTACCCTCTTTCTTCTCTTCTAATGGCGTATCGCCCGAGTCTTCGTAATGTACTACCCCGTCCGCTCCTCTCCTTTCTCTCTACTTTTCACTCACTAATGCAGTCGTCCACTTCCACTGCTGATACCGTAATAGAAGAGGACACCGTTTCTTCTCATTGCTCTTCTCTTTCTCTTCTCTTTCAGCTGATCAACACTCACTTCTTGTCATTAAATTATAGCACTAGAGGACGATGGGCACACATACATACATATTTCTTTTGACACGCTTCTGTCCCGCCAACGAGTGTCTCTCTCTCTCTCCCCAATCTTCCATTCTCTCTCTTTCTCATTCTCTCTCTTTCTCTCCCTCTCTCTCTCATTTTCTCTCTCTTTCTCTTTCTCTCTCTTTCTCTCCCTCTCTCTCATTTTCTCTCTCTTTCTCTTTCTCTCCCTCCCTCTTGTCGTCTCCTTTCAACAGGTAATGACGATGCCAAGAATGGCCGCCGTAAACAGAGGCGCCACTCAACCTGGAAAATGCGACATTCAGAGAAGAAATTAGAGAACGGAGACGTTGAGAGAATTGCAAAAAGGGAGAGAGAACAGAAAAGGGTAGGAGTAATGACTTTTTATCTCTCTCTTTCTCTCTTTGTCTCTCTGAATCATACACTCTCTCATTTCTTCTTCTACAAGACCGTCTCCCAATGAATCGAAGCCGCTTCTCTTCCAAATGGCGAACACTCATCACACCTTGCTGCTTACACAGAAGCATGCGCCTTGAAAGCAAGCCGATGACAATCAAACTAGAGAGAGAGAGAGAGAGAGCGAGAGAAAGAGAGAGAGAGAGAGAGAGAGAGAGAGAGAGAGAGAGAGAGAGAGAAAGAGAGAGAGGATGAAGCAGGGGAAAGAAGGGACAGATAAGCGGAGTTTGGTCATCCGAAGTGTGAAATGGCAAAAGTAGACGAAGAGGAAGAGAAGAGGGGAAGAATTGCTGCGAGGAGGGGAAGAGAGGCTGCTAATCGACGGGGCTGCTCATGCTGTGTTTATCGAAAGGCAAACCTCATCTCAACAGCTCCATCATCTTGAATTTACCTCTCTTTCTCTTTCTCTCTCTCTCGTCCTCTCTTTCTCTCTCTCTCTCTCTCTCTCTCTCTTTTTTCTGTACACCTCTCGCACTCTTTTCTCTCCCACTTCCCTGGAACAGTTCACTTCTCTCTCTCTCTCTCTCTCTCTCTCTCTCTCTCTCTCTGAGCTCATGCACTAAGCGATCCCAATTAATCTGGCTGCTGTTGGCCGGTGTAGCTACATGAGCTAGCAAAAGATAGTAGAGCGTGTCAGAGTTGCGCAATCAAGGGAAAGATTTAGAGAGAGTATAGAGATACGAGAGAGTCAGAGAAGGATAGGTCACGAGAGAGGACGAGAGTGCGAAAGAGAAAGAATGCGCAGATGCCTCTCGGGCCACCCGCATCCCACCCAATCTGCAGTCATTATCAAGCAGTGGAATGCACTCTCTCCATCAGTCATGATCTCTTCTCCTTCTCTCTCCCCCTCTTCTCTTTGCTACGGTAACATGATACCCCTTCTCTTCTCCTTCCAGTGTCTGATGGGGTGCTCGGCTTACTGTGGAATCGTAGATACATTCTTGACGTCTTTCAGGCAACCAGAAAAACTGATTCCTTTTAAACGAATGCTTTGTGAAGGAATGATGGAAAAATGCGATGGAAGAGGAAGAAGAGAGATAGAGAATGAGAGAGAGAGAGTGAGAAAGAGAGAGATAGAGAGAGAGAGAGGCGAGAGAGAGAGAAAGAGGAAAACAAAGAGGGGCACGAGAGAGTGAACAGATGAGATAGGAGAAAGAGAGCGGTAGTGCATGAAGAACCTTGACCATGTTTGGGCTAATCCACACGGTGGTCATTCCCGAGTCTTTATCTCCTCCTCGTCTATTATCAAATTTGTTCCTTCTCAATCTATTTCTCCTCGTTACACAATTCTTCACTTCCCATTGATATGTAATGTATCTTCATGCTTGAACGTTGAGGCTCTTCAATTCAATCTCGAGAAATCTTTTTTTTGGTAGAATTAGTTGTGCATTCACAGATGATATGAACTAGGGAGGGGCAGCGGATGTGGTTGGGACTGGGGGTGGATTGCAATGGCAGTGCGGGTCTCTGCACTGCCATAAGCCATTCATTCACTCTTACTCAGACTCCATTCAGATGAAAGACCCAGATACAGTAGACACTCTCAGCTTTATCCCTCCGCATTGTTGAAACCTTTCCGGGCATCCTGAGAGCCTTCCATTCTACATGGACCCCCAAGAGTGAGCGTGCCTAAGGGCGAGTAAGAGGGAATGATAGAGACAGAGGGAATGAGAGAGAGAGAGAATCTGAGCGAGCGAGGGAGAGAAAGAGAGAGAAAGAGAGAGTGAGCATTGAAGTGCGTATGGATCTACGCCATTGAGAGAGGATTGTTACAAGAAGTGTATCTAGGGAAGGTAAGTGTTGCCTGCGCTGAATGGCGAAAGAGTTCGAGGAAGGAATGAAAGACATCCTTGGCTAACTGAAATGCCCATTTTACTCCACCCTCAATTACCACTTCCCGTTTCCGTTCCTTTCTACTCTTCAAATTATTTCATGATGTTTTCAGCCTTTTTAGAAAACATCGATTCAATAATAGCAAGAAACATCAGTCAAAAATCTCGTCTTTCGCTTCTCTCATATCCTTCTCCTTCTTTCCTTCTTTTAATTCTTTGCTCGGTCTCTTTCTCCTAATTCCCTAGGCCCTTGACTGTGATACAGTTCTCTGATAGGATTATCCAATGGAAGACGACCATGAGAGGGCTGAGGCTCGGTAGGAAATGAGCGGAGTTGGAAAGTGATAAGGAAGAAGAAGACACGGAGAGGGAACAGAGAAGCTGAGAAATAGAGGAGAGATCAGACAAGAACAAGAATTCTGAGCGGCGACGACTGAGAAAGGAAGACGACTCATGAAAGCGATCCGAGCAAGACAAAACATCCGTGACTCACAGACATACTACCGAAGCTAGAGATAGACATAGAGATAGATCGAGAAAGAGAGAGAAAGAGAGAGAGAGAAAGAGAGCGAGAGAGATACGATGGGGGTACAGAGCTAAATGAGAAGCTAAAGAAAAATGTGCAGATGGTCAAAGCGCGTGAAATGCGAGCCAAGGAAACGGAGGGAAACGTTAGCTTGAGAAGACAACGGATTATCCTCATCGTTGTATCTAATCGGAGTGTTCAGCAGTCACCAGCTTAGATGGACACTGTGCATACAGAGGAAGTAGAAGGAGGGAGAGACTGAGGGTAGACGAAGAGAACGAGAGAAAGAGAGAATGGCAAGACGAAGAGAGAAAGAGAGAGGGAGAGAGACGGAGGAAGAACCCGGAATGTGAGGACAATCGGGGGAGGTACGAGATGTGTACCTTGGCAGAAGCAGTTTACCCCACTCCTTCGCTCTCTTTCTTGTTATCATCAGGTCATATCAGCGCTTGTCTCTTCCTCTTATCCCCCCTTCTGATATCCCTGCATGAGCTGGTTGGAGTGGTCGCGAGAGACATTCCCCTGCCATCTTCAAGTGTTTGCTGTTCCCGCCCTCGCGTGCTTCTTCTTCTTTTCTTCCTTCCTTTATTTCTCTGCACTCTCTTGTCTCCATCATCTCTCTAGTCGACAATCTTGCCGCTTCGTCCACAATCATAACGTGAATGGTCAACCACACTTCAGGACAAGAAGAATCCAGCATCGTAGTGACAGTGTATGAGAGAAAGGCTGTGAGAAATAGAGAAAAGAGAGAGAGAGGAGAGGATAGAGAGCGAGAGAAGAGACAAAGAAACGGCACAAGTGTTAACTGGAGTAAATGAGTGAGGGAATGGGTGAAGGGAGAATGACTCGCCTCTCTCTCTCTAATGAGTTATCTCTCCTTTCTCCTCCCAGCCATCCGGAGAGAAGAAGGAAGACGAAGACGGTGGTTGTAAGTGAGAAGCAGATCCAGCAGCACGCCGTTCGTCCACCCGAAGCCATCCTGAAACCAAATTCTTTTTCTCATTCTCTCTCTCTCTCTCTCTCTTTCCTCACTCTTCCCTGTCTCTCTCTCTCTCTTTGCTTATTCATGTCATACCTGGACATCATACTCGCCTCCTGAGCCGGGCTTTGGCACATTTCCGATGACATTATACTAAATGAATTTCAATCAATGTTGCGGGATGTTGGCCACTTCTCATGAAGATGAGCAGTATTTGGGGAAGGAAGATTCTTTGGCGGAGGTGCCGAGAGAAAAGAAGAAGAGAAGGCAAAAGAGGCCCGAGTCTCTTGACTCGACCAGTACCTCTGACACTACATAGAACCACTGGAAGATGTTGCTACGAATTAAAGAGATGCCGAGAGAGTATGGTAGAAGGAGAGAATGAGAGAGGGTGAGGCAAAGGTAAGGGAGTGAAGTGGATCTACTCTCGAGGAGACTCTAACCTTGATGCAATAGCGAGAAGGCAGAAAAGGTCACTTTGAGCCCATTAAATGGCTTTGATTTTCTCGCTCTTTTCTCTCTTCGATGGGCAAGTATCCTCCTCTCTGTCTTCCATCTACTATCCTAGTATTCCCACGATGGAACAATTTAGGATGTGGCAGGAAGAAGGGACGGATAGAGAGAGAGAGAGTGAGAGAGAGAGAGTGAGATGGACAGAGTAAATAGGAGAGAGACTGAGGAAGAAGAGAGGAGACACAGAGATTGAGGAAGATAATAAAGTAGAGGCAACCGTGCATGATGAGCATGACAAGGGTGTGAGAAGAGTGGCAGATAGCATTCATCAGGAGAGGGGAGATATGGTTCATCTTATCCAGTCCATATGTAAAAGAATTGAAAGCTTTTGTTTTCTAATTAATTACGTACTTTCGATAAAAGGCTAAATTGTTCTTCCTCACTTCCTCCAACTGATAGCATACCACAAAAACACATATTAAAAAAGTGCGCTTTGAATACCCTCCTCCCCTGCACCGCTCGCGTGTCTGCACTGTTCATTTCTTGCTGTCCCTCACCTTCCACTCCCCTTTTCATCTTCAGTCTTGAATTTATCTGACTTTTCGCGGTCAGCGATGCAGATGCTGCTAATCACCTAATCGACTCATGCTCTGTCCTCGAACCTGGCTGCCTCCCACTCCATCTCTGCTCTCTTTCGCGCACTCTTCCCTCTCTAATACACTCTCACTCTCTCTTACATTCTCTCCATCACTTACACTCTCTCTTCAAATCTCACACTCTCTCTCCCTCACTAGTTCCAAGAACAGAGTGTCCCTCACCCTCTACACCAATTTGTTCCATTATGAGGTGGATGACTGTGCGAGAGAGCGTTCTTTTCTTCTCTTTCTCTCCCGCAAAGGAAGGCCAGCCACTGAACGGTTTCCATTCAGAGAAGGGGTCAGCCAGAGAGGGATTCTGCTCTTCTTCTTCCTTCTTCCTCACAACGACGCATTGATACAGTAATCGGTAAGATCAAGGTGAGGAGAGGGAAGGAGAAGACTCAATTGTGAGTGGTGGAGAAATTGAATAAGTGAGGATGATTGGAGTTGCGAGTGGCCTCTACCAATCTCTCTTCCGCTCTTAGAAGAAAACGAAGCCCTCGCATCTCGCTCACTTTTATCCATTTCTCTCCTTTAGCATCTAACATCTCTAACCGCTCTCACACTCCTGTTCTTCCACTCTCTCTCGCTCTCTCTCTCTCTCTCTCTGTCTCTCTCGCTCTCGCTCTCTCTCTCTCGCTCTCTAGCCCTTCTCATTCCTATGCAAGCTGCCCCTACTAATGGATTCGTCTCGTGGCAAAAGCCGGCCTCTACCGTATCCCCTTCCTCCGGCTCTTCGCTTCGAGACTCCAGCTGCCAGCCGGATAAATGAATCTGCGCTGTCAGAGAAAGAGGGAAATAGAGAGAGATGGAAGGAGAGCGAGTGGTAGAGTGGGAGGGAGAGCAAGAAAGAGAGAGAGAGATTAGAGAAGCTTAGCAGCTTACAGTATCTTCGGTTCCTTGCCCCAGAACGGAATCTCTTCCATGGCGTGAATGTTAATGCGACTGCAGAAAGTGAAGAGAGAGAAGAGCCCCGCAAGCTCATCCATCATGCAAATCGACAATGAAATTGTCGCCTTGTAGTCAGCGAGTTGGCCACTTCCAGGGTGAAGAGTTAGGGAAGAAAGAAGAGGAGAGTGGCAGAGATAGAGAGAGAATAAGAGAGAGAAAGAGTGAGAAAAAGACGAAGATAGAGAGATATCCACACAGACATAATAGCGTTTACTTCTTGAATCTCTTTCTCTCAATGGAAGATTGGGGTTGGCAGAAGGAGACAGGCCGGGCCGCCTCATTCCATTTAAGCTCTCGAAGACATGCACTTCCAGCCATAGAGATAGCTACCGTCTACAGCACGAGAGAAAGGAGAGAGATAGAGAGAGAGAGAAGCAGAGATGGAGAGAGAGAAGCAGAGATGGAGAGAGAGAGAAGCAGAGATGGAGAGAGAGAGAAGCAGAGATGGAGAGAGAGAAGCAGAGATGGAGAGAGAGAGAAGCAGAGATAGAGAGAGAGAGAAGCAGAGATGGAGAGAGAGAAGCAGAGATGGAGAGAGAGAGAAGCAGAGATGGAGAGAGAGAGAAGCAGAGATGGAGAGAGAGAAGCAGAGATGGAGAGAGAGAGAAGCAGAGATGGAGAGAGAGAGAAGCAGAGATGGAGAGAGAGAGAAGCAGAGATGGAGAGAGAGAGAAGCAGAGATGGAGAGAGATAGAGAGATAGATAGAGTGAGAGACGGCGAGAGAGAGGCTGGAGCGGACGGATAAAGAGAGGCTCCAAATGAGAAAGCTCATACTCGTCGGGGCATGAATATTTGGAAAAGAATGAATAGATGGAAAGAGTCTTGAGTCATGCAAAGCAGAGACTGGCAAATGGCCCAAGTGGAGGAGATGAAGCCAGGAAGGGGCAGAGAAGGGGTTGAGAGGGGAACACGAACCTTCTCCCACATGTGTCCAGTCTCCAGGAAGACCTTGTAGTTGCCCAGCACCCATTTCTCAGCTATCCGGAATGCCTAGGAGGGAAGATCTTCAGAGAAAGAAGAGACAGGAGACGACTTGCCTGATCTTGCATCTGAGCATTTTCACTCTTGCGAAGCCCTTCGATGATCATGTGGTTGAGATTGGAGAATCCATTGGGGAAGTCCCACTGCTCGCTGCTGTCCCTCATCATAGAAGTTGGTTCTCCGCCAGGAAAATCAAAGACGCCCAGCTTCTGAAAGAAGCAGAGCAGAAAGACGCTTCCAAACAACCGCACTCACTTGCATGAGTTTGAATAGCCGCTCCGATTTGCCCTGATTCAGGGAATGGTAACATCCTGTGAAGAGAGGAACTGCCATGGAAGGATACATATCAGTGTTGTGCAGACCAGTTCGCATGTTGAAGTCGTACCTGGTAGAAATACATGGAAAGAAAAGTGAGAATAAGAGAGGACAGACCAGCTGCCAGCTGAGTTGTTGTAGAAGACTTGGTGGATGACATCGCGGAAGTCTGCTCTCTTGTTTCTGTAGTACTCCGACTGGCTTCTGTCCCCTGAGAACCTTGCAATCATCTTTGCTACCGGACAATGAATAACCAATTCGCTCGTAGAGATATTCAAGGATGTCCATGGTCCAGCATTGAAGGGCATTCAGGTCTACCGGCAGAATAGAAGTCGTCTCTATGCTTATCAGAGTACGGCCATCCGCGAACCACCGAGATGAGAAATCCCATCCCGTCTCTGCTGCTGAGGCAATATCCTGTTAAGGACAGAGAAGAGAGAAAGAGAGAGAGAAGAGAGAGAAAGAGAGATAAGAGAGTGAGAGAGAGAGAGAGAGAACGAGAAGCTCTGACAGTCCAGAATCGTCTTCGATCATGCGATGCAATGTGTTGTGCACTGATAGTGTCTTCTCTGAATGATTCCGGACGTGGTACATTAGAAGGAGATCGGTACTGATACACGGAGTAGACTCCTCTCTCGAGAGTTGCATTAACCTGCAACCGTTACCTTCATTCACTCGTTATCATTCATCGCAATAGAGTCCATCAGAAGAAAAAACTGCCATTCGATGCTCGTTCCAGAAGCGAAGTTCCTTTTCAATCCGTGGCAACATCTCGAGAAGAAAAGTCTTGTTGTGAGTGCACTCATAGTATTCATAGACCATTCCAGCGAACATGGGAGGCTGTGATCTGAAGTTCTCAGTCGCCCAAGATATTCGTACTTCTTTCTCTTGGTTCAAAGGATGATACTAATGGAATGAGGGTGATATTCTCACCGCTGGAGATAGTAGATCCGACCACCGTTGGGAACGAAGCCAAATCTGAAGAATCATTCCACGCTTAAAACAGTTCCGTTTATTTTTAAAAATTATTATTTACAACTTTGTTGATAGTTCGCTGTTCGATTGTGAAATAAAACGCTCTTCTGCTTCCCAATCGAAAGCAGAACCTGTCAATTACGTCGGCCAGATTTTCAATCATTCTTGCAACAGTCGTGTACATCTCAGAAGCAAGAAGGCCCTCAAGCAATTGCAATTACAGAGAGGCAAGCAGATCTTCTCGGGAGGTAGATCATTGCTGGGCCGACTAAGAATGAGTGGATACCTTGACGATCCAGTAGAAGTCCCAGTAGTAGAACTCTCTGAATCGTCCTCCGGGAGCGATGTACTCATGTTTCAGCCAGAACATCGATGATCGCGAGTCAAGCTCTTCTCTGCTGTGGGAGATCTAAGAATCTTTCAAATAGTTTTATCTTTAACACAAGAATAAAAATATGGAGAAGGAAACCTTTCGGCAGAGTTGTTTCCAGCGAGAGTGAAGAGTGAGGGCCCATTTCTGGAGACTGGGATCAACGATCTGGAGCAGTTTGGTAGGGTGCGAGTGCCAGTCCACGGGGACACACTCACTCAGCTCGCTTCCGGGTGGCCTGTAATCTCTACAATCCACTTCTCACTCTCTGAAATTATCCCTACTCAAATAAATCACACATTTTCTCATCTGTAGTAATCATTAAGAAAGCAAAAGATTTTCTCTGTGAAAGGAGGGACTGACAAAAAGTGTTGGTCAATGAAACTTCTGAGCTCTTCCCTTTCGATTTCGGCTGCAGTGGCATTCCCAAATTGATCGACGAAATGACTGAGTGTAATCTCTGAAATGACAAGAATCATTGGAAGTGGTAAATGGGAAGAAATGAACTGGGATCCATCTTCAGAGTCATGTCGACAAAGTGTTTGGAATCATTGAAGAGCGAGTGAAGATTGACTGCCTCGAGGATTCTTCCGTGGCAGAAGATGAACCTGTGAAGGGAGTGACAGGAAGAGAAGAGAAGAGAAGGACGAACCAGTTCAGAGGAGCAGTGGCTTCATCGCAGACTTCGACTACTCCTTCCTCGGAAGAAGAGAGGGCTACGAAGAAGACAAGCACATGGAGGCACAGCCAAGACAACCCCCTCTCCTTCACAACCAAACGCATTCCTCTGCAACACACTAAAAAGAACATCATTCACAACAGACTCCGAAAAAATCGAATCCGGCGAATCGAAAGAGAGCCGAAAGGGATGAGTAAACGGACACGATTTACTAATGTGTGCATTAATCAGCTAGCAATGATAGTTGCACTCGCTGGAAAAGACAAAGATCGAATGTCAGAGAGAGAGGGATAGAGAGAAAGGAAAAGAGCGAGAGAGAGAACGAGAGAGAAAAGGAGAAGGGGAGAGATAGAGAGAAAGGAAGAGAGCGAGAGAGAGCAAGAGAAAGAGAAAAAGGAGAGAGCGAGCGAGAAAAGAGAAAGAGAGGGGAGGGGACAGAGCGAGAGAGAGAGAGAGAGAGAGAGTGAGAGAGAGAGAGAAATGAAGAAAGCGATAGAGAGAAAGGAAGAGAGCGAGAGAGAGCCAGAGAGAGAGAGAGAGAGAAAGAGAGAGAGAGAGAGAGATGGAGAGAGAGAAGGGGAGAAAGCAGGAGAGATAGAGAGAAAGGGAGAGAGAGAGCGAGAGAGAGAGAGAGAGAGAGGGATAGAGGGAGAGAGAGCAGAGAGCGGGAGAGAGAAAGAGAAAGAGAGAGATAGAGAGATGGGGAGAGGGCGAGAGATATCGAGAGAAAGGGAGAGAGAGAGCGAGAGAGAGAGTGAGAGAAAGAGAGAAAGAGGGAGAGAGAGCGAGAGAGAGAGAGTGAGAGAGAGAAAAGGAGAGAGCGAACGAGAAAAGAGAAAGAGAGAGATAGAGAGAAGGGGAGAGAGCGACAGAGAGAGAGAGAGAGAGAAGGAGAGAGCGAGAGAGAGAAAGAGAAAGAGAGAGAGATAGAGAGATGGGGAGAGGGCGAGAGAGAAAGGGTAAGAGAGAGAGAGAGAGAGCGAGAGAGAGAGAGAGAGAGAACGAGAGAGAGAGTGAGAGAGCGAGAGAGAGAAAGAGAAAGAGAGAGAGAGATAGAGAAATGGGTAGAGGGCGAGAGAGAAAGGGAGAGAGAGAGAGAGAGTGAGAGAGAGAGGGAGAGATCAAATCAGAGATTCACTGCAGTTTAGAGATTTAGAGAAGAATAAAATCATATGTTGAAAGAAAAGAAAGAAACTGAAGGCATCATAATCAACCTCGAGGAGAGTCTCAGGCGAATAGAAGATCCATCAAATATGATTGACAGGGGACCCCGAAGAAAAGCAGCCGGAATTTTCCTTCTCTCTCCCTCGCCTGTCTCTCTCTCTCTCCCTTTCTCTCTCTCCCTCTCTCTCTCTCTCACTTCGTCCGTCTAAACACATTCTCGAATCTGTCAAACAACTCAACAACAAATTTTTAATTTATCTAATAAAGCTGTAATAAAAACTATACTACTATATATGATAAAGGGATAGAGAGGAATCAGAAAA
This sequence comes from Allodiplogaster sudhausi, assembly GCA_945643635.1. NCBI lineage: Eukaryota > Metazoa > Nematoda > Chromadorea > Rhabditida > Diplogasteridae > Allodiplogaster > Allodiplogaster sudhausi. Next base: position 1,035,546 of record CALZFC010000344.1, on the reverse strand, counting down.
GAGGGCGTTTAAGAGAAATAGAGACAGAGATAAAGTAACAAAGAAATCAGCAGGAAAAAACTGCGAGTTCCCTCTCGTTTTAGTCGGCGAGGTTGAGCAGTGGAAGCAGGAACACCGAGATCGCCCGTCTCCTCGCAGCTTTCTCCAAATGTGACATTGAACTCTCCATCTGCCACGACAATCAACATCTCTCATCTCGTGCAATACATGCAGTGTGAATTGCAGCAACACCATCCATTCCGTCAAGCAATCTTATTCCTCACACAAGTTCGGCTACATAACAAGAAGCAGTTTCAGTCACAGATTTTGAGTATCGTAAAAGTCACCTGGAAAACGGAAGGCAAAGCAAGCAAGCAAGCAAGCAAATACAACAGTTAGAAACAGCAAGAACCAACAGATCAGTGCAGGGAGGGGGAACAGAGGAAACAACAGAGTGAAGGGAAATTAGAGAGCCTTGAGAAGGGAGAGTTCTTGATCGGAGAGATGGAGAGCCTGGAGATGGGGGCCGAACTTGGCCCTGATCTGGCACAACGCGGTTTCAATCACTTGCTTCGTGCTCATCATCAACTCGTCTTCCGATCCACAGCCCCCGCGGGTCTGGCGAAGCTAATAAAACAGAGAATCTCACTCCACAACATCTCATTCTCTACACTTGCAGCTGGTAGAAGCAAAATATCAGAAATCTCAGCTGTTAAGCAAAATTTTATATATGATATAAAAATTACAACCACGCACAAAAAGGAGAAAAACCTAACCCTGAAATGTATGTCGATGGCGATGTGAGACTGCAGGAGAGAAGAGACAATCCCTGCTAGATCCTTCTGCACAACTCCAAAGCGATCTTCATCGTACGAAGACACAACAAGACGATACAGTCCTGGGAAAGGAGGCAGAGAGAGAGAGAGGGAGAGAGAGAGAGGAGAGAGAGAGAGGGAGAGAGAGAGAGGAGAGAGAGAGAGAGAGAGAGAGAGAGATGGAATTAATACTGATACCTTGAACAGAGAGTTTGATGAGAAGGGCATCGTGAAATGGAAGGAGGGAAGATGAGGGCTCGACTAGGCCGCGCAGCTTCTTCCAATGGGCAGAAGCCGCCGCCGCCATCCCAGAAGGGGCGGGCGGAGGCGCCAAACGGGCCTCCCGACTACGCAGCACTCGCGTCTGGCGGTTGCGGATCGCCGTGTTGTAGACTGCAAGGGAGGAATGGGATAGAGAAAGAATGAGAGAGAGAGAGAACAAGACAGACAGCAGACGGAAGAGAGAGAGCCAAACAGAGACAAATAGCGAGGGAGAGAGAGAGAGAGAGAGAGGCAGACCCTGCTGGCGAATCCTCTGCGGGAGTCTGAGTGTTCCTCTATCGATGACTTCATCGTCTTCGTCTTCTTCCTTATGTATGAGAGCAGAGAGATTGGCTGTCTGTCGATTGGCACAGTCCATTCGAAGTCGCAGAGCCGCTAGCTGCTCCAAACACGCCCCGCACACCGCCGTCCAGTTGCGGGGGTGGCCTCCTTCAATTACACTTCCACTACTTTGACATCTTTGCTAGTGGTAAATATCTAGCGAAAGCGGACTACTGTGGAAACGAATTTCCTCAGTGGATAAAAAGTATTGGGGATGTTTAAAAAAAAGAAGTAAACATGAAACAGGAATGGTCTAACACAAACGGAGTGGTTCTTACCAGGCAGACTGAGAGAGAAGACTTCGAGTCTCCGTTTCTCGTCAGCCCAAGCAAGGCGGGAGAGGTCAAAGAAGCCAAACAACTGCAAGCAACCAAATCATTTAGAGATTGAGAAAAGGAATGATGAAACCTTGAGCAGCTGATCAGAAGCAGAGAGAACATTGACGAGAGTTCGAGTCTGAGAGGGAGTTGGAGAGAGGACGGCGTGAGGAGGAGGGAAGGGGAACAACAACGGCTGCAAGGAGTACATCAGCACGGACAAGGGAAGGGAGAGACTCACTGTCATCACTGTGTCACGGATCAGGCGGGTGGAGATGCGGAAGACTGCGAAGGTAGAGATGGAGAGAAGCAGAGAAAAGAAATGAAGAGATGGAGAGAGAAGAGAGAGCAGAGTGAACGAGAAGCCGTAGCTAAGCGATCCTAAGAGGGGTCAATGATAAGTTAGATAACACAAAAAAAGAAGAAGTACCGAGTAGAAGGGCAAGGCAAACGACGAGTTGGTGTGTTCGAAGAGCGTCGTGCGAAGCAAGAGTGAGTGGTGAAGTTGGCGAGACCGAGAGGGCCTCCCAGAGACTGCCACGCACTCCTTGCTGAAACATGCATTCCTCTACTCTCCCTTCTTCCTAGTTTCAGCCAGGAACCGTGCGGGACGAGAAGAAAAGGCGGAAGTCGCTTGAGAGAACAGCGGCTGAGGAAGAGAAGCAGATTCCCAAGAGAATCAGCAGCCAGCCACAACTGCAATCAATAATATGCAGTAAATAACTGCAATTAACAATCTGCAGTAAATACGAGTTGGCTGCAAAAACAAAAACTAAGAACTTGGAAAACCAAAATCGGGGTTTTCCTTCATAAATGGTGCTTTTATTCGATGAACATAAGAAAGAACAAACTCGTCAAAAGAAGTCTGAGTGAGGCGGAAGAGAACTGTCGAGTTGATGAGTGAAATGAAGACAGAAAGAGCAGTGCAGAGCCAAGTTTCCGTTCTCAGAAGAGAGGGCCGGCGACTCTGATCCCCTGCAACGACTCAGAATTCGCACGCTAAGAAAACGGTCGAACTTTAGACACTAACGAGGAAACCCATTTAACATTGATCATTTACAAAGTAAATGATCAAAGTTTTAGGTGATATATATATCGCCTAACACTGCCTTACTTCCAGGGAAAAAGCCGGGTCCGAACCGAACCACAAACATTTAAACCTTTGGGTTACCCACCCTATTTCTCGATGCCCTCGGAGGTCTTCCCAGCCACTTTTGTGGGACTCGCGAACCACCCTTTTTTCTCTGCTTACTTCTATAAAGTGTCATCAAATTCATAGTAGGGTAGCGCAAAGGAAAATTTCAAATCTAGGTGGCGTTTAAAAAATTTCTTTCCTGTATCTAATCAAGGCGACGGGAAAATGAAATATTAAATTACACGGTGATGCTAAGCAAGTTTTGGTAAGGATGAGTAAAAATATTATGGCAAATATTAAAAAATAACGAACATCTTAAGACACTTGATGTGATAAATGAGAACAGAAGAAAGTAGGCAGTACAGCAGAGAAGTGACCCTCCCCAAACACGGTAGGAAAGCAACGACCCGAACGTTTCTGTAAATAAGAAATGAAAAGCACATTTTAAGTAACACTCAAGAGACACAAGCAATCACTGGTGAAATGAAAAAAAAACAGAATAGCGGAAATATTTTTCCGCATGTTTTCAACATTACCCTTAAGAGATTGGAGTGGATGTAACGGCGACCACTGTAGTATTACGCTCAAAAGCAGGAAGATGCTGCCAGAAACCAAGCCGCCCAATCCAGATCCAACAACTTTCCGCCTCGAGATCTGAAATTCATAAAAAAAACCAAATGAGTATTCTAGATGTGATAACACTAAACATAACAAAGTGAAGCCTTACAATAGAGTTGAACCACTGTGCAATCTGATCGAAGATGTTAGGAGGCGAAGAGTTGGAGAGGTTGAGAAAAGAAGGCGACTGCGGTCGTGAAAGGGCTCTTCCCACAGAAATCCGATAGGATAAGATGTCTAGAAACAAAGTCGTATCGAAACCCTAGATAAAACACACATAACCACGGGTAGGAATCGCAAAAAGTATGATTAAAACCTGCTCGTGCTGCGTTCAAATATGCACCATCGAAGGAATGTGAAGGACTTCGCAAAACATCCATCTTTGGAGGACTAAAATAAGATTTCTTACTTCGAGAGTAAAAGTGGTATGCTTTGACATTAATTCGAATTTAGCGCGTTCTTGAATATTTGATATTGTAGGTCTGCCTGGCAAACGATGTATCTTCTGTCAGAATCGTTCATTGTCCATGTATTGTACATAAGATATTTTTATGTATAATTGCACGTTGACTTACACCAATCTTATATTTACTTATATTGTGTACATATCATATTTTTATCGTATATGCAATTTTTTTAAAATAAATTTCACGTTAATGTGGAAATTACTATTCTTAACTTATGCGCAGAATACAAATAAAATTATTAATGATGAGGCAGAGTTCTGTGGAAAACAAATATGTTATGAAAGTAAGATATGCGGTGCGGGAAGTACGCCTTCCAGAATTGGCGGAAAACAATGCAGAGCAGGTCAGAATCAAGTGTGACTTTCTCTGATGGGGAAAGCAATATTTGTCCTTTTACTTAAAATTGGGCTGTTAAACAAAACATTCGAATGTAGTTCGAAATAAATTATTTTTCTCGTAATGAAAGCCGGAACTCACTCTATGAGAAAGGGATTAAGCTCTCCCTCGCTTTTAAATCTGTTTACAAATGATCCATTGTAAGACTAGTTCAGAATGGTTCCTGTTCTCTAATGAACCATAACTCGCGAGAAAAACAAGGCTACTCGCATCCTTCCATTCTGTGGAATATACTTATATACAACGTTCATCATACACACGGATTCCATGAAGTGCTCATATTAATATAAACGGGAACAATCAATAAAGACCAGTTTTGTGAAGGTTCTGTTGAATGATGGTGGAGATGACAGAATCGAGAATCTTCTGCACTTGGTCCGTATCAGTTGCACAAGTCTCGTGAGTGAAGATTGTCTTTTGCTTGTTCGAATTGAGACTCTCGAACTTCTTCTTGATGTAAGCCACTGAATCCTCGTAGGTCTGCGGGCCTAAAGAAGATCATTCCATTTTATTTCAGTTAGATAAACAAGGCAGACCTGAGTATTCGGGGAAGGCTTCCGTTATTGATTTCATCTTGATCTTCTCAGCAAAGAGATCTTTCTTATTGAGAAAGAGAATGACAGAAGTGTTGATGAACCATCGACTGTTACATATGGAATCGAAGAGCCGCGCTGACTCCAGAATACGATTCTGGCCAAAGGTTGTTTTTGTACTCTTCGTTCTGTCTTCAACTAATACATGGAAGAAAGAGAGACAGTATGCGAGAAAGAGAGAGCATGGGTGAGAGAGCGTGCAAGCTGAAGAGAGAGCATGGGTGAGAGAGTGTGCAAGCTGAAGAGAGAGCATGGGTGAGAGAGTGTGCAAGCTGAAGAGAGAGCATGTGTGAGAGAGTGTGCAAGCTGAAGAGAGAGCATGGGTGAGAGAGTGTGCAAGCTGAAGAGAGAGCATGTGTGAGAGAGTGTGGTAACTAACAGTCTCTTCGTCCTCAGCAAGTTTCTCGTCGAATTCACTGATGGCTGTGATGAAGATGATTCCATTAACATCTTCAAAGCAATGAATCCACTTCTTCCTCTCCGACCGCTGGCCCCCGACATCAAATACTCTACAAGGAAGATTGATAGAGATGTAAGCGAGAGGAGTTGGGAGAGTTCGCGAAGAAGAGGATGAATACTAACCGGAAGTTGACCTTCTTGATCACGAAGACAACCTCCACAATGCCAGTTGTCTTGATGCGAGTAAGAAGAACATCTTGTTCAGTGGGTGAGTAATCCGTCTCTGCTATCCGAGCCACGTTATCCAGGAAACTCAAACCAGCATCATCTCTTCCACGTCAACATGAATTTCCTGCCCCATCTAATTGTGTTTTGTGACTCCGCAGTTTGTCTTCACTTTTCTTTGAAAAAGGATGTCCGTAAGAGAGATTTTTACTTGAAAAGGAAAATAAGCAGAATTCTTTCATTAACAAGCATCTTTGTTTATACAGAAGAAAGAGACAAAGGAAACATACAATTTGCTGGACTCGTGGAGATGGCAAACAAGCCTCTTCTCTTCGTACATCTTAGCAATGTTCGCATCAGCCCAGAGACTCATCAGGGCCTCTGCCACCTAAACAGACATCTTTTGGCTATGCGCCGCCAGGCTCTGCTATGCAAAATAACGTCATCTCTCTATTTTTGCCACCTATTCTGGGACGCCAGAAGAAAATACGCAAGTGCATAGATTGAAGGGAAAAGTGTATAACTCTCACATTCTCATATGGTATTCCAGCTGCACTTCTTTGGTCATGCGCCATTGCCATAGACATTCATACTTCCTTAACTCATAAGTTTCGATGTCCTTCCTCTTCTCTCCTTCAGGAATTTTCCCACTTGTCACATTCTCGTTTACTCCCACGGCAGTAGAAAAAGAATGGGAAATAACTAATTAGGGAGAAGAAAGATAAGAGTCGACTATAGAGATTAGTCACGACGAAAAGAACATTTCGATATTTAAAGAGTGAAATGAACCTCGGGAGTGAAGGGCGAAGACTCCCGGCCAGTCTTTATGATTTCCTGGATCGTCCTCGCATCTTTCTGCAAACAACTACATAGTTGTACTTGCACACTCAATTCGATTCTGAGGTGCAAGTCTCTGTTTGTAAACAACAATCATAACTATAAGAATTAGCTTGTGTCCTTCATGATATTCTTTGAAATAGTCTGCAAAAAGAAAAGATGAGAAGAAGCAGACAAACTTCTCTGTCTGGATTGGCAAACATGACCCCGCAGCGGGGCATGGCCTTGAGGATGTCAGCCATGGCGAGGATGGTGTTGTTGTAGACTACAGATCTCTGCTGTCTCAACTCATCTACCGAGAAGCCTTGGCTATGCAGAATCCTCATCTGCTTCAGAACCGTACTCTTTCCGCATTCTCCAGTCCCTGAACATTTGCTCTTCAATTACATCAATTCATTGCCATAGTTCATCCTTGCTGACCCAGCAAGAGCAGCTTCACGGTCCTTTGATTCGCGGTCTGCGCCGACTTCAGCTCCTTGTCGATTTCCTTGCTTCTCACATTGCCAACCTCAAGAAAAGGGATTTCCACAGTTATTGTTTGAATAAGTTTTTGTTAACGTTTTATATCAATTACTGCAAACATGTTATTATAAAAACATCTCATGTGGAGATCAATTTATCGTTCCTCATTTATTATCTCCTCTCTCTCTCTCTCTTTTGCTCCCCTTCCCATTTTTGCACACTTCCTTCCTCTGTTTCTCGTTCATTTACTCAATACATCTCGAGCAGAAACTGTCCCTTCCTAGAAAATAATCTTGATATTCGTGCGCAAGCCACAGCTAATAATTTGGGATGGTTGTCATACCAACATGTTTTTAAACACTTCGTTTTCGTCACTATTGGCAAATGTATGTGAAACTACTTGTCGCATATTATATCTACATGCTTATTTCACCTGTGCATTGGTCTGCTCAAGAGAATAGACGTCTTAATATGTTTATTACTCACTACTGTATACGAGATATTTATGTAAGAGCTCTGCTAACAACTGAGAACATGCTGACTTTCTCTTCCTCACTGTGGCAGAGCCCCATAGTGGAGAGGGAGAAAGAAAGGAAGGAAGATCCTTCTCGTACAACTAAGTTCCGCTCATCCCGCTGCTTCTTCTCCTAAAAGACTCATTCTCATTCACTTTCCACTACTCTTACAAGCGACAAAGGTACAAGAACTCTAAAAGATTTCACTCGGGATGCTATCTTTTTATTGATAAATCTCATCCAAACGTTACATATACAAAGAAAATTAATTTTAAGCATTATATCATCAGAATGTCTCCGTTTCCTTATCTATCTTTTCCTCGCAGTCTCTCAATCTCTCTGGATCGCTCATCTTCACTCTCTCCGTATCTCTTGCCTTTTGTCTATAATATGGTTGAACGGATCGAAATTCAAAAGCAGTGTTCATTATAAAAGCGAACGAAGGAAGTATCGCGCAAAGTCCGAGTTTCGTAGGCGAATTGTGAAAAATTATGAATGTAAGCGAGGTAAAAAGGCGTCATCTATTCATAACAGCAGAAGCCGTCTTCACTTCACTTCAGTGAGAAGTAAATGAATGAAATTAGTTATCGAAGAAAAAGAGGAAGGCGAACTTATACCATGTGAAGCATGCAGCAGTGCAGAAATGACTTGGAGAGAGTAACAGAAATAGACATAGAGAGAGATAGACATAGAGAGAGAGATAGACATAGAGAGAGAGAGACATAGAGAGGGAGATAATTTTTTAACAATGCAGAGACGTCACCCGAGAACACAAACGCAAAAAAAATGCATAGCAGGTAATCGTAACTAATAAGAACTTTTTACATAACTTACTCGATTTTCCGCAACTAGAAGAACAAACTGAGAAGACCTATCACCGTCCACATTCCTGCAGCTGATTTTACAGTGCGATAGATTGTAAACCAAGTGAAATTGAAATCGAGGAGGAAGTATCAGCCAGTACTAATCACAGAATCCATGCTCCTGCAGTAGTCACACTCGTAACCAAACACCAGAAGACATCTACTCTTAACTAAGTCACATAAAGGTTAGAGATACAATATAAAGGCCATAATCACACAATTTTATCTCCAGGGAATTTTCAGACAGAAATTGGTGTCGATTAATTTTATGGAATGCCATTCGTTTGGAAGGCATAGCTCACTTTCTTTTATTTTCGCAGAGCCTATCTGATGTGGAATCGAGAGGATGATGGTCCAGAAGCCACTGCCCGCCTCTACAGTAACCACTTAGCACTCTTCAGAAGAATCCACTGACGCAACTCACAAGCCCTGGCCACTCACTCAGCCCAATTAGGATTCACAAGCATCGTGGTAGGAGATGCTCAAGTGTTTGTATCGCTAGTGAAATGGCAAGAATGACGAAGAAACGAAAAAGCTACGCAAGACCATGAGGAGAGGTGCTGAAACTACTCACAAACAGCAACGACGAGTAAATATATCATAGCTACGAGAACAAAGATAGATGAGAAAGCTGATATCGAAAAAGGCTGCTTGATTTAAAAGCGGCTGCTGCTGATGGGGAAGGAGTTGGAAGCGCCTTGGTTACCGTGGCAGTGGCCGACTTCTCTACTCCAGTACAGATAACGCTGCCCGTCTAGCTTCTCTCTCTCATTCGTACAAGACGAGAGAGTGGAGAGGAGAAGGGAGAGTGGACGGCAAGAGGGAAGGCAAGAAGTGGGAGTGACGATTCAGTCGCACTCTTTCTTTTTCTCATGGGATTCCCAAGTGCAAGCAAATTGTATTCTCTGCTCTCCTTTATCGTTTGTATCGACGAAAGAGAAGAAAAAAAAACATGTATCTCGTCGACCCTAATAATATTCTAGACTTCCATTGCGTTGAGATGAGAGGGCACAAGCAGTTTAATCCTCGCGGTACAGATCCTCCACTCCGAACTGGGCAACTCCTTCCTCGAACGGGATGTTCACAACCTAAAGAACACAATCGTTTTCGCACTCTTTAACATTAAAATAGAAGGCTGTAAAAAAGGCCTTTTTAATATAGTGTGCCGCTGCTTCTAAATACTCCCGTCCGTTTCATGGAATATAATTATGATCAGTCCCGATTAAATGGAATACCTAGGAAGAGGACACCCCAGGCTCCCACCGTCAGGCGACAGTGAGAAAGTGGAAATGAGTATTCCTTCAGACATTTATTTTAATTCCACGAAGGCCAGATGTGAGAGGTTAAAGAAAAATACTTAAATTACACCATATCACTCACAAATCTAAACCCATCAAATTTCATTTCACTTCTTGAAAAACCGTATGCTCATTTTTTTCCACCGGGGGGGGGGGGGTAAATCACATATAGCAAAGAAATGTTCTAAAAGCCCGAGGTGTGAGATCCGTACGTGAAGAAAGAATACGTTGCTGCATGAAGCGATGAAGAACATGCTCATAAGAACACAGTCCTCATTCCAGAATTCATTATGCAAAGGCCTGTCTGTACATAGTTCCCTATTCGTAAACACTGAACCTTCATGAGGTAGCGCATCTCGTCCTTGGAAGACCACTTCTTCTGCTTGTCTGCCTCGACCGCCTTGGCCACCGCCTTCTCGTGCTCCCACTCTCTGATGTCTGCGTGGTATTCGCGGATCTGGCGCAGTCGGTAAGCACCTGCAAACAAATCGGGGAATGCTGAAGCTGGAGGAGTGGTAATCGGACAACAAAGAACAAGAGTCTGAATACCTTCTAGATTCAGAGACTTTCGAAAGGGTTCATCAGCAAAAATCAGAAGGGCACATCCTCTTTCACATTAAAACATGCCTAAAATCGGGTGATTTTGAGTGCTTTATAGAACTTTCAGAACAGACCACACTCTCCCAGGCCTATTTTTCGTAGGGTTCCTGGCAAAATTGAGAACTATTTAAATACTGACTGTTGACTGCTTGGTAGAACTCCATGGGATAGGGAGTTTGAGATCCGGAAAGCAAATTGGGTAAGAGGAAAACAAAAAAACCGAATTGCATTTAAAGGAAACAACATTGTCAACGGGTGAACGAAGCGGTAGAGCGCCGTTAACGTCTAACGTGTAATTTTAAATTATATAAATATCACAAAAATAAAAATATTTAAAGGGGACAGAGCTTCAACAGGACATGTATCAGGTGAAACCATATGGAATTTGATTATATGTGTTAAAATGCTTAATCCATATCAAACATTTAGGTGTAGGTTTTGTGTAAAGCAGGCAGAAAAATTATCCAGTCATTCTACTTTGTAAAGCCAGCCTCGAATATTGAGTCAAACACCAGTTATACTCATTCAATAAGAAAAGAAGGTTTGTTGATGTTTTGGAGTTATTTTCGCAGCTAGGAATGGGAATAAAGAGAAACAACACATTGTACCCAATGTCCGATGCGCTCTCTTTGTGGAATAAAAAATATACAGATAGGAAAGACACGAACCCCAGAGGACGCCAAGCGAAAGGGCTGCGTAGCGGCCAAAGCGAATGAGCGGAGAGACGTTGATGGGAGCGGCGAGCTTCACCGCATTAGGATGGGCTTGGGAAGTCATCCTCAACAAGCAAAGCTTGAATATATATCTCAGCCACGACTGAACCGGAATACTATCTAGTTATATATACGAATATGACAGACACTATTTAAAATAGAAAAAATGTCTTTACAACCAACAAACGACACATCCACTGGCATATAATGTTCCAAGAAGCTTGGTTTCCAACTTTAAGCAAAAAGAAAAGTTCACTAATACTTTTCGTTACAAAGAATACAACAACATCTGTTTACGCCTAGTAACCCGAAAATTTTGCAATGGAAAAAGTTATTTAGTTATTAGACTTAAATAATAAAATCTAAATGCTGGTAGAGAATTCGATGCACCACGTTGTAATTAATTGCTTCTTCGTGAACGTTAATTCTATTTTGCCTAGTTGTGCATATTAGAATTTGAATGCTGTAAAATGAATACAGTTAAGAGCTATTCGCGCTGGGAGATATTTTAGGTCAGTTTCATTGTTGGAGTAAGCATAAAGAATGTGCAGCCGCTTAACTTATATAAAGATTGTATTGTAAAAGTGTAAGAAGAACAACTGAGTTGCACTTTTGTATAGTAAAAGGAGGGAAGGGAAGATGTCAGAGGGACGAGGAAGAGATATCTCATTTCCCATCATTCTGTCCCTGTAGACGGGTCGTCTCTGACGGCTTCTCTTTCTCCTCTCTTCTCTCCACTTTTGGGCCAGGTTCCTACTCCATCCTGTCTTTTTGAAAGAACACGACAATGCGTTTGCGTTCTCTTAACGGTCATTTAAATGAAAATGCCAAAATTACGAACATGCCTTTCACACATATAAGATAAGAAACATCCAAGAAATTGTCCGTTTAGAGATTTACATAGTTATTTTTGAATCATTATCAAATCCTATTTTTAACGTAATATACATTGATTTCTCTTATGTTACTTCAATCTCCTCGCTCAACACTCTTCTCTCCCTCAAATTCCCCGTGTTTTCGTTTCCAGCTCATCACTTCGGGGAGGACAGATGGATCGACTAAAGGATGGAGTCCGCATTGAACCGGATGTCGTTACATTTAACGGAGATCTAAGAAAGGAGCTTCGTGCTCAGATCAACATAACCAACAAGGCAGATCAGAAGCTAAGCTACAAGGTGAGCACTTGATTCTCTGAAGAGCAAGGTCAAATTGAGAAATGGGTGTTGGCGACGGAAAATGAAACGAGGAACAGAAATTTAATAATATTTGAAAAAGCCGATTCCCTTTGAGAAAGCTATTGAAAATGATTTGAAGACTTCGGGAGATCATTTTTTGCAGATCAAGGTGACGAACAACGAGTTGTTCCGGATTCAGCAGTCGTGCGAGTTGATCTCCCCGGAGAGCGCAAGACCGTCTCCATCACATTCAAGTGACTTCTTACTTCATCTGACTGAGTTGCTAGACGAGTATCCTTGGCAGACCACCTGAGGGCCCTCTGCCGGACCCGTCCCGCCACCACATCGGAGCGTACTTCGTGCCTGCCCCGGAAGGCTGCACGGCCCTCTCAGTCTGGCATGAACACTACGGTCCTGCTGTCGTGGAGAAGCGCATCCGGGTAAGATTTATTTCTCTCCCTCTCCAATTAACCAAAAAGAATTAGCGCTCTCTAGGAATTTTGCATGAATTTTTAATGCCGTTAACATTTAGCGCATTCTTTTTTATCACTCATGTTACCATTTGTTCCTTCCCTTTGGCAATCTCTCTCTCTCTCTCTCTCTCTCTCTCTCTCTCTTTCTCTTTCTCTTTCATTTCACGATCTCTCATTCTTTCTCCCATGAACCTCATTCTCTGCAGATTTCTCTGATGGATACTGGCCGCCGTAATGCATGATGAGACGATGAACGACTACGGCAGAAGAAGGGGAGAAGGAGAGGGCTCCTTATCGCCACCCTATTCCCATCCCAGCCCCTCCTCCCTCCCTCCCTCCCTTCTCTCTCTCTCTCTCTCTCTCTCTCTCTCTCTCTCTCTCTCTTCTTTCTGTCTTTCCCTCTTTACCTCGCTTGCTCACCCACATCCCTTTTCGTCTGTGACTCTCTCATCCATCCGCTATTTCCCGACCCTCTAGAAAATAAATATCTCCCCTCTTCCGCTTTCCTCTTCTCATATATTCGTTGAAGTCTTCCATAATTACGTAGACTTTCTTGCGCGTACGCATATTAGTTAGCTGTCTATCTTCTTGTTGGCGCAATGGTTCAGCTGAAGAAATAATTCAGTGTCGAGATCAGAGGAGAATTCCTTCTTGCATGCAATTTTCTTGTTCGATTCATTCTAAATTCTTCTACTAAGAACAGCAACTTTCTCTATTCTCTCGTTTTCTCTCCTAATTTCACTTTTCTCTCCCTCTCGCACTCGCACTGTCGCCATTTCCCTCCTTGGAAGAAGCTTCTTTTTGCTCTTTCTCATGTGTTGCACAAGGGAATAGTGGGATTAGTTAAAGAGAAGGGGAGAAAAGGCTGACAGCACTCTCTCTATCTGCTTCGGATCTAAACCTTCCTGAGCTACGAATCATAGGTTGAGAGCATGAATGCGATGTCTGCGAAGACAAAGCGAGAGAGCGAATGTGACAGAAAGAAAGAGATAAAGAGTGAGAGAGAGAGAGAGAGAGAGATGGAGAGAAGAAGAGTGCGAGGATAAAGAGTGGAGGGGGCGAGGGATCACATAGAGCTATGAAGCGGAGATGAGATTGTTAGGAATGACGGGGCTAAAATTCAAATGACGTCCCTCCATGATGTCCTTATAAACCTGACTATTATATGTATTGCAGAAATTTGTACTTCTATCGCTGCATTTTCTCTCATCTTGAATAACTAGTGAAGATGTTTGTTCTTCCTTCCCAACCTTCCTCTTTTTATGTTTCTCTGAGCAAGCAGCGCTAGTCATTGAAATTAGCTCAGCTTTCATCATTTTTTTTCATGTGATTCTACTCCAAAAAATCGCCTCTAGTGCTTTCTAATGTACAGTCATTTACCGGATTGAAGAAGTCTTTCAGCTAATATTTCTAAATTATTATAGATATCCCAGTTAACTTAGCTATATTTTGATCTTGATAGCCAAACACCCTCGTTCCATGTTCCTCTTAAACTCACACTCAAACCTCGAAAATACAGTTGCTGAATTGCAATTATTATCCAGTGGTTGAGCAGAAGTAGACTGGATGTTTTCGTGATGCAATGGTGCTCTTGGCAGATAAGCTGTGTCTTGGGAGTTAGAAACTCGCCCTCTCTTGGCTGAACTCGTTGTCTTCGATCTCTCTTTCTTCCCTTTTGCTAGTAGTCTTTGTTATTTCCCCAATGCTCCGAGATACTTCTAGATATTCTCGATTCTCAATGTGGTCGGACCTAAATGTCACCCATTTCAACTCACTTTTCAGAGGATTGCTCATTGGCAGTACATACAAACATATGTATATTTATCCTCTGAAATCAATCTGCAGATTAACTACATTGATATGCATGCAGAATATTCGAGTAACAGTGAGAGAATCTTCTGCATCATTTGACTGTTCAAATTATCTGAAGAAGCAAACGAAACAATGACTAATTATTTCTGAGAATTGATAAACATTATTTGTGTATTTTTTTATTTACCTGCAAGATTCGATAGTTTCGCCCAAATTAGACAGCGTAATGTTATTTCGTTGCTGAAAAGACAGCAATTAGTTTGAGGAAGTGAATATGAACTGCAGCGGAGGAGTTCCCCTCACTTCCGATATTGCAACCATCTCACTCTATACTCTTTTCATTCTCATCGGCATTCCCGTCAATCTCTGCACTCTTCTCTTCATGCTCAAAAGGTTGCAACCTTTACTTCTATGTCAATTCAGCGAAGTAATATTGAAGTGATGACAGTAACAGAACTTGTAAAAAGGATAGTTTAGACACTCCAGATCACTCGATTCGATGTGTTCATATCCATGCATTTCTTATTGCAGATATCGTAAGGCGAAGAGCTTCCTCCTTCTCCTGCACATTCATTTAAATATCAGTGATATATTGGTTAGATCTTCTACATCTTCATAAATGTTTCGACTACTCGTCACTCTCTCTTTTCTTCTGTCTTTCTCTGTCTCTGCCTCTATCTCTCTCTCTCTATTTCTCTCTCTCTCTCTCTCTCTCTCTCTCTCTCTCTCTGTCTTTCTGTCTCTCTCTCTTTTTTCCTTTCGCATCTTTTTTTTTACTTCCCAGACATCTCTCTTCGAGGACAGATTGGAACTATCTCAATTATTTCTGAGCTACTAATTCCATCTGCTCATCCTGCAAACTTTTTGCATTCTTTGATCGTTTATGTATAATGATGCAAACTAACCCCTGAGGACTCCACTTGGAGAGACGGTATAAGCGGATAGCGAAAACAAGAAAAGCAGAGAGAGAGAGAAAAGAGAGAGAGAGAGAGAGAGAGAGAGAGAGAGAGATTGCGGGGGAAAAGAATGCGAAACAAGCGAGTGAGAAGGGATAGAGGCGACGACGATTTGAGAGGGGGAAGAGAGCAGAGAAGAGAGAGGAAAGGAGAATGGAGATACTAAATTATACCCTTCTTCCATTTCCTTCCGGAGAACCTTCGCCAGTCAAACTCTTCTTTCTTTCATTCTCCTTTCTCCTCTCTACACTTAACGCTAGCCAAAGCTGACTCCAATTCTTCACGTGCTAATTAC
>CALZFC010000344.1:955000-1015000 GCA_945643635.1 Allodiplogaster sudhausi | reverse complement strand
AGAGACAGAGAGGAGAGAGAGAGAGGAGAGAGAGTAGTACTGACGACAAAAACGAAGGGCATCGCTGAGCATGACTGCGGCCTCCGTCTTGTCTTCTGCTAGCGAGGTGTGCTCCAGGCAAATTTGAATGAATTCTTCGACGAATTCTTCTGCCACCTGCATGTTTCAGAAAAGTTGAAATAACATGGCATTCTCCGCAACGAAAAAGCGCCTTTCCGATAAAGAGATTAAAGGTGGTTGAAAAGAGCGGAACCGAAAGCGTCTTGAGTTCTTTAAAGAGACGAAAGACGAGGACACAGTCGCGTGGGCTGACCGTGGTCTGCAAAGATGATAGTGCACTAGCACTCCTCTCTCTTCACTCACTTACAGAACTACAAGCAAGAAGTTCTTGTGCTTGGTGAGGCAAATGAATAGCGACGAGAGAAGCGGCGTGGATGGCAGAGATGCGAGAGCTGTTCATGAAGGACTGGGCCTTGTGGAGAACTGCAAGGAAGGAGGAGGGAGTGACATTCAGTCAGGAACACAGAAAGAGACCGCGTTGTGATCGTCGCAGTGCTTCGGCAGACAAGCCATCATCTCGGGAAGATGAGTGGAGAGATCGCATCAGAAGAGTCACCATTCCATTCGGACAAGACAGCGACGATTGCAACTTCAGCCACGACTTCCACGCGGTGTCCCATCCGAATCTCAAGCAATTCCATTCACGAATCAATCACTTTCTCTTCTCACACTTCCAACTGACATTCCGAGAATGGATTCAATGAGGGCTGGAGTAATACTCTCATTATAATGAAGGTCGACAAAGTTGAGTTTAACGAGAGTCCGCAGCAGGTCCAAGCACTCATCCACGTGCACTAGAGCAAGCGACTTGGACTAAAGAAGAATGCCATGCCGATATATCTCTTTCTTTTTTGGCCCTTCCTCCTTCCCGATTACTCCCCATTTAGAAAAAAGCCGACATGAAAAATGTCGGAAAAGAGCCGGATGCATTCCCGTTGAGCCCCGAAGAATGTTGCAGAATCCGGCACCGCTGAAAGGCATTTCGACCTTTACCCTTTCAACATTTCAAAAAAAAACACCGGGCTGGCCTAGCGCTTTGTTGCTCCTTGTTACTGTAATGTAATAACTGTTCAACTTTCCTTGTGGAATGGTGCTTGACTACGGCGCGTGTCAAACAACTTTCGATTCAAGTATTTTTACTTCAAAGAAGCAGAGGGTAAATATCCAGATAAGGATTAAGACTAAATAATGGCTCACCTTCAGGGAAGAGACGCTTTAACTCAAAACAGAGATCAACAAGTGCAGAGGGGCCAGCGAAGTCGGGCAGACGGGAGTGGTAACGGAGGATCTGAAGGAGATGGATGGGAGAAACAGGCCCGACATCCTCTCCACTCGCATTCCAAAGACTACGTGATGCTGATCTTAAAGGAGAGAGCGCGATACAGAGACCGAGAGTGAGAGAGAGAGAGAGAGAGAGAGAGAGAGAGAGAGATTCAAGAAGCCGGAATCCAGTAAGAAGAACGTGAACGTACAGCAGTTCTAGCATCTTTTGAATGACGGGCCACTGCTCGTTACGGAGATAGAGTTGAAGGAGAGGAGTGACGGTTTCCTTCCAGTCGACATCCTCTGGCCAGCCATGTTGGGTAAGCAGACGATGTACGAGATTGACATCCTAGGGGAGATGAAGTGAACAAGGGAAGAGGAGGGAAGAACAGACAAACCCCCTTCTGGACGAGACTGAGAAGACTCGCTCCGGTAGGGCGAGGCATCGAAGAGTTCAGCTCAGTGCGGGGAGGATCGAAACATTCCGTGAAAGAAACGCGGAGCCATCTGAAAGTGTTTCTCTTTCCTCTACTTCAAGACCTCATTTACCATTAATGAAGAGAAGAAATAGTGAGCTAACTCTTGGATCTCAGTGAGGGAAGGATCTGCCTTGAGAATGACAGGGATATTCCTGCGAGTCTGTTTCTTGAGTTGCCACCAGGAATGGAACAGCCGCCAGACACTCTGCTTGTCCAGTCCGAATGACTCGAGAATGCTCGCCATTCTAATGAGGGGGCTTTCTCGACCATTGCGGAGATCACGCTCTTAATTACAGCTCACTCCAGCCCATTTTGGTAACAAGATAAATTTGTCTACTTTATAAAAAAAACTATACCATATAAGGGTTGAAGAAGAAGGGTGGCCATGGTAGCCGGATCAAGACTGCGGAGGTTACTGTAGCCGAGGCGGGAGGCACGGAAGAGCAACTTCAGCCTCTCTTCCGTATCCTTGGCGCTGCAAGCAGAAGATGAACTTGTCTATGTCTCTCCGTTCTCTCTATCTCTCCGCTCTCTCTTTCTCTATCTATCTCTCTTTCTCCCTTTTTCTCTCTATCTATCACTGACAAAGCGAGAACAGGGAGAAGAAGATGCGGCCGCTCTCTACTCGGATCCACTTCTCCCAGCATCGATGAAAACAATGCAAAACGCTCATCGGAGGAAAAGTCTTTGAACATGAGAGAAGAGAACAACATGTCATGGAAGACCGATTCCCTGGCAACAAAAGCATTCTTTATTTAAGTAAAAGAATAAGGACGATAAAATGAGGCATTATAAAATGAAAAGAGTGAATAAAATGAAGCTGCTGAAGAAGAGGGACCTCTTAGATGGCGGAGAAGCAGTGACGAGCCGGTGAATGATCTGAGTTGACTGTTCAGATGGCAGTCGACTTCGGATGAGTTGACGGGAGAAGCGGGATAGAACATGCGAGAAGAACACTAAAAAGAAGCAAGAGGGAGAGAGCGGAAAAGAGAGAGAGAGGGAAAGATAATGGAAAAAAGGGTGCGGCAGAGATATTTATTAATAACATGAGATAATAACGTGATCTTTGCTGGTTCTCGATGCAATCCTGAATCCGACTTATCTCTTCCAATAGCGCAATAGCACTTGCGAATTGGTTGTGGCTGATATGGCGTTCTATCTAAAGCAGAGAAGAAAGGGGGGGGGGGAGGGCCAGGAAGTGGAGAAGGAAGCATACACTCTTTACCTCGCGGAAGAGATAACGGAAGAACCCGGAAGGATGATTTGCTCGCTCTAATATCTGTCATATACAAAGAGATGTCAAGAGTGATAACTTTTGAAATATAGGAAGTTCTTCAAAGAAGTGTCTGACCTGTTCGACTAGTGGGGTATACTGCCAAGGATTCGACGGGTCACTTTTTTCAGATAAATTCCAGATGACATCAAATACCGTTTGAAATGAGAACCGAAGCGCTTTGTTCTCGTCGACAGACCGACGGAGCACCTTGAAATGAGTCCAAAATACGGTATTACTGGATACTGTAGCTGACATTCCTGAGACGATCGATGTCAGGAACAGAAGCGGCTGCTCTGGCACAGGCAGAGAGGGCGACCATCTCCCCCTCACTCCCGAACTTACAACTCGACCGCTGAGGATGCAACAGCTAACTATTTCGAAGACAAATAGAAGCAGAAAGAACTGAAACTTCAACAAGCGAATCGGCCTTAGCGTGGTGACCACGGACTGCAAACGCATATATTATGTGTCCACTGCTTTCGGCGCCAACCACAACTCCTCTTCTAGCCATCTCGTACAACTGCACGACGTGGAGCAACATAAGATCAATGAAAAATAAAGAGAAAGAGAGAGATATGGAGAAAGAGAGAGAGATACTCGATTAGGTAAAGATTTTCACCATTCGCTGACAGCCTTCAGTGTCGCCTCTAAGCGAAAGTTTCTTCAACAACAACGCGAACGTGCGCTGAAAGATTGCACAATTTATTCCAACAACAACTTCAATACTGTAAGCAGTTGTGGTACCGGGTCTACTGACTTCGTCTGGCTGCAACTTGTGCAGGTTTTCCGCCTCTTCCAGACTCTTCCATGCACACCACTCACTGCCATTTTCTAGCTTCGTGTCCAAGAGGGAGTTGAATGCATCGGTCGAAATCGGCAGAGCTGAAATCTCTTTGTGGATCATTTGTGCTGGAAATATGAATCTTGCCATACGAAAGAGTCATCGGAATAAGTGAAAGAGAAGAAACACTTGTCATCAGTAGTGAGTTTCTAACCCAGTCGCTGAATCTGTTGGCATAATCGACTGAGAACAATCTGTCTGGAGTGGGCATGGACAGTGGAGAGAGCAGCGCCAGAAGAAGAGAACAGAACAGGCAACCATCGAGAGGATCCCTCCCGTAGCACTCTTACCATTCTCTCTGTTGTGTACGGTCATTGGCTTCACAAGCAAAGTAACCAAAGACTCCCTACCTTCATCCCTTTCCAATTTTAAGATAACATCTTGGAGAAGAACCTCTCCAGATACTCGGAAGTTACGTGAAAGATGATCCTAAAACCACAAGCGAATAAACAAAAATAGTTATAAAATGATACTTTCTAGACGTCAGTAGGTTACATGATGATGCCACTCCGTAATTACGTCAATTTAGAGAGACCTGAATGCGACTAAGAGTTGTCTCCGGCTGAAGCTCGTGGCCCTTTTCTCTGGAAGTTGATGGCTCAACCCCATGGAACTCCCCTCGTTGAAGGAGAGCTTCGTCTGTAGCAACCAGAGTGCAGAGACGACTCACGCGCATACAACTCCAGAAGACTCCACTCCTGAGCAGCTGCTAACTAGTCCAACCTCCTCATCACATTTAAAGAGAAGAAAAGATACCTCGACAGCACACGAACAGTCCGCATAAGAAGGGCAGACGAGCGGAATTGAGGAGATTTCTACCCCAACTGTGGCCAGCTAGAGGATTATTCAGTTAGGGTCATCGCTCCTGACGGTAATCTTGAAAATGCAACAACAACAAAGAATGCAAGAGTTGTAGCCAATATACAGTTTATGAATTGATGCTTCCAGATCAAATTAGAGTTAGATCATGAAGGTGTGACGTCAGTTTCATGGACTGACATTCACAAATAAGTACAGATATCTACGATCTACGACTATACATGAGGTCAATGATACAGGATGTGAGTAAAGCGATTGATCAGAGTAGAAAGATGCTAATTGCAACGGGGAAAGAGCCGAGCGGCAAGGGGACGGCGGAATCCTTCATTCGTAAGAGAGCGGAAGGGCGACTCGTGGCCGAGATTCACTCTCATCGGGTCTCTCCCAATCAGACGACTGCGATGAGCAGCCTGTACAAGGATCTCACGCTTGAGACTACACAGCTGAGAAGAGTAACCTGAGCATCTGCATTGGAGAGTATGACTTCTTGGTCGGCCAGAACCTGCCGAGTCCTTCCAGCGACAGAATGGAAGCTGGCGTCGGAAACAGTCACATCAAGAGGGGCCAGCTTCGCAGCTCTGTAGTCAACTATTCACATATCCAGGCGAACAAAAGAAAAGGAGATAAATCAAGGCCGGAATAAGGGAAACTGGACGATTACCGTTCATTTTCGAGAAGATCCTTCCACTCGCTAAATCGGTCGATGGCATCATCGAGGAGTTCGATTGGTGCGCGGCGCCACTCTTCCTCTGGCAGTTCACAAATTGCAGAGTACAGCTTCGCAAATGTCATTGGCTATAATATAATGGAGATCGTAAAATGGGGGAGAACTCAAGCACACGTTGGAAATAACAATCAGAAAACAGAAGAGAGCAATGAACGGATTATAACGAAATGCATCAGAAATACAACCTGGCTCAGAAGAGAGGATGAAGTGGAAATGGAAGTGAAGTGCGGAAGAAGACGACTCGGAACATGATCAGATGACGAGGAAGAGGGCGGGGCCAAGGCATTCGAGCGAGGAGGCGGGGCCAAGGCATTAGAGAGAAGGGGCGGAGCCAAGTCATTCGAGCGAGGAGGCGGGGCCAAGGCATTAGAGAGAAGGGGCGGAGCCAAGTCATTCGAGCGAGGAGGCGGGGCCAAGGCATTAGAGAGAAGGGGCGGAACAAATTCATTCGAGAGAAGAGGCGGAGCCACGGCGTTTGAGACAGCTGGCGGGACCTGAGCAACTGAGGCGGGTGGCGGGATCTCTGCAGTTGATGAGGATGGGCGACTAGTTCCTGGTTCGTCTCTTTCATTTGCGGAGGCCAACAAGGCAAGCCGCTGAAATGTCCTACTTTGGGATAAAGAGACCCATAGAACTTACAATTAATTGTAAGCCAAGGGTACATGATTTAAAAACCGCAGAACGACGTCTTTTGAGAATGGATTGAGGAAGGATGGACGAGGAGGGCACAGCAACCAATGGAGGGGCAGCATTCTCTTCCAAACCAAATCTCACTACTGGTCGTCTCTCACTGGCAACCTCGCTTCGAGCTCCAGTCTCCGCGTAGTTTCTTTCCTGAGAAAGAAGAATCACGAGTCACTGGGAATAAAACAAGATAAAGTAATTTGTATATTGCTCAATTTGATTGTTTGTTCTACTAGGAATACAAGGAAGATGATAAACCTCGGGTTCCCTATTCTGTAATTGAGAGGTATCCGAAGGAGTTCCACTCTCGCGGGATTCATCGATTCGAGTGACAGTGGAACGGAACTGAGAACGAAGAATCCTCGCTGTGTCCGTCTAAACTTGCAGGTACAAAGAAGAAATGATTGCTGGGGAAGAAACTATGTTTGGAGGCGGTCTCGGGGTAGTCGGAGGCGGTCTGGAGTGCAGGCTCTCCCGTATTCTCTGCTGTTCTCTCTGCATCAGTGATTCCTGTAATATTGATATTTCGGCTCACAAAGATTTTTTTCCAGTTCACAAAGTTGCATCTGTCGTACCTTCAGACAGATTATTTCGTGCCACTGTAGTTCCAGAAAAAAGTTCACCAATTTGTTTTAATACATTAATCGGGAGCAAACTCCATATCCCTTTGGGATTATTTCGAAATTATTTATCATAAATATACTTTTTCAGGAAAAGTATTCAAATAAGTTCACTGCATCGAAATAGGGGAATCGTCTAATCATAAGCAAAGTAACTAAAGCGAATTAAACAAGAAAAAATACTCTTCTTTTTGTCAGTCGCAATGCAAAGTAACCTCGAATATGTTGCCCTCGGGAAACAGGGTGACTTGGTTGATAAGTGTGAGTCTCCGTTGGGCAAGAGATGGTCGCATTCCATTCGACGAAGGCATTGGAATTCTCCCGCGAATCATGTCTAGCGAATTCGGAACAACTTCAAACCCTTGCTCAGCCTCGTTCGCGCTGTTGAAAACACAGACAGATCGAGGATTAGGTAACAGCTCTGTCACGTCAAATAACTGTTTAAAGGGAGGTAAACTCTACTCCATAACTGCATCATATTTAATGGTGTTAAGAGTACTTATTATTTCGTCACTTTTATTATTTTGATCAGAAGTTACCTTGCAGGACCAAATTGTTGATTCAGGCGTGAGTCGCGAGAACTTTGGTTGTCGGTAGTTGTAGGTGGCACTGTTGGGTTTGCTGGAAGCATCGGCTGCTGCGAATTGGAACTGTCCGATGTCGAAGAAGGAATTCCTTGTACGGCCTGAGTTACTCTTGCATTCTCTTCTGCAGATCTCGTGGGAAGGCGAGGCTCAGAGACTGTGTTCCTCTTCAACCCATTCCTCGAAAATTCACTGTAACAAAGGAAGCCATATACCTTCCCAAAGAATGAGATCAGTAACTTACGTGTACTTCTGGCGGGCTTCAAGCATCATAGTCGCTCGATCCTTGGCTGGTCTCTCTGTCTTCTGTACTCCACCCTTTCGTGTCGAGTTCAACGCTGTCGCGCTTAATCATAAGCAAGTAGGCAATGAGATCCGACAAGCTGACATGTTAAGCATGATAAATAACTCTGCAGGGAACATTTTGAATTATTCAACCCCACAATAAACCATCACATTGGCTTCAATCGTCAAAAGCAATAGAACCTGTTAGATGCACGGCTGCGGCGCCGAGAGGCCGGCATCTTCTCTAGCTGCGGTCCCTCTAGCAATAAGATTGAGCAAAGCTAGATAATTTACCAGTCGATTTCAAAATTAAACAGTTTAATCCGAGCAAAGAAGTTTGAAAATTTAAAGTAATACAAAATCACACCAATCATACAGTCTCTGGTAAAAAGCGAATGGCCAATTCCCCGCGCGGTAATGGTGAACTGGTGCAAAATTGCTAATATTTCGCGGAAATGGTCCGTTAATGCTAGGACGAGCATCGGTAAACTAATTGATTTGCGCCATTAGCTGGCCATTAGTTGGACATTTATTGGCCATTATAAATTTGAATAGTCCTGGCTGGAATATCAGCATTCTGTAATCATATTCATTGGCGGGAGATTTGATGTGTATTTAAATGAACTGCTCTCTTGCCTTGAGCTGAAGACTTGAAAGTTGCACAACCTTGGTTGAATGGTTACTGCTGTTGTTTAATGTCGTTTGTTGATTTCAGGCTCGTTATTGAAAAGTTTGAACGATTTTAATTGACCGAGAGTCTAGTTCTGTCGTCTGAAAGGTTTACTCATGGTATCATTTAAAAGGATCATTAGTTTAGCCGAATTGGTTTATTCTTATATTAGTTGTTGTATTTCAGGAGCTTCTGAGTGTTAATCTTTTTCTACATTTTACGAAGCAATATCTTCGATTGGAACAAAATGTAAGTTCTAGTTGGCTTGCTGCAGAGAATGATGATGTGCTCCTTTTGAGGTCTCGATTTCGGCCACGCTAGTATGTCTGGCCGCTTTTGTCGATTAGGAGGTAATCGAGCGATAATTTGACTGCCATCGCGGAAGAGCAACGAGCAGGTTCTTGTAAGAGTGAGGGTTTTCGTGTTGTATTTGTTGTAATTCCAGTGTCGTCTATTGCTGACGTTGATGTCGATGGTGAGGATGTAGAAGACGGGCAGGAGTTCGATGATGATGGCCATCTCGGAGCTCGGAGATCACGTTGTCTTTAAAAACGGACAACCACTGAATTAATGTTCGAGTTTACCTACGAGTAATTACCCTGTCTTTTAATTCCATTCTGAGACTGGAATCCCCTTCCATTTCCCATTATTTAGAATGTTTTTGAGGTTGTTATTTAGAATACTTCCATACTAGTATTTGTTCACTGTTTGTGTAAGTTGTTAACCATGCCACTCTCTTGTCTTCGTTATCGCTCACTTTCTCGATGCCTTTCGGTTTCTCGTTATCTCTTCTACTGGTATGCTTTTTTTCTTGGTAAATGTCTTAATTTTTCGTCACATCTGTGGAAGTGAATAAAGGCCCAGGAATATTTTTGGTGTGGTTCACACCAAACAACAGTACGCCATTTAATGGCTCAAAAATGCTGTGGGAAGTGCCAGTTAAGTTTGCAGTATATGCGTATTAAAGCCACGGTATTGAAAGGTTAATGCTGAGAAATTGGTTTAATGGTTGACTATGGCTGCATAATTGTTGAAACGCGTATCGGTAAATTACCATGTTTGCACGGTAATTCCTCGCCATTACTGAACCATTTATTTGCCATTCGCTTTTTACCAGAGGTGTTGATATGCACGTTCGTAAAATGCACCACAATAAAACAACACTTTGCCACCAAAAGACACATTTTTGACAACCTAATTTTTTAAACTAACTTTTATCGGACACTTTTGCAAGATGCAGAGAGAAAATTTTTTTGCTTGAGTTGTATAGGGGTAAGCAAAGAGGAATGGAAAGGAGATCCCAATTTCATTTAGAGGAAATGACTGGGGTGAGGGTGCGTGCTTCTGAGAGAGAGAGAGAGAGAGAGAGAGAGGGAGAGAGAGAGAGAGAAAGAGAGGAAAGAGAGAGAGGATATGCCTCGGAAAGTGAAATAGGTAGATTGCCGATGTTGGTTAAATTATTACTGAGAAAGGATGGATTAGAAGCTGTGATCTCACATTGGAGACTGAATGGAGGTGTAAGAGACATGCCTATTTTTTCTTTTTTCCATGACATGCAAGACCCCTCCAAGTTCTGATTCATGCAACAACATTAAATTCTTCTCTTCTTTCTTCCCTTCTTCTACCTTTCTTCCCTGTACTTTGTTGTAGACGTACAAAACGATGTTGATGGTGTCAGAATATTGGCAGTGTTTCCTGGCTCAGAACGGGAAAGTGTAAGAAGCCTGAGGCGGATGAGCTTTCGCCATCTCTTTCTCTTCAGAGTGTAGGCGGGCGAGAAGCTGACTGCCATTGATTCTCTCTCCCAGGCAGGTTGCCAGCGGCATTCTTGATCAGTCCACACAGAGGAAAGCATCTACTTTCTCGTTTGTCTTTTTCTTCTATTTTAACGTTACGTATAATGTATTCTTTCAGACACGGTTTGCTACAACTCGTTTCTTGTTTCTCTATAAGAAATAAAATATTATTTGAGCATGCATAATCAAATCGATTAGTGAGTAGTCTCTTGACAGTACTCGATGGTGAGACTGGCGACGGAAGGGGAGTGGCAGCCGTGGTATGCAAGAAGAAGCTGCCCTGTCTTCTGTCTCCCTTGTCTTCCTGCCTACGTCGGTATTTGGTCTGCTAGGTATGCATCTTTGTCTCTACGATTCGCAGCACGGAAATATCTCTCCTTTTTTATTTTTATAAATTTTCCTAACTCCCATCTTCTGTAACTCGTTCTCCCTTTCTTCTGCTAAATTCTTTTTTTTTGTATCCTATTGCTGATGCCTTTCTCCAGCTCCTCGCTCTTCCTGATTACTCTCTCTTTCTCTCTTTCTCTCTCTCGCTGTCTCTCTCTCTTACTCTCCCCCCCCTCTCTCTCTCTCTCTCTCTCTCTCTCTCTCTCTCTCTTTAACTAGGAAGCCAGTGCTGGTGATAGGCGCGGTGTTCGTCCTGATCGGTGTGATGATTCTGCTGGCTCTGCTCCTCATTTGCATCGCCGTGGAATGCATGAACATGTATGCTATTTCTTTTTCATTCTTCTCTTACGTTGAGACTTAGAAAGAAATGACGTCATTCCATGAACACGAGATAACTTTCTTGAAATGAAGGAAGTGATACGTTGATTCCTTGAGTGCCGGAGGCCTTCTGCCGCTGGCGCTGATCCTGATCATCGTTGGTCTACTTCTCTTCCACTGTGGCTGGGCTGCTCATCTCCTGGATGACCGCGGCCAACTTCCTATCAAGTTGTTTATCATCTTCCTCCCACACTCATTCTCTGCATGCTTGCAGCCAGAACAAGCAAGGCAAACAGAGGCAGAATCATTGTGTTCAGTGTCGGATCAGATTGTAATTAATCATCTTTCTCATTTCAATGAAAACTACAACACATCTAAATATCCAAAAGTAATCATGATTCTTGATGATAGGAAGACAGTGACAACTACAACAACGCGCGTGTATCATCCTGCGGTGGATGAGGGACAACAGAGGCTTTTCGAGACGGCTCAGATCGAGAGGGGAGATCCTCTCCCGCAGGGATACTGGCAGTTTGAGGATCGCGAGGCCTGGCAGACCGTCTCCAACCCTTATCCCATCCAGTTAGTGCTTTATTTCTTTTTCACATAGTAAGAAGAATAAACCCCTTTATCAATATTTCTCCTGTGAATATTGTATTTATTTCTATGCAGATCAACATTTAGGCACACGTTGAAGAACTGCCTCGAACGCCTCCCGTACTGATTCCTAACATCGGCACTACTCAACTACGCTTTAAAAATTTCCTTTCAATTACACAAAATTGTAATCGCCGTACACTATGCATGCATATTTGCTCTCATATCTTTGACTCCATTCTAATTGCTAGCATCGCAAATTTCATCGAAGAATATTTTCTATCCTCTACCTCGAATGAAGCCACTTGACGAAAATCCTTTTCTTCGTCTACAATAACAACAGATCAACAAGTCAGTAATAGAAAAAATAATAAGTAAAAGGAGAGAATGGCAGAAATTGAGGAGGGAGAGAGAGAGCGGTAGAGAGAGAGAGAGAGAAAGAGCGAGAGAGAGAGAGAGAGCGAGAGTGAGAGAGAGAGAGAAAGAGAGAGAGAGAGAGAGCGAGAGAGGGAGGGAGAGAAAGAAAGGAGAAGTCTTGCAATGGCTACTCGCTAGTGCCAGCTACTGGCCACTGGCATGGCTAGGCAAACTTTCTGCTCTACTGGCCACTGGCATGGCTAGGCAAACTTTCTGCTTTACTTACGTGCACTCAACTACTTCCTCACAACTTTAGTTTTACTACGTTTTTGAACGACAATGAAATATACAAATGGTTTTTAAATTATTCCTACCATAATTCAAAAAGGCGGTTTCACACTATAATTTTGTTTGTTACTTGAATTCGTCTAGACGATTTTTATCACTTTTGCCTCCAAAATATTCCTTTGGAAAGTTGAAGTGGAAAAGTCATAAAGGTAATGTTGAGTAATTTATCTATATTTTGCTCTACTGCTATCCTCCTTCCCATTGCAATGTAATTACTCCTCTCTCTCTCTCTCTCGCTCTCTCTCTCTCGCTCTCTCTCTCTCTCTGTCCCTCTCTCTCTCTTTCTCGAGAATACGACGCATATTGCTGATCGGCGTTCCATCACAGCCGGAGGAATAACCTTGACTCACATCTCTCATCCTCTCTTCCCTGAAGTTCTCTCTCGTTTTCTCTTTCTCTCTGCACTCTCCATCAATCACGTGTTGTGCTGTCTTCTCTACGCGCTTTCTCTCACACTCTGGGCGGGCATTCGCTGTGAGCGAGTGCGCTCACCACAATCTGTTGTGAGAGAAGGCATAGTGGAAGAAAAGAAATCGGCTTTTCCATCCAGTTGCTTTCGTCTTCCTCGGATCTCTACTCTCAGTTCCAGCTGACAGATGAGATGGCCGATTCTGGAACGGCTCCGCTGACTTCCGCGGTTCGGCGTGTTCCTCCTGTTCCTACTCCTAGAATATCATTAGCGTCCAAGAAGCAAGGAGGGCAGAGTTTGTCCAATCTCCCCCGAAGTTAGTTCTCCTCAGTTTTAATTCCTCCGTTGTTCAGTGCTAAAAAAAAGTTGTTTTGGTCATTTGACTGTTTCGATCTCCTGTAGTCCGAAACCAAGTTCGTTGGAGCTGATTCACATTTCTCATTTTACTGACTTTAATTTCAGCGGTGGAGTCGGATAATGAAGATCAACTCCCTTTAGGCGTAGAGATACCATCAGAAAGTCGACTGTATTCTTCTGCAGAAGACGACTCTTCGACTACGTTAGTTTGTTGTTTTTCTTATTGAGAAACTTGCAATGTTTTATTTTTGTGGATGTTTTCACGGCCCCTATAGTCTTACACAACAATGACTCATTTTTAGAGTGGACATTTTCCTCTTTCTCTCTAACTGATTCTTGTCCTACTCCCTTCGAAATCAATCTATATGCTGCCTCGTGTTGCGTTAAGTTTTCGCTTTTATCCCTATCTTATTAATGCCCTTTTCTCCTTCTTTCTTCATTCTCACAATCTCTATTCCTACACTTGCTGTCTTTTTCTCTAACTCTGCACAGTCGCTATGAATGGAACGGATTGAGCTCGTTCAACGGTGAACAAAGATGTGAACTGTTGAAATGAGTCAGTGACCGCCTTGTCCTGGCTGATTCAGATATCTCTTTAGGAGTGGAGACGAGGGAATAGAGCAAAGGCGAGAGAGTGAGAGTGAAAGAGAGAGAGGGAAAGAGAGAAGGGGAACGGGGAGAGTGTTGTCGCCCATCGAGGTCAGAGCGGCTGTGTCATTCTTGCACGGCTAGAGTGCTCGAGAAGAATGATGCACGTTCTGCTGCAAGAGTTTTTACTGCTACCTATTCCTGCTTATCTACTCACTTCCTTTACCAACGAAATGAAAAACTAAACTGAGGCACACCAAATAAAATATTCCTTAGCAATGGATGAATTGATTTGTATAAGTGATTAGGGCATGTTTCTGAGAGCCTTTCCAGGAGGTAGAACTAGTAGAGAAAGTAGAGAATGAAGATGATGACTATGGGAATTAAAGTTGTGGGCTAAACTGGAAACAGAAGGCAGTATAGGAAGGCGACTCGTGCGGCTTTATTGTTATGGGAAGAGATGCGGCTGGTCCACTCTGGCTGGCCGGTTGGTTGGCGCAATGGAGAGAAAGAAAGAGAAAGAAGGAGAGTTAGAGAGAGAAGACAGAGGGAGCAGGAATAGAGGGCCCGTGTACAATGTGGAGAAGATATGAGAAGCAGAGACGAATTGCACAGCCGCATAAATCACCTTTTTGATGATGATTTCAATAAAAGAGAGGCCATCAAGTACTTGAATGCGAATTGCAGAGTCACTGTCCAGCTCATTTAATGTATTTTACACCTTTGGCGGAAATGGTGGCAAAAATCCCGCCTTTGAGTTGCTAGAAAAGCCAGAGATATTGATAGTTAATTATGAAAAAAAAACTTCGAAATTCGTCTATGCTATAAAAAAAATTTTGTTGTCAAAAAAACACGTGTCATTCATGTTATAGTCGACAAATTTTTATTTTCGTGAATATCCAAAGGACTATTACGTGTTATTTTTTAAACGATTTTTACAGAGTCCATTTTCATTGCAGATCAGTAGCAGACTCTATTCATATTCACTGTGCACAGATGTCGATGTCTGACTCAACCAGTTTGTTTTTTCGATGCATCTTTTCTTTCTTGAACTCTTGTGATATGCTAGCTGTGTTTGGATGTAAAAGCGGAATGGAGCAGCGGCAGCTCTTCTGTGCAGGTAGCAGCATAAACAATGAGGGAGATGAGATGGCAGGAGAAGAGAAAGTGAAGGAAAGAGAAAGAAGCTTCTCGCACTCACGGGCTGTGCCTCTCGCCAATCCCGGCCAGACTGTTCACGAATATCTCTGCAGTCCTCTGCCGGAGTCTTTCTCTGCTCAGGTTACCTATGTTTCTTTGCTTCGCTCTCTAATGAGCAGATTTCATTATGATTACAAAGAGTATTTATTTAGGGACAGCCGGATGGTTCCCTGTCCTCTCGATTATCGGGATCAGACTTTGCTGTTGCCCCTCGAAGAGCTCAAACTCTTTCGCTACTTGAACAACTCGTCCGAACTCATCCCATCTGGTTTGTTTGCTTGCCTTTCTATTTGATTTGGTTTCGTTGAGTTTGATCAACAACATTAACTGTTTTGCAGGTTCCTTCAGGACATTGACCGACCAACAGCAGAGATCCTTCTCCGACCACAACGGCCAGGGGTGCTTGTGTCATGGAATGGAGATGTAGTTGAATAACTTGGTGTGCTTTCAGACGTTCATAGTACGTGGCAGTAGTCGTAGCCAGTCCGTGGCCCTCTCAGTCCGAGTGGGGCTGGCTGGGCTGGAGACTGAGCATCTCCTGATAGTCCAGGCCGGCCCCGCGGGCGGAGTCCGTCTCCATTCCTCTCCTCACGTCTTCCGTTCTCTCCCTCTTCTCATCGCCCACTACTGCACTTACCTGTATGAACGAGGAGAAAAGCAAAAGAGTTGCCAGAATGGGTCATATCAAGAGAGGGGAAGGGGTGAATTGTAAGAGAGGTTGTTTGAGACAAGAGCTGCGTCTCGTGCTGAGACTGCCCGTGGCAGTTGTCGAGTGCAACAGTAGCGCCTCTCTTCAGGGGATCGCACTCATGGGAAGAGGTTAGGAAAGAGTCATCATTTTACTTCTCTCGAGTAGGCAGCGCTCTCTTTTGAGGCCATGCCTTTTGCCACTCTTAACAGTCGGTTTCTTCATTTCTCTTTCGTCGCATAGTATTTCGCACAACTTCACTTAATTTTAAAAGCCTAGGATCTTTCTTCGTTTCTATCCTCTCTCTCTCTCCCTCTCACTCTCTCTCTCTCGCTCTCGCTCTCTCTGCTTTCTTTTAAAGGTTGTGCTTTTCTTGATTTGTTGTTAGACGCCGTCTTCGACATGCTGACTTTCAAAAGTTACTGTTGCTTTCTTCTAAAATATAGTGTGCTTTTGGTGTGCGTTATTAATGTGGTTCTCTGAAGATTTCTGGTCGAGCGATCTAGCGATGCGCGGCAGGGAGGGCGGCTTCTTCTCTATTCGCTCGGCTCTCCCTCCTTCCGCTTCCGCTTTCTCCTGTCTCTCCTGCTCGGGAGACAGTGCAGTTGAGAGTGTCTGTACCTGTGGCCCTTCATTCTACCCTCCCAATCTCTACCCTCCCAATCTCTACCCCGCACCCACCGCTTCTCCAGCCCACAACGAAACGCGACAAGTCTGGGAGAACCGTGACAGGGCAATTACATCGTCTGGATCAAGCAGCACATTGGGTGAGGATTAGAATGAGTGGCTTTAGTAAGTGAGAAGAGAGCCAATTGCACGTGCAGACCACCGCGAGAGTCCCGTTCCATTCGCATCTCTTCCCCGGAGTGGATCAGCGAGGGGAAAGGGGCCGAGTGGTCTCTTCAAGGCACTGGTGGACGGCAAGGCTGCTCAGCTTGCCCAGTGTGCTCTCTTCTTGCCTTTCCGCTCCAAACCCGCCATGTTAGCTTCTATCTCTTTTTTTCTACTTATTATACTCGTGCCTGTAGTAAATATTTGTGTGACAAACGAGTGCGATTTGCCCGGAGCAAGGGGTCAGCTCTCTCTTTCTCTCTCTCTCTCTCTCTCTCTCTCTCTCTCTCTCTCTCTCTCTTTCTCTTTTTCTCTCTCTCTCCTCTTTCTCTCCCGCCACTCTCTACTCTTTCTCTCCTCTCTCTCTGTCTATCTCATGCCCCTCCCTCTCTCTCTTTTTTTCTTTTTTTTTTATTATTTTCCTTTCACTTCCCCACTTGCTGCTCCCATTTTCCCATTGCCTGGTCACCTGCCACTCCTTGTTGACTGTGTCTCCATGAGTGAACCAGAGCGCAGACTACGGCGATACATTGGGGTGATTGGATAGGGGAGAGTGCGGTTAGAGAGAGAGAGAGAGAGAGAGAGAGAGAGAGGAACAGAGAGAGAGAGAGAGAAAGAGAGTGAGATAGTGTGTGAGAGAGATAGTGAGAAAGAGAGAGAGAGAGAGAGGAACAGAGAGAGAGAAAGAGAGTGAGAGAGATAGTGAGAGAGTGAGATAGTGTGAGAGAGATAGTGAGAGAGAGAGAGGAACAGAGAGAGAGAGAGAGCGAAATGGTATATGCCGAGTGCCTTTTGAGCACGAGCCACTCCTCAGCTGACGTCACTCGTTCGTCCTCACTGCGCGGACTGCCCTCGGCTTCTCGAGTTGCCCTTGTCCCTCCAACCTCCTTTCGCTCTTCTCCTCTCCCTTCCTCTCCCTCCTCTTCCACTTTCAACCCGTCCTCTTTCTTCAATCGTTCCTTCCAATCAGGTCATCATTAGCCTTCATATTCACCTTTCTTTTTTCTGTAACGGCCATCACATTGCAGGTGATAAGAGGGAGCAAGGAATGGGCGAGGGCGGTAGGGCAGCTGGAGAAGGAACACCTCGGCCCCCTCCGCCTCCCCCCACTCCCTTTGCGCTTCTCCCTCCTTCTGACGCCCTCGATCCAGGGAGCATCAAAAAATGCGTCGACGAACTTAGAAGAAAACGGTTTGTATAATTTTTAATAATTCATATTGTAGATATGCTGTTGTGCCAGATAGTAATCCTTTTTTCTTGTAAGTTGAACCAGCTTATTTTACTAGGTGCAAATTGATCCAACAAGGGTACCAATTCCCTTTTAGATTACAATCCACAGAAGAATTGCTTGGATCTGGAGAAAGAACCAATGAACAAGATCTGGCGAACCGTACAGTTTTGCGGTCTGCATTACATTCTTTTTCAAATAAACCTACCACAATTTTTATTTTAAGGTTTAATTCAATGATTGGACTTTGATATGCTCTTTCGTTTTATCATGTTATCTGCTGCGGAGCTTTTTCCATGATAGTAAAGTCTACCGAATGATGAGTGAATATAATTTGAGGCCGAAGAGGATGAATGCGGCGTGGATGGAGGCCGGGCCTGAAGGAGGCCAGCCAGGGGAGGACACCCGCCCCTCCCCTCGCGACTCCCTCCGCAATCACCGCCTCTCCGCGCCTTCTCTCCCCGCTTCGTCTGCCGACGTCCAAGCGGCGTCTGCTGTTTTCCAGTCCGCCCGCGCCATCAAACACCGCATTCCTCCTCATGGAGACGATGGCGAACTCACGGTCAGACTCATTTTTCTTTTGAAAAATGTTGATTACAGAACGCACTGAAGTCTTATCCCTCTGAATCTCTGACTCGTTATTTCTGAATCTTGGTTGTAGACTATCAACGAGGGCCTGGTGACTCCGGTTGTTAGGCGGAGAGCACCTGAGGGTCTCTCTGGCTATGAGTATGAGGAAAAGCAGGAAGATGGAGAAAACTTCTTTCCGCCCCCTACCAGCACCTCAACCCACTTCACAAACGAGTCAGCCTTCTACATTTTAATTCCAAGTTGGGATATGAGCGTGAAATGTACAAGACAACGTTGAAGCGTCGTATGCATTATATTCCTATGACTACAGTGCTGTAAGAATTTTCTGTGTCGTTTGACTCGTTCAGTTCCCTTGTGATTTTTTTTAAATCCCTTCACTTCGCTTACTATTTTCTGCCCGTCTGATTCTTTTTTTCCCCATTTCGTTAGCCTTGTTAAATTTCTTTCCATTAGAACGACCTGTGGTGACAATGAGTTGTTTGTAACTGTCTGCCTGGTGCTTTGTATTCTTTATGCGTTGCCGAGGTCGGAGAAAGTCAAGAGGGGAAGTCTCTCCCTCTTCCCTCAACTGGTCTCTTTCCTGTCTTCCTTTCTTTCACTTTTCATTCGTTCTTCCCTCCTGCAAGTGGTTTAGAGTATGTGACTAGTTGTAAGGTAAATTAAATTACATTTTTCTTCTTCTTTATAAGAGTTTGTAATATATAAAAGAGCGAAGAATTCTGAGCTAGAGCGAGTGGAAGCATGATTATTCGTTGAAGATGCTCCAACTTGCATTCCTCCACAGCTTTCCTGCCTCAAGGCGTTGTCGCCCAAGCACGCATTCTTGCTTTATTTACTCTTCATCTTTTCGTCTTTCTCTGTGCTCTCTCGATCTGCTCGCTCCCTCTCTATCTTCCCTCTCCGCCTCTGAAAGTGCATTCACTTCCTCTTCTTTGTGGAGAACTCCACCATGAGCCCCTCTCTTTCTTGTTGTAGTTGCATCATTTCTTTGTTATCCTACTCGATCGAACCAACTCACCATTCTTTTAAAACGGAAGCTCCAGTTGTTCATCTTCCTTGAATGTATTTGTCAGGATTTCAGAGCAGGTTGAGAAAAAGTTGGCAAGTTCAGTGCAGGCACTCACTTGTTTTTGCAATTAGAGACTATTTACTAACTGCAACGATATTGATTAGTTGATGTTAATTTTGTATGGGTCTACCCAAGTGAAGTGGGTGTTTTTAAGTGTTGCGAAAAGGGAATCGGCAAGTCGACGAGGCCATTGTTCGGTAAAGGAGAAGACAACTCCCACGGGCACTCTTTCCCCCTCCGCTCTCACGTCGTTCGTTTATCTCCTCTCTTTTCCTATATCTCTCGATGTTGTCTGCAGCCCACCCGCTGCCTCCCCAACTTCGCCCTCCCCCTCGGCTGGCAGCAACTCCTTCCAGCAGACTGTCCTCCGCACTCCGAACAGTGCTGGCTGGTCCGCAGTCAACAGTGAGTTCGCAAGAAGACAACACCGGATTGCTAAGGTTCCATTTCTCGTCTCCTCTTACACGCTAACTATGAGCATCTTTTCCTCTCTTTTCTTTTCTTTTGGGGGTTCACTGTTCTGCATCGTGGTGAATGCAACCTGTAAGCTCACGAGCACCCGCCTTATGCAGGAACTCGCTCTTTGCTTCTAGCATCTCTGTCTCTCTGTCTCTCTCTCTCTCTTTGTGTCTCTCTCTCTGTCACTCTCTTTCTGTCTCTTTCTTGCCCTCCCTCTTTCTCATTCTGTCCACCTCCCTTTCATGCTCATCCTAAGAGTCTTCCTTAGCATCTCCCCAGTGTGTTGTGCTAGGAGAGGCGCTCTTCTTTCCCTTCCTCCACTTCCTTTTCTCTCTTCGAGTGCCGTGAGCACCAGCCCCCTTCATATTTCCATGCTCTCTTCTTCAGTGTTGAAAGAGGTGTGTGGAACTAACTGCCTGTATGGAGCCTCCACATTTCATTTATCGCCTTGGCTGGTGGCAAGACAAATATAAAGTTAATTGTTTTGACTATTATTGTTACATATCTCAAAATAAATATGCAGAGAATTCCCTCTCACACTCTCTTTCTCTTTCTCTCTCAATCTCTCGTCGTTCCGTTCTCTCTGTTTCTATCTCTTTCCTCTCCTCTATCCCCCATCTCGCACTCTCTAATCTCCGCTTATTCTCTCTCTACGCTCCCGCGCTTCTTACCGTCTGTCTCCGAGAGATGCCGCCCCAACACCTGTTGCTTTTAGTTTCCCTGCATTATTTTCCTTTACGATACATCTTGTTTCTCCCCATAATCATGTTTGATGGGATCGTTTTCCCTGCAGTGCGTTGACTTCCCTTGTTGCCTTGAGGTGTTGCCTACTCGGCACCCACGAGTTCCTGTAATCATGACCGCGAAGGAGAAAGAGAGTGCGAAGGAGCAGGAGGGAGCGGCAGGGGATTCTCAAGCACCCCTTCCTGGCCAGCCTCGTCTTTCCGAGTACGCCCATCTGTCTGATTACTCCGATTCCGCTACGCCTGGCTCCCCCTTCAATCACGGTTCCTTCTGTTCATCTATTCACATTTTTTACTGGCTCCTGTCTGCGAGAATCTTTTCTTTTAAAAAAGGAGACTCGGTTGATATTTCCCCATTTCAGATGATGATTGCGTGAGTGTGGCAGCAACTGTTTTCGACGAACCATGGGATTCGAGGATGTGGGAGAAGTTGTTGGTTTGTGCGGGAGAAGGAGACAGTCGACTGGTTGAAGAACTCGAAGAAGAAGCTGAGGAGGAAGTGCAGAGGACGGACGATGACTGCAACCTCACTCCTCTCCGTCTTTCCTCTGTCTGTTCTCATCTCTCAGTGAGTACAATGTACAGACTGACGTATCGTGTTCAGAGAGTGGGTTCTCGCTCGTCGCTGCTCTCTGCCCACCTCGGCCTGACTGCGTCCCTTCGTCGTCCTGCCCCTGTGGACTCGGCCACTGCCACCATCCAAGACTACGTTGCTTTGTTAGTCCCTTCCAATTCTTTCTTCTTCCTTTCTTGCTCTCCTTGTCATTTAAGGTGTATTCCTTACGTTTCTTGCCCTTTATTGTTCTTCCTTAGCTTGGCGACAACGTCTGGAACCTTTGCCAAGTCTCTTGACCGCTTCTTTGTCTGCACCAAAGAATCTACGGAAAAAGATCCCCGCGTCGTGGTTTGTCTTTTTTCTTCTCAGATTACTTCTTCATCTTGTTAGTCAGAGAGAACGAGAGAGAGAGAGAGAGAGAGAGAGAGAGTAAGAGAGAGAGAGAGTGAGGTTGCAGATGAAGAACGTGCGGCAGTTCATGAATGGCCTGAAGAACTATCTGGTGAAGCAGGGGGAGGCTGACTTGCACCCTCTGATTGAGAGGGAGAGCTCTCGACTCGACTCTAACCGCTGTCTCAATATTGATGCTTGTCTCGAGGCCGTTCTCTCCCGACTTCTTCTCAGTTCGTTTTCTCCATCCTTTCTCTTATTTATTCTATTTTTTCACTATGTACTCTTATTATATTATGTGACAGGCTAGGAGCACTTTCTTAATGTCATGAATTGTTCAGAACCGTTGTACACTCACATCCGCCGCGTTGTAGAAGAGGAGGAGCGAGAGATCGGAAGTCGCGATACACTGAGTAGAGGAGTGGAGAGAACACGCCATCTCTCTCCCTCTCAGATTGGACTGCCTTCTCAGGTACTGCCAATGAGTGTAGCAACGAATGATTGAATAGCTGATTGCAGGCTGTTTATCCGAGTGAAGAGCAGTGGGAGTGGCTGAAGAAGATGTGCCAGAGAATGCAGCGCCAGTTCTCTCCGCAACACAAACTCGAGTTGCTTCTCCGTGTCATCCAGGTTAGTCTGTCATGAATGGCAAGGCAATGGCTATTGCAGGGAGTGATGGAACTGCAGCCGACGCTCGCCGGGACTGGCGGGGGGCCGAGCATGGGCTGCGAGAACGACGACCCGGCCAAGCAGCCTCAGAGACCGGCTACGCCACCCCCCGCGGATGGTCAGCATTTCTATGTGATATCATTGATATCATATCAGTTTCATTTCCAAGCTGGACATTCTTAGAACTCATTCGCTGGCTCGTTTTGCTGATTTCGCGAACGCTGGGAGTGGACTGCGATTGTGAAACACTCTACATGAATGAGCTGCTGCCTTCGCAGGTTATCTCTCTTTCTCCTCTCTCTCTGTCTCTCTCTCTGTCTCTCTCTCTCCCTCCATCTCTCTCTCTTCCTCCATCTCTCTCTCTCTCTCTCTCTCTCTATCGTTGTTTCTGCAGGTGCGTCAATCCGGGAGTGTGGCCTTCTATTTGACAGCCTTCGACTCTGCCATTCGAATACTGTCTTCTCCTGATGCTCTTCATCATTTGATGACCACGAAGTGTTCCGGGAACGAGAAAATGTCCCTCTCACACCTCGCGTCGTCTCACTTCTCTTCTGCAGTGCGTGTTTCTTCCTTTCTTCCGCCCTTCCTTCCCTTTCCTGTGAATATCTTGAGAGTGATTGCTTGGTACGAGTGGCCGTGCCGGATGAAGAAGTGGGTTGTGTCCACTACGAGAGCTTCCCTCTGGTGGCAGAGATGCAGGCTGGCCAGCTCTGCCGTCTCGTCGCTCATCAACACTCCATCACCAATCCACAGGACTACGGACTGTCAGTTTAGTTGTGACTATCCAATACTTTTGTAGTCTGAACACGTCTTGTTGTAGGGAAGACCAGGGTTTGCTCGGAACAGAAAAGAATTTTATAGTAATTGTGTAAATTGTGTAAAAAGTAAATGTCTGTACAATTACTTTTAAAGTTCTGCTA
Organism: Allodiplogaster sudhausi; assembly: GCA_945643635.1. Lineage (NCBI taxonomy): Eukaryota > Metazoa > Nematoda > Chromadorea > Rhabditida > Diplogasteridae > Allodiplogaster > Allodiplogaster sudhausi. The sequence continues at coordinate 992,191 of CALZFC010000344.1, read as the reverse complement.
ATTATGCGTTTCCGTATTTTTCCTGTTTTGCGTAGATGGATTAGGCAATAAAGTTGTAATGAGGGATGAGCTTGCAGATACGTGCTGGCAGATGGCTTCGAGACGGCTCTCCCCTCTTCGCAGTCCATCCACGAAGTCAGACAGCAAGTCGCTGCGAAGCCCTTCTTCTTCGCATACAAAAGACACGAAGCTCGCATTGCCTGGCCGCGACTGAGAAGGTAGCCCCTCTCTTTCAGCAGTATCCACCCCCCATCTCTTTCACCCCTTCACCAGCCACCCAAATGGTTTACTTTTATCTTTCTTTCAGTGCCTTTACCCGTTTAACTTGTCTGTATAGTACCAAAGTGCATTTCTCTTCTGCCGCGTTTGCCCGAGTGCATCTCAGAAAGATTCAGGTTTTCGTTTGCTTCCTTCCTTTTAATGAGGTTGCAACCTTGCCAACGATGTTCATTTGATCTTGTAGTTTTGAGTAGTCTCCATGATTAGCCACCCTTGAGATTGCCTAGAGGAGATTGCTTCCCAAATCAAGGAAATATCAATGTATTCCAACTAAGAATCGGCTCGGTCCGATTATTACGGTTTTTTCTCCTTTAAATTTGATGCTCAATGAATGTATTTTCTTTATTATTTTGCTGCTAACAATAAATTGATTTCCGCAAAACATGTTTGATATAATGCGCTTTGTTTTGAGCTTATGTGGGCATAATAGTTGGAGTGAGATTAGATAGAATTGTGAAAGAGGCATGGCATCAACAGATAGCATCACAGTGGGAAGGACGAAGGAGAAGGAGCGCGGCCCTCAGAGAGAGAAGTTGGGAGGGAGTGGAAGGGGGAGGGGTCGACAGAGTCACGAACCACGAATACTTATGCGTACCCTTGATGAAGGGCCGCACGATGTAGCACAGTTCGTCCCCGCCAGATGAATCTAGGATCTACGCTTCCCCTCATCTATCCGTTCCTTTTTCGTCTCTCTCTCTCTCTCTCTCTCTCTCTCTCTCTCTCTTTCTCTCTCTCTCTCTCTCTTTCTCTCTCTCTCTCTCGCTCTCTCTCTCTCTCTTCTCTCTCTTTCCCTCCCTGCTGTGCAGACCGTTCTAACCTCGCTCCAGCAGTCTGAACTTGATCCATCTGTCGAGCACAGGTGCGTTTCCAGCTTTGCATCCACCCCGCTTAGATTATATCTGAACATATTCTTATAAGATTCATACTTTACAACACTATAAACCCGTACCGAAATGCCACGCAGAGAGTGCTGTCGACCCACTGGGCAGGAGTCTTCAGGTAAGTGGTGCCGTTCCCCTCCAGAATGACGTACTCTTTCATCGGGGTCTTCTCTGTCGGCTTCGGGCCGGCCACTGGAAGGGTGGAGAGAGAGAAGAAGGATGACGGTTCCTTACCTTTGATGGGCTGCTTAGGTCTGCCGCCCTTTCCACTCGGTCGCACTGCTTTGGAGAAACGTTTGTTACGGCGTTCACATCTGCATGAAAGTGAAATAGAAGAATAAATAAGATTATGGAACGAGAAGGTAGCAAGAGAGAGAGAGAGAGAGAGAGAGAGAGAGAGATAGAGAGAGAGAGATAATAAGCAAACCGTTCTCTACACTCCTGGAGGGTGTCGAATCGGTTGCCGTTATGCTTGGCACACCCCGTGTAGTGGAAGCCCTTGCACTTCCTCTGCGCTTTATTATAATAGTACTTGTTTGACATGGCCTCGCACCACGAACCACGGTCCAATGGCTCCAGACATGGATCTGTGTAGTGGAGAGGGGAAGGGAAAAATTGCATGGATCTTGAGTAGAGTGTGATTAGGAAAGAGAGAAAATGGCCGGATCTAGTGGGGAGTGGGGGGAGAGAGAAAGAGTATGGTTCTAGTGAAGAGATGTAGGGGGGAAAGGTGAAAGAACTTGAATAGGTACAGCCGACTGTGATAATGGTTGACTTACCAGCGCCGGTTAATTCGCATTTCGTGGAACATTCATCGTAAGATTCAAATCGGTTAGGATTCCCCCCGCATCCTCCCCAGAGAAATTGTTGACAACCTCCCGTTGACATGTTGAAGAACCACAGATATCGGAGCTGATTGCAGGAGCCCCAGTCAGGGGGAAAAGAGCAAATGGCTGCAATGAGAATTCATCAGCCAGAGGAATCCTGAATTGGGGTGAGAGGGAAAGACTTACATGGGGTCAGACTCGGCTGCAATCTGCTGCAGATTCGAGTGCATTCTTCAAGTGAATAGAATCTAAAGACTAATTCATAGTCTAGGAATGTTTCTTTTCGAATTCGACCTGTTGTTGGAACCTCCACATCCCGTGTAGGAGAAGAGTATGCATTGTCCTCCTTGGTAAGTGAACCGAATGAGACTCGAGTCGTTCCCTCTTCCCCTGCAGTTTCCTTTGTCTCCCGGAGTGTCGAAGCAGTCTGCCAACAACAACAATTGTCATTTTGATATCTTTATCGTCAACTACAAAATAAAAGCTATAGTCGAATGCACAGCCAGCCATTCAATGGGAAAGAAGAGGAATAACACGCACGATGAGATTAGGAATGTGCTTTGCAGCAAGCTATTTTTGTAGGAAACATCCTTGATGGCCTACGAACCATGAGAGGAACGAGAAAGTCGGACTGGAGGAGGCAGGCGAGAGGAGCCACGCGAGGAGTACTCCGCAGCCGTCGAACAGGCACGCGAACACAATTCCAGCGATGAGAAACGATTCTCGTTCCCACCGCAGCCTCGCCACCAGAATTCCGCGCATTTTCCTGTGGAAAGATGAGAGAGAGAGATGAGAGAGAAGAAAGAGAGAGAGAGAGAGAGAGAGAGAGAAGAGAGAGAGAGAGAGAGAGAGAGAGAAGCACCTTTGAGACGGTCGAAATAGAAGGCAACATTCGCATTGTAGTCGCAGTCTCCATCCTCCGCATGTCCCACATCCAGTGGGAGGAGACAGTCAGATTCCACTTCAGACAGAACCTGAAGGAAAATGACTTGGCAAGCTGGAATGACAGTTACGCAAACCTGTAGTGGGTGGCAGAGAGATTCACACTGCGACAGGCTCAGGAAACGATTTCCGTTCCCACCACAACCAGAATAAGAAAAGGGACTGCATTTACGGAGCAAGCGGTCGTAGTAGAAGGCAGGGTATCTGGAAGAGCTGAGGAGAGAAAGAGCGAGAGAAAAAGAGAACGAAGAGAGTCAGAAAGAGATGGAAGAGAGAGAAAGAGAGAGAGGGAGAGTGAGAGAAAGAGAGCAAGGAGAGGAGAGAGGAGAAATGCTAACGTTTCCTTGCAGTTGCCAATCTCCTTTGGTTCAAGGCACCGATACTCCTGGCTGACAGTTGGCTTTGCTTTCGATAGTGAGTTTGTATCTGCAAGGGAAAGTTGGCAACATTTGATAAAGTTATGTAGGTAGAAAAAGATGTAAACCTGGCGGGAGCGAATGAAGTTCCTGAATGTCCTGGCACAGGGCACGACAACTGAGCTCGTCATCGAAGAAGTTCCTGCTCTCAGAGACGCAGCCATCGAACCAGAAGGGAGTGCACTCTCCAGTCGAATGCTGCCAAGCAACAAAGGTATGATCATCCTTCAATCTTCATCAATCTGCTGTGTAAAGAAGAGCAGCAAAAGAAACATTGAAGTAGAATCGTTCCTTCCACTCTCCGTCCATGCACGAATCTGTCAACTTCGTGTCGAACTTATCCGTGCATTGGCCTAAATATAAGTTATGTTAAATGATTCGAGGTAAAGAGAAGAGAGAGACCGAGGAGACAGTGAGAACAGAGAAAGAGAGAGAGAGAGAGAGAGAGAGAGAGAGAGAGAGAGGAGACAGAGAGACGGGAGAACTGAGGAGACGGAGAGGAGAGAGAGACAGAGAGAGGAGGAGAGGTGAGAACGATAGAGAGGAGACAGAGAGGAGAGAGAGAGATGGAGAGAGAAGAAGAGAAGCGAGAGAGGAGAGCGAGACAGAGAGACAAAGAGAGGAGGGACAATGAGAAGAGTGTCAGTTGATTACGAGGGACATCTCGATGTGGGTCCCTCTGGCAGCTCCAGCGGCAGCTCTCCATGGAGGAGAAGAAGTTCGCGGCCTGTCTTCGACAGCCTCCCCACCAGAACATCTGGCAGGTCATGCTCCGAGTGTCGAAGTAGAATCTGTTGTGTTCATTATACACTCTATTTTAACATTTCCAATCTCCTTTTTCCTTTTCTTTACGCAACGTCCCTTTTCTGACAAATGTTTTTTGTGTTGGCTTCTTGTTCTTTGTTAGATCGCGGCTAAGAAAGGAAACAGTAATCGGCTTGGAGCAGGCTTGGCTAGTGGTAAGGGGATCGGCAAGGGAATTGGAATGGGTAAAGGATGAATTAGGAATTATTGGTAAAGATATGTAGCGGAAGGCGAGGTAAGATACTTGTTAGGAAGAGAAGCCTTCTACAACTATAAGATTGTTGGGTTCGTTGCAGACCCTACACACAAAATCTTCTCTTTATCTCGCTTATTATGAGCGTTAGTGAAAGGGACCAACTTTGGCTCGAATCTTCCGTTCACACTGCATGTATTTAAAAATCCTCGATCGAACGGCTCCATACACGATTCTGAAAGTTCAAGAGATCAAAATAAGGAAGAACGACAAGATAAAATACAAAATGTGACATGAGGAGATTTAATAAAAATTTGGCAAAAAAAATTTCTCTCTCTCTCTCTCTGTCTCTCTGTCTCTCTATCGCCCGTCTGACTGGCAAGAGAGTGAGAGGGCGACTCGCAGGCCGAGCTGCACTCATCCTTGTTATCAAAGATGTTACGAGAAGGCGAACGGCATCCGCCAAAGTGAAAGTAAGCGCATTTCTCAAATAATCAGTCAGTTACTCCTCCCTCCCTTGGCACTTCCACAATCACCTTGCTATTCCAGTCAAATCGATATTTAATGAGAAAGTGCCCGTTGTTGCAATCGTCTTCCAAGACGGGATCAACTGGATCCAGGCATGATTCTGAGAAGTCTGGTTGGACACTCCGATTGTATGTACATACCCAATCACAGAAGAAGATAACTTGAAGACTAAAGAGAAAGAGGACTGACGGACGGAGGAATCTCGCATTTCTACCTCGCACTTCCATGAACAAGTCTGGAGATCGGGGAAATCATTGCCGAGTTGCTCTTCCTCGCACGACCAGAACATCCGACAGCTGCGAGAGGACTTGTCGAAGTAATATCTGAATCAGCTCAATGAACAAGAGTAAATTGTGGGAAGTGAATGAATTCACGAACCGCAGCGTCCAATTCCGCCCTTGCTTCCCACACTCACTATTCGAGCTCTTCTGATGATCTTCGAGGCATTCCCCTGAATAATTCATCTATCTCTCTTCACTATTTATCTGCACAAGAACAAAGAACACACTCGCGTTCTTCTCATTTACCGTTCTTTTTATCTATCTGTTTCTAAGGTCCATTCTCTCCCCGTCCTCTCTCTCTCTCCCTCTTTCTCTCTCTTATTCTCTCTCTTTCTTCTTTCGCTCTTTCCTTCTCTCTTTCTCGCTCTCTCCATCGCTCCCTTTCTCACCTTTTCAAACAGTCTCTCTCTCTCTCTTGATCCCTCTTTAGAAAGTTCAGTGACTCGTTATTTATGTTAATCAGCATTATTTCATCGCATTTATTTCTTATTTATTTTAAGCACTCACTCCCACTTTGAAATTCACACACGCGCGAAAGTTTGCAGATAAAGAATCTATTTATTCACTGCCAGCAGCATGAGAAAACAGACTAAGGAAGTGTAGCGAAAAGGTAGCGAGTAACAAACACATTGATAGACAACACGCATGCAAAGATGAGCAGACTGGAGATGTCAGAAAGAGAGTGAGAGAGAGAGATAGAGAAAGAGAGAGAGAGATAGAGAAAGAGAGAGAGAGATAGAGAAAGAGAGAGAGAGAGAGAGAGAGAGAGAGAAAGAGAGAGTGAGAGACGGGAAGAGAGAAAGGCACTTGGTAGTAGACGATTAAAGAGCACTTAGCTGGGAAGCAGTAAGCAAAAGGATCAGCAAACTCGTTACATGGCCAGGGCCGTTGCTGGCGGAATCGGGCTTCGCCTGGAGTGCCTCGGGGGTGGAGGGGGAAGCGTCTTCTTCTTTCCCTTCTTCGTCCTCGAGGTCCTTCCTCTTCTCGTCCTCTTCTCGTGTCTCCTGAGTGAAGGAGTCAGTCGTTGAGTGTTTCTGCCGCGAAGTTGTCGTCAGACTCGCCGTTAGGCCTTTCAGTCGAATCGTCAAAGCGGCTGCTTTTGGTGGAACCTTCTGCTCCTTCGAACTGTCGTCGCCCTGCTTGGAAGTGTTGTTGCCGATGGAGGATACGGTACGACTGAGATCAGCACTTGAACTCCAATCGTTTTCGTTACGAGAGGAAGCTTCGGATGCATTAGTGGCTGTTAACAGGACTTCTTCAGTGCGAGGATTCGCCGTGAGACTGTCATAAGAAGAAGAGCCAAGAGTCGAGGAAGATGGAAGAAGTGTCAGGGAATCTTCGGTGGCTGGAGTGGTAGTAGAGGGGGAGTTAGTAGAAGATGAGGATAGTGATGAAAGGGAGGGGAGAGAGGAGAGAGAGGTTAGAGGAGACAGAGAAGAGGCTGATCTCTCACGAGAAGGCTTAGAAGACAACTGAGATGGAGGCAGCTTGTGGGCGCAAGTCTTGCGACATTCCTGAAGGAAGTCTTCTCAAGTCTCCTCTTCCCGCTGAATAGTGGAAACTGACGTGAATGTTAGGGAAGAGATTCCTCGATCTGACTTCGCAGCCACCGAACCAGAACTTGCTGCAGTCTTGTTTGAGGGGGTTGAAGTAAGCCCGGGGCTGCCAATCCGTGCACTCTTCTTCGAACTTCTGAAAAGCAGAGATCATTAGGGAAGGGAAGAAAGATGCACTGACCTCCTCGATTGGGTCCTCACAAGGGTCGCCCGGCAACCCTCCGGCCGGCAAGGTCGGACTCTCCCGAGTTGTCAACTCATCTTCCTCTTCTTCTGCTGGGTGACGAGGGATGGGGGAAGTGGAGAAAGAGGCGGATCCTCTCGTGCGGATTGTTCTCTCGATTGGATATGGTAGATGTGGAGGGGAGAGTGAGATTCTCTTACTGCCCTCCTCGGTCCTCCTGATCCCTTCTCTTACTTTTGTCTGTTTTTCTATGCTTGCCTCCAGCTCACTAGCAATTTCCAGAGTTTCACTCCCTGTCACTGAAGAGCTTGCAGAATCAACACTCTTCAGCATCGGTGAACTGGCTTGGTGATTAAGAGGAAGGGTTGTTGTTGTTTTGTGAGATGATGAGGGAATACTCGTTGTGGAAGTCGAGGGAACCTCAGAAGAGGAAGAAATAGCAGGAATGGTCTCCACCCTCGTCCCTCCTCTCAGCTCTGCTTGTTGGCGTAGGAAATCTTCAGAAATGACGAAGAAGGGAGCACAAGAATCCTTGCACACCTGAATTCTCCTCCGCTTCTTCACTTCCCTTCTTATCATCACTTTGTACCTGTTGATTATGGTAGAAGTTGGCAGTGTCAGCCTGGCAGCCTCCCCACCAAAAACGGTCACATTTTCCATTGACGGCGTTGAAAAACCATTTCATCTCCCTATAATCGAGAACCTTCTTATTTGCTGAAAAGATTCTTCCGTTTACTTAGTCCCTTTCAGGTTGGAATGGAAGGAACATGCCAATCTCCGTGGTTGCAGTCCCCCTCGAGACGTTGATGTAAAGTGCGAGAGCATGGGCCATTGTCAAGTGAGAGAAGAGCTTCTTCTGTCTGTAACAACCTGCTCTTCTTTCTTTATTTTTTGACCCACTCAAATTTTAGCTAGAAAAAAATGAAAGAGTTCAAGTTGCCTTTCGATTTTCATCTTCATCTTCAATGTTGCCCTCTTCTTCGAGGACAACTTGTTGCACAGCGAAAGCCTCATCCGTGACTCGTTGAGGAGGAGTGACTGGACGGAAGATTGGAAAGGGAGATGAGGATGAAAAAGTCGTCGACGACAAGGAAGGGGATTCTGCAGTCGAGGACAATGGTTGGCTGCTTTCCGCCGATGGCAGAATTGAATGAGTTGTCATTTCTTCTTCATCTTAATTATAAGGTTAACTATTTATGTATCTACATACATATGTACTGCTCAGAAGGACAATGTTTGTGTACACCAAAAACTGACGGATTGGTTCGGAAGGCAGGAGGCATTCTTCGCAGTCTTTGATTGATTCGAAGAAGTTCTTCCCGGCTGTCTCAGCTGAGTTGCAGGAAGTGTCGTACCAGAAGGGAATGCAAGCCTCAATTCGTTTTGTTTCCCGAAAACGTGTTTGACAACAAAACAGAAGAAATACAAAGAAATGCTAACGCTGCACTACAAATACATACGTACATATTAGGCGATTACCTTTTTGGTGGAATGGAAGTAGAATCTCTCTTTCCATGCTGCAGTAAGACATTCCTCCCTCAGCACAACGTCGAACTCTTTCCAGCAGATGTCCTTGCTCGATTTGCCCTTAGAAATACAATTGTTCCCTGAAGACTTTCTTAAACTCGCTTGTGTTGAGGTGGTGGTTGTTGTGGATGAAGACAAGTGAAATGCAGTCGAGAGAGAAGTCGAGGATGAAGTGGAAGTTGAAGGAGGGGAGATGCAGACGGACTCACACTGCTGAATTTACAGTCTGGTAATGATTGAGTTTCACAACTGAAGCCGCAAGGAAACCTTCCGAGTGAGGAAGTTGTTGCCCGAGGAGAGTGGACATCCACCGTAGAGAACTGCTCTGCACTCTCCACTCGCAAACTCAAAGTAGAAACGAGGAATCAACTTCCCGCAGTTCTCGTTGATTCTCTTGTCAAACGGATCACTGCATCTACTGCGATCTTCTGGAATATTACATGCAAAAGGCATTCATTTTTAAGGGAGATTAAAATATAACGGTTAATTTGATTTTCACCCATCGAGGAACCTTCACCAGCAGAACTTGAATATTTAGTAGGAATTGCAGTAGTGGTGACATTGGAAGTTGATTCAAAGAGAGCAGATGAAGCAGAGTTGGAAATGGATTCAGTTGGAGGAGTCGAAGAGAGAGCTGGGAAAGGGGTGGATTCTCTCATCAGAGGAGTACACTCCTTTTCTGCTTCGCAAAGGCATTTGAAGGAGCCGAGGGAATTTATGCAGACCGCCTCTGCAGGGCAATTCTTTGAGTCTTCGCATTCGTCGATGTCTTCAACATAATATCAATAAGGGAGTATAAGAGAGTGAAAATTAGAGAGAGAGGGCGAGGGCGAGAGAGAGAGAGAGAGAGAGAGAGAGGAGTGGTGGAACTAAAGAGAAATTGATAAAGAAACAAAGGAAAACAGAAGATATGTAGGAAACAGAGCCTGCTCACCGACGCAGATTCGGTTCATTTTCTTGTATCCCTTCTGGCAGCCGCAGGTGCCATCTTCCAAGCACACTCCGAAGATCGGATCGCAGCCACGACAGGCAGAAGAAGAGGTAGGAAGGGTGAAGAGCGAGTTGGAGGGAGCGGGATGGGAGAGGAGCGGACTGGACGGAGTCAGAGAGGAACCGGAGGCTGGAGGAGGGGACGGAGAGGGAGCCGTAGTTGAGCGGCGTTGCATTGTACTCAGCTCCATTGTCTACAATGAATTATTTTCAGAATTACGAGAAGAAAGAAATATAGAAGATGAAGGGAGATATAGAGAGACAAAGAGAGACAGTGAGAGAGGGACAGAGAGAGAGAGAGAGAGACAGAGAGAGAGAGAGACAGAGAGACAAGGAGAGCGAGAGAACCTGTGATAAGGGCGGGGGTGGCGGTGGCCAGGACCGTTCTCCCATACAACGTTCACGACAATGAGAGCGGCGGATGAAGCGATTCTCATTTCCTCCGCATCCGCTTCAATGATGGTTACCAGGTTGTTGTATTCCACACAAAATCCTAGCTGTCTCTCCCAGATGATAACTGCTGACCTGTACGCAAAACGAACGCAGTCCTTGAGCTCTTGATCAAAATAGTATCGGTAGTACAGTTTATCACACGATCCGACATCCTTTGGTAGCTGAAAGCCAAGAGAAGCTTTTTGATAGTTTCTTTGGCGCTGAGGCTTCTCTTACAAACTGTGGTGCTGAAATTGCTAGAGACAGTTGCAAATTCGATGAAAACAAGGTTGAGAGAGGTAAAGAGAACAAGAAAAATAGACAGTGAGAGACAGACGGAGAGAGAGAAAGGGAGAGGGAGAGTCAGGGAACAGGATAATAGAAAGATAGACGGAAAGTTGTCCTCAGAAATTACAGCAAAATCACTTTTGACACCTTGATCCCATAGAGTTAGTAATTGATCTGGGAGTGTTTTTATGGGAGCAATTGGTCCGTGCAGCAATTACACATGGCAGACTCAGATAAATGCACTCTTTCAGAGAGATTGGCTTACCAGACACTCGGGAGTAGTGGAACTTGAGAGACTGAAGAAGGAGAAGAGAAGGAAGGAGGAAGGGAGAGGGGACACCATCCCAGATAAGGAGAACAGAGGATCAAGGAGGTTTGCAGCGGACTCTTCTATCGGTGCTGCATGGGTAGGAGAAGCTGTTTGGAGGGAACTGGAGAGATGGGAGAAGGGGTGAGTCCGCTTGGAGAGCGACGGGGGAGGAGTTACATAGTAGAGGGATAGCTTCAGATCAAACTGCCAGTACCACATGCATTCTGGAGCATTCTGTCTTCTCCCATACTCCTCTGCATTTTGAATGAACTCCCTGAACATCCTTATCCCTTTGCTTCGTTCTCCTCATCTCTCTTTCTCCACCTCTCCTTGTCCTCTCTCTGTCTCAACCCCTCTCTCCCTCTCTCTCTCTCCCTCTCTCTCTCCCTCTCTCTCCCTCTCTCTCTCTCTCTCTCCCTCTCAGACTTCTGTACTTTGCCTGTCTCTTCACCTCCATCAGTCGCCTGTCCTCTTCCATGTTTTTGTCTCCTATTCCAGAACACTCTATGTCACCCGAAGATGGACAAATTCAGACATTTCTGTGTAGAGTCGATTTGCTTTTTCCGATACCTTGTAATGCTTCTTCAGAGGAGTCAGCCGTTTCTGACCTTGTTACGCTAAGGACCATTTCGAACTAATATTTATTCTTATATTCATTTCTTCTTTACCGCATTCCACAATTATCTTTGGTTGCTGCACACGCCTAAACCCTCCAATGCGTGCCTCTTTTCATTCTTGTCTATGTACATACATATGTATGTACATACTTATCTGCTTCCAATTAGCAATCTTTATGTACCTCTGTTCACAAAACCAGACAATATCTTGCTTGTCTAGAACCCGAAAAGTGGCTGTTGTGAGGAGACTCATACATCGATAGCCTTCTGCTTGTATCCAATTCTCTCTTCATTCGGCGGGAGATGATTCTCCAGATTTCTGCCTTTTGTCTCTGGCATTACCGTTTGGAAGAGGAGTAGATCAGTAGAGCAGAAGATAAGGAGAGAGAGGTATGGATAGGAAGGATTGAAGTAACTCTGAATTTAGAGAATGAAAGAAAGAGATTAGGATGAAAATTGAGAAGAAGAGAGAAGGATGACTGAAAAGGAGAACCAAGAAGTAAAGTTGAGGCCCGAAGATGGTTCCAATTCGACTGCTCATTGCAAGAACTGAGTTGGCCAGATTACGCACGGCAGTGGGGTAAAGTTCGGTACTGGTCATGAACTTGGCCAGGTACAGCTGACATGAGAAGATTAAGAGAATTGAGACGATAAAAGAGGAGAGAAACTGAGAGGATGGAGAGAAAAACTTAGAGCTGTGAAGGTAAAAAGAATTATTAAAGAGATACATACATATGTATGAATGGATGTATGTACATAGGTAAAGAAGGAATGATAGAAAGTAGAAATAAGAAAGAGAAAAGCAGAACCTGGGCACACATGGCAGAGGCAACAATGGAACAGAGACGGATGACGTTCGTGAGAGAAGAGACTTGGCCTGCAGAGCAATCAGTTGTATATGAGAATGGAGAGTAGAAAGTCAACCTGAAGTGTAGACTCCAACGATGACGGAGAGACACGAAATGATGAAGAAATGCGCGCCGAAATTGATTGTTTTCCTTCCCATCTTAGGGATGAAGTGGTCCAGGAGACCCACTGCCATGTTCATGCACCAACGAATTAACTGGGAACAGATGACATCGCATAAATCATTACATTCTTTTAAAACTGACCCCGAAAAATACATTATTAAGGTATAGAGAACCGGAGAGTTTCTCCATATTGAATAAAATGCAGTAGTTGACCAGAGAACTTGTCAGGCTGGAAGTGGAGAGAGCATGAGAAAGAGAGAGAGACAGAGAGAATGGGAGAAAAGAGAAATAATGCAAGTAGAGAGAGAGAGAGAACGAGAAATAGAAAGAGAGAGTGGGAAAAGAGAAAAGACTGACTTGCCAAAGGCGAGAGTGAGAGTCCATCGCATCATCTTCCATGTACAAAAGAGATGGTAGAATGTGTGTTTCTTCTGTTTCTTGGCCCCTTCGAGTTGCTCAAGAAAGTAAGTGTTAGGCATTTCCGTTCCCGCTGGAGAAACAGCAGAATGCTTCGCTGTAATGAACATGATTGAAGGGGAGAAACCTTCTTCTCGTAAGCGAGAATCTTGTCAATTTCCATCTCTTCTTCTTCATTCTTATCTCCATTCAGATGACGGATTTTGTAGAGAATCGTGCGAGCTTCTTCTATCCTTCCTTTTTGAATCAGAAATCGCGGAGACTCGAACATTAGCCTAGGAACCGCAATTCTTACTCCGTTTAGAGGAATTGAGAAAGGTTGGCAACTTGCCAAGAGGAAAGAGCACCCGAGGCAGCGAGGAGAGAGCAGGCGACCGAGAGAGAGCGCCACTCTCCGCAGAAGAAGGCGATGATTGGGAAGAGGATGAAGTTGGGAGACCACGTCAGCACTGTGTTCACTTGCAGGCGGATACGCTTAGGCATGTGCTCCACTTGCCACACCGACATCACTCTCAAAGGGAACACAATCGAGCAGAGGCAGAGAGTAGAAGGGAGAAAGAGACTAAGAGAAGAGAGAGAAAGCAGAGAGAGAGAGAGAGAGAGAGAGAGAGAGAGTTGAATGAAAGAGATGGCAAGAAACAGACGAAGTCACGCCGCCAGCGAAGAATCCGTTGCAGATTCTGATGGCAGTCCAAGTGAAGAGCGAGTTGGCAAAGGCAGAGGCTAGAGTGAAGAAACAAGTGCCGAGGCAGCAGACGATCAGAGTCTGAAGGAGGCTTCTCTCCTTCTCTCCCTCTCTCTCTCTCTCTCTCTGCTTACCTTTCTCTCTCACTCTCTTTCTCTCTCTGTCTGTCCTGGTCTCACTTTCTCTCTCAATGTCTCCATTTCTCTCTCTCTAATCTCACTTTCTCTCTCTGTGTCTCCATTTCTCTCTCTTTCTCGATCTCACTTTCTCTCTCTCTCGGTCTCACTTTCTCTATCTATGTCTCCATTTCTCTCTCTCTCTCTCTCTAATCTCACTTTCTCTCTCTCTCTGTGTCTCCATTTCTCTCTCTTTCTCGATCTCACTTTCTCTCTCTCTCGGTCGCACTTTCTCTCTCTATGTCTCCATTTCTCTCTCTCGAGCTCTTTATCTCTCGGTCTCACTTTCTCTCTGTCTGCCTCCATTTCTCTCTCTCTCTCTCTTTCTCGATCTCACTTTCTCTCTCTCTCGGTCTCACTTTCTCTATCTATGTCTCCATTTCTCACTCTCTCTCTCTATCTCTCTCTCTCTTCTGCACGAACTCTTCGTCTTCCAAAGAGATCGCTCATCTGTCCTCCTGCCACAGAGCCGATGGTCACTGCAACCATCTGGTATGAGATGCTGTTCTTCACTGCCTTTCCCTCCTCGCAGATCAGATTGAACTGAACACCTTGTCAGTTATTTCCTTCAATAACATACTTCTGTTGCCATCACCTCAACATTGACAGAGTAGAATTGATGCTTGAGCCTTGGCTCACATTCAAGTGATGAATTCTCCTTCAAATTGGCCAAGACCGAGCAGCCATTTTCGGACGAATCGAAGGGGATTTCTCCACAGCCAATGACATCCGGACTCGCTCCTGCCAGCACTCTTCTTATATCAGAAAGGACGAGAACTCACTCACCGGCATACATAACAAATGCTATGCTGGTTATTGAAGTCAGCAGGAAAAGCTCATACGTTAGAAGCACCAAACATCCGTATCTGAAACATAAGAGAGGAGAGAGAGCGAGAGGAAGAAAGAGAGAAAGAGAGAGAGAGAGAGAGAGAGAGAGAAAGAGAGAGAGAGAGAGAGAGAGAGAGAGAGAGAACAAGATGAAGAACACTGAAGCGAAAAAATTAAACTGAACGGAGGAACCTCCCGAGCCTGACAAATTCATCCAGATTCTTCACTGGATCGCCTGAAGCTGGGTTCAGTTTCTGCAGTTCCTCTTTGCCAACTCCCTTTTCAGCTTCCACTGTCATCCTATTTGGCAAATACTGAACTGTAGTAATCATTTATGTTTATATTGATATCTAACATCTTACCGTTTTGCACAAAGCAACGGTAACCGATTGAAACACGATATGCAGCAATTATTGATAAGTAAATCCTTGAGAACGGAGGCATCCAGCGGGTTACTATCAAACGACGTGTTATTATCCAAAAGGCTTTCAAACCACACAGCAAAATTGATTCTGTGCTAGGCTTAAAGTGCAATTCAATGTCTAAAGGTACAGTTGAAGTTGGCAAGGTGAATGAGAAAAGGGAGTTCTCCCAAATGAAGACGAAATCAGAGATGAAGCAAAGGGTTCTCATATTCTGCACAGGTCGAATGACTGTCGCATGAAAGCAGAAACTACGAATCATTTAGAAGAGAGAAGCGATGATGGGGGGGGGAGGGCAGGGGAGGAAGAACTGCAGACTGAGAAGAGATAAACTACTGCATACATAGTCCAGTACCAAAGAAAGACATATGGAAAAGGGAGAAAATGTAAGGAAGAGTAGAGAGATGAGAATGATGGGGTGATAAGTTGCCATGTCCATATGCGAGCATTCCGCGAGGGACGTTACATGTCTCAGTAGTTGTTGATCATAAATTGCCTTTTCGCGATGTTATTGAATGCCCGAGCCGCATCCTCGACGTTTCCCTCCTTATCAACCAACCTGTCTTCCCGGATCATCATTCTCTGGCCTTTGATCCCTCCACATTCCGTAATCAAGCAACCAAGAGAACTGAATACTGTAGTTCTCCATGCACTTCTTTTGCAACGACGAAGCATAACATTTCAACAGCACTCTAACTTTTCTGTTCCGCTTATGTAAATTTGCTATCCCAGATCATCGAATATAGCCTTTATTGCTGTATTAAGAAGAAATAGAAATGCACATCAAGTTAATGTCTCACCGGGAAGAAGCTTCTCATGACAACAACCACGACTGCTAAGGAAGACCTCGTAGCAACTATAAACTATAAATATCACGGAAATAGGAGAGATGGCATAACGAAGAAATGACAGCTGAAGGAGAGAATGCACCAATCACCAGAGAGATTATGAGAGAACAAGCACACCCTGGTCTAATTGGACACCACTCTACTCATTATGTACCAGTTTTGTCTCTTCGGGGAAAAAAAACAGGGAAATGGATAGGTTCAGATAATAAACACATCATTTGAAAAGTAGACAAGCTATTGTTTCACTTTCTGGGTGGCACGATCTCTGGCTGAAAGCCAATCAATTAGGGTTATAAAAGGACATTTTTAATGAAGAATAAGATTAGACAGGAGGAATTAATA
This sequence comes from Allodiplogaster sudhausi, assembly GCA_945643635.1. Lineage (NCBI taxonomy): Eukaryota > Metazoa > Nematoda > Chromadorea > Rhabditida > Diplogasteridae > Allodiplogaster > Allodiplogaster sudhausi. The sequence continues at coordinate 976,447 of CALZFC010000344.1, read as the reverse complement.
CAAAATGAGACCATGATTGCAAAGCATATTCCTAGAATTAGCTATATCTCTTCGGAATGCTTAAAACATGACCCATAATAAACCGTATGTCTTCCTTGTTATCCAGAGATGAAATGACCATGCGGAGTTCGGTCGATGTTGGCAGTGATCACAAATGCTAAAGAAGCTTCAATTACGATTCAAGAAGTTCCCGCATTTTTCATTCACAAAACATAAAGCGATAACTAGGCGAGAGCACAAAATCCAATAAAATAGGATACGAAAGCCGACTGAAGGAACAAACCTGTGAAAGGGAAGATTGCAGTGATAAGGAACATCCAGCTGTATCCCAGGGAACCCAAAGCGTATTGAGAGAGTAGAGAAAGAGCAACCCCGCTTAAGGTCTGAAAAGAACTACAGTTTCTCTCTTTTACGACGACCACGAATATCTTAGCAAATTTAAGAGAGAAACTGACTGTGGAGAGAATGAGAAGGCCGTAATTGGTTGCCTTGTAGCGTGCACCGAAGCATTTAACAATGGCAGTGATGAAGAGAGCATGGGTGGCAGCCATGCAAGTGAAGAGCAGAGTCAGCCAAGCAAGGAACACCCACTTCCCTGCCAAGCTAGTCAGGGGCATGGACAGGAGAAGGGCGCACGCCACGCAGCACGCAACGCTTAGCGTCATCTACAATGGGCAAATCATCTATTTGTGAATGAGAAAAAGATAATAATAGGTTGGTTCAGTCTAAATAGTTGAGCAATTGAGTAGCTTGAAATACCTGGAAGGAAGTGCGGTCAGTGAAGTGACCCCACGCAATGCGCGCTGCTGCATTCGCAATGCTGCCCACGGAGAAAGCCATGGCCAGAAACATGTCATCTTCGATGAAGGTCAGTGCAAATGTCTGCAATCCAACATTCTCGTCTCTAGAATCTCATTGTATTTTGTCACTCAGGAAAATCTATTACTTTGGAAGTTACCTTTATGGTAAAACAGTATTGATCAAATGTAATAATGTATTGATGAAACCTTGTAAAGATTATAGAAAGTGTTGGCATAGAAGGAGCAGCAGAATAGAGCAGTGAAGAGAGCGTAGAAAGTTGGAGAGCGCAGCATTTCAGGAGGGGTCATTGAACTCAAATTAAGAACATCCTCATGAGAAAGAAGAGGAAAAAGGAAGGAACCTCTTGAGTGGTGCCAGGTCGGGAATGATGGAATCCCTGTCCCCATCTCGCTCTTCTTCTCCATCTTCGCTTGAATCTCTTGATTGACTTCTTCGGCGAATGCGCGTCTGAAAGAGTTCAGCCAAGTGAATTAAGAAAAGTAATCTTCACTCACTCCACATCACAACACGCAGTCTCTGTCAAGTGCGGGCGCCAGATCACCATACATGAACCCAAAAGGGGATGTGAGGGTGGCTGATCGAGGTGAGAGAGAGAGGGAGAGAGATGGAGGGAGAGAGAGAAAGAGATTGAGGGAGATAGATAGAGAACGAGAGAGAAGAGAGAAAGATGAGTGTGAGTGTGAAAAGCAAGCGATAGCTCTAGCTACAGACGGCATGCTCTGGGAGGCTGACTGGACTAGCGAGGTCCTCCTCGCAGTCACGGAGAACAGAGTAGCGAACAGCAGAGAAGGGGCGAGGGGGGCGAGAGGAAAGCGAGAGAGAGGGGGAAGAGAGGAGGCAGCAGACACTCCCCTCCCCTCCCCTCCACTGTCCCAATCCACTCCCCTGCCATGCGCCTTGGCGACGCGAGAAACGCTGGAGCCATTTCAGAATTCGTCCATCTCTATACAGTGAAAAAGAAGAAGAGAAAAGAACGAACAGCTTCGGAGGGAGGATCGCAGATGAAGAGGAGTCCAATCATTTGCATGAGAGCGTAGACTGAAGCGAGCATGCGAAAGACAACGGGAACCTTCTCCAGAAGATCTTTCTCGATGAAGTAGCCGTCTCTCTACAAAGAAGAACTTTCTTTGGGCAAACAGAGAAATGATAACCTGTGGAGGGTAATTGGAAGGGTTGACGAGAGCTGTTTGAATGGGGGCGAAGATGGAAGAGGAGAGCCCGAAGCCGGCAGCAACCACTCCGCTCACCAAGCCAACCCGATCAGGAGCCCACTTACACATTACACAAATTCTTTTACACATTTCACTATTAAAATAGTAAACCATTCAAAAATAACAACATATCTACGTTAACTTAATGAAAAAAAGCTGAGGAAGCAACTGTACTGACGTTGATAACGGAAGAAACAGCCACGACGTAAGCAATGCCTTGACCGAGGCCGTACATGAATCCGTATGTAAAGACAAATGAGAGAAGAGAGATGCTGATTGTAAACGAAGAGAGGTACACGCCACTTCTGCAATGGATATCTTAATCAAATCGAACAATAAAATCTCTATCAAAAAATAAATATTCTTACACCATTGTTAGGCAGCCGAGACCCGCGGCAATGCGTGGGCCGAGTTTATGTGCCAGCAACCCGCCGAGGACCATCGCGAGTGGAAAACATCCTGCAAAATCCAAGTATTTCCTGACTTCCACAACGGAAGGAATGGAAAAACTACCTTGCAAGGTTGGAATCCAAACCATTTCCTCTTCAGTTATTGACGAGTCCGTGTAGTTACGCATATAAGATGCCATATACGGCAGCATATTCCCTGCAATCAAAATGATAGGAATAGAACTGAAGTACTTTGAAAGAGTCAAACCAAAAGTATGATAGGTGCCGAGGGAGAGATGAATTAGCACTGCACCAAACATGACCGGCAGAACACGGAAAGAGGGAGGCAGCTTCATCAGAAGAGAAGACATCGACAGGGTCATCACTCAAGAGATCGTGCATTACAATCCAACCCATGAACAAGACATGTAGCAATGCTACACGGCAGACTAGACAGAAGATAGAAGAAAACATCCTAGAATTCACTCATGTAAATCCAGTTGCCGAAACGCATATAATAGTAGAAAAGTGGAACAGAAGAAGGAACACAACGTACTAGTTCGAAGACGGAGAATACGAAAAGGAATTAGCAGGCCCGTTTCTCTTCAAGTCATATTCCATTACGCAGATCCTAGATCATCAATCCTCCGAAGATATCTGAAAACCGGGGTATACTCAAACAGGTATTTGAAAGGAGGCCATAAGCCTTCGGAAGTTTAAATAGAAAATTTAGACCAGATAAAGTGGACTTCCATCCGTACCATACATTCTATATTAGAAATGACGGGGGAATGAAATGTTCTATGCGACATAGATGGGTGAACATCACGCGTAAAGGGGAAGCAAATTTCGAGTACTTCGAGAAGTCATCCCAAATTCGGCGAACACAAAGTAATATAAGGCTGCGCTTTTCGCCAGCCTTTTTGGCTCGTTTTCATGCTTATTTTAATCAAAAACATGTCTTCGCTAATTGAAAACACGTCGTTTTCATCAATTTTGAAAAAGGTCGAAGTGCGCTAAACAAAATTTGTGGTCGAAATGCATGGTCGAGATGGTCGAGAAAAGTGCGCTAACAATTTGAATAAAAAATAATGATCAATAAATGCATTTTTCCGAAGATTTAAAACCTCTCACAGATCTAGATCTTGAAGAACTTGTACAAGTGCAGGAAATCAAGAATTTTTGGGGTGTATTTATGAGAGACACTTTACCGGATAAGATAAAAAAAAATATATCTAAGTAAGCATCGTAATCAACGATGTCCTCTGTTCAATATTTGCCAAGCAGTGAATCCATGCATCATTTATTGTTATTTCTACGATTGTTTGCAGTTAAAGAAATAGGGAAGGCGTCATCGTCATCATAGAGTAATAATAGTCATTGATTCCGTAACAATCTCGAACCACAAACTAGGGAAGTGAAAGGAAGCATTGAACAAAATGGCAATTTCACCGACCAAAATAGGCCCGTTTCTCTTCAAGTCATACTATTCCTTTACGCAGATCCTAGATCATCAATCCTCCGAAGATATCTGAAAACCGGGGTATACTCAAGCAGACATTTGAACGGATCACACAGGCCATAACCCTTCGGAAGTTTAAACAGAAAATGTAGACCAGATAAAGTGGACTTCCATCCGTATCATACGTTCTATGTTAGAAATGACAGGGAATGAAATGTTCTATGCGACAAAGATGGGTGAACATCACGGGGAAAGGGGAAGCAAATTTCGAGTACTTCGAGTAGTCATCCTAAATTCGGCGAACACAAAGTCATACAAGGCCGCGCTTTCCGCATATTTCCTTCGATTCTGCATGAACATACCGTTCATCTAGTCGACTTAATGTTGTACCAATTGGTCTACAGTACTTTCTAAATTAAGCAACACAATCTTTTCCAGGAAGCTCGTGCTCGAATCAGCAGCCCCACGGGGAATCAGCCCATGCATTATCGCCCACTCAATTAGTACTGAATCGCGGGCCGACTTTCTAGGCCACGCCCCCTTGTCACAGCCGGCAAAAAATCAAAAATTTAAAATTTCGCGCATTTATGTGTCAGACGATGGCTGACTATCATCGCAGAGTAGTGTTAGCATTTAGCTGCGTATCAAGGGCTCGCGTGGGGGTTAATTTCGTAATTATTTGCTTTTTCTTTGTTTACTTCAGGTGTTTAATGGCATAATATTCCTTTTTTTTATAGATGGTTTACCGCATTGGAGGCGGATCGCGGAGCGTTGCCGAGGAGGCATTGTCAGTATCTTTCAGCTTTTAAATCTAGGTTCTAGGAACAAATTCTTAGTAATTTTCGTGGAAGAAGTGCATTTTTTTGTAGCAATATTGTTGCGATGGCGCAGTTGCGCGAAGCAGCGGGAATGGGCGGCGGGCGAGGCGGTCCCGGTCGAGGGCGCGGCCGCGGATTCCACTTCGGGGGCGGCTACAAGGGGAGCTACCGCGGTGGCGGAAGCGGAGGCTACTACGGCAGCCACGGCGGTGGTGGAGGCGGAGGCTACTACGGCAGCCACGGCGGTGGTGGAGGCGGAGGCTACTACGGCAGCCACGGCGGTGGTGGAGGCGGCGGCGGAGGCGGAGACGACTACGGTGGTTAGTTACCTGTGAAATAGATGTCAAAGATGGATTATTGCTTAAGGGCGACGCAGGCGATCTCGGTCGCCGTCCCGTTCGCCTTCACGCTCTTCTCGACATCGCTCTGTCCGCTCAAGGCGCGAGGAGAAGGAGAACGAAGGAGGTTAGCACCAACTATGCTTACTTTATTTAGTGGTGTTTCCTGTCAGTTCACTTTCCAGTCCTCTTTAAATCAATCGAGACATTTTCCTATTTCAAAACTTTGACTCCATAAGAGTGCTGATATCTTTGTTCAGGATCTGTGTGTTCTGCCCTTCCATCAACTCTTACTCTGCGCTGGCGGATGACTCCCCTTCACAGACCGGCGAAGTTCCTGCCTCTCCCTCGGCCCCTCTCTTAGTCGCTCCCTCTCTGGCCGTCTCTTCCACCCCATCCCCTTCCTCCAATGATCTCACATCCCTGTCCGCGTCCCCGCTTATCATCCTCACTTGATCCAGGGAATCTCCTCTGCTTTCATCTTGCTCTGACCTTAACCACATTCCATCTATTCAGACTGTACATTCATTCCTTCCACCTTTGCCGAGCAGTCGCTTCCACCGTAGTAACTTCCCTCTCATTCTCATCTGACATCCTTTCAGCTTTCTCTTCATCCTAAATACTCAATCGCCGATGATTCTCATGTGAGTGATAAATCCGCTGATCTCGGGTGCACCTTCATGTCCCCTCGGTGAACGTCATGCCCCCCCCCCCCCCGATTCACCCCCGTTCCCCCTATGATGATTGTGTTTTTTTTTTTAAATTTATTTTGTCTAAACGCGGACTTTTTTTCATACTCGCATAATCTGTAATATTCTGGTTTTAATAAATGATTAATACCTCTCTATTTGTAGCATGGAGCAATCTGACGAAAGAGATGAAGTATTGGAAGGAAATGAATTTGGAAATCAGAACGTAACGCCAGTAAAAGAAGTTGAAATGCAGAACGGGACACCAGGGACATCAAGATGGCCAATAACAGTGACACCTAGAGGGAAAACCAGAGGTCGACCGAGAATGTATGCACCCGTAGAACGTCCATCACCGAAGCAATTGAACGAGAGCTGGCGAAAAAGAGAGGAGGAAGCAGCCGAGAGATTAGCAGCCGTGTCGAGAGAATACGAACTGACGAAAGAAAGAGACCAAGCAGAGATGTCCCGCCCCCACGATCGAATCGAGACAATGATGGCTGAACACGAACTGATGCTGGGTTTATCACTGAAAGCATTCTGCAAGCTGAAGCGCTTTCTCAGACGGCTTGGAATGCCATGACACGACTGCGGGTAGAATACGGTAGAAGGCATCGCTATGTCTACGCAGAGAAAAAGCTAGTCAAAGATGCAACGGAGAGCAGATGCTCAACAATACAGTTACAAGAGATTGACAAAGTGCTAACATCCCGTGCACAGAATATGCTTGATGCAGGAAAGATCACACTGGGAGGAAAGTATAAGGGAAAACTAAGAGTGTGTATTGTCAGGGATAAAGGAGGTGACACAACCAAGGTGGCGATGATAATTGGAAACCATGAAAAAGCAAACAGCGTCCACAATCTGACAGTCTTGGCGATGTATGAAGGAGAAGATGGCGCTGTCGAGCTCTCTACCCTCATTCCAGATGTCATTTCACAAATCAACCGCTTGAAAAGCATCCAGCTTCGTCTCCCAAAGGACCCACTTCTTGCCGTTGATGTGCCCGTTGAACTTTGCGTTACCGGCGATTACGTGTTTATGTATCACTGCCTGAAGATGAAGGGGCCAATGGCAAAACACAACTGCATTTGGTGTTTGAGAATCCTCGGGAAGCGAATGGGTGTGCCAGAAGACGAGGCAGAAGCACGCACGATTGAAGAATGGGCAGAATGGGCACGAGACGGGGTAAACGGAGTGTACCTGGGACAGTACCCACTTTTCCCAGAAATTCCAATCGATCACTACATCCCGCCGCAGATGCATACCATAACTGGCATTGTCATCTCTCTTGCTATTCTTCCTCTAAGAAACGCAGCGTTGAAACAAGACATGAAGGACAAAACGGGAAGAAATGATTTGAGAGACGAAGATGAGGAGCTGGTGAATGTGGCGAAGACTTTGAAAGGTGACGTCGGTGCAAGCAAGAAGAGAATAGCAGATCTGAAGGCGAAGATATCAGAGCGGAAGAGAGAAACAAGAGACGGGAATGTGTTGCTTGAATGTCTACAAGCAAAACGAGATGGAAGGCTTCAGCCTCCTCGCAAGGCTACGGATGAATGTAAAGGAGCGGCTGAGAATTGCTTCTCACATCACAAGGCACACGCGCAACTCAGTGCTGAGACATCACTCCACAAATTTGTGGAGTGCAACACCTGCAAGCAGTGGTATCATGTGGCATGCGAATGCATCTTCGTGAGAGATGACCTTGCCGTACTTGACTACGCAGACGAAGAATACGATTGTCGCAAATGCGTCAACGGTCAAGACAGTGAACAGAAGAAGCTGGACTATGTGAATGAAGACTTGCGCAAGGTGAAGGAGTACGCAGAGAAGTGCGAGAGGGAACTGAGAGAGGAAGAGAGGAAGCTGCAAGACATTCAACAGCTAGCAGATGGAGAGATGGGCCCTAAGCAGCTGGAACTAGATGCTGCCTTCCGAGGATATGGCATTGACTTCCGTACATGGGGCCAATGTGTGACGGGAAACCATGTGCAAGCTCTGCTCAAGAACCCAGATGCGGCAAAGGCATTGTGGTCAATGTTCCCCGAGGAGAGAAACCTTACTGCCAAGATTGCAATAATTGATACAATGCGAACAATAAGCCACCTCTCCACATCGCGGGATCTAACAGAGCAGCAGAAGGAAGAGATGTTCGAGGCGGTGAGGAAACTGGAGGCTCTAGCAGCAGAAGCATTCCCTCACAAATTGCGGTTTCCCAAGTTCCACGCTCTCCCCGCACATGTCCCATCAACCATAAGAGCCTACAACTCGTGGGGATTCTTTAACGACCAGCCAAGCGAGGCAATTCATCAGTGGGAGAAGAAGAAGGGAAGACAGTATGCGTGCATCAGGAACAAGGCAAGCAGGTGGCACGCGATGCTAGCTGATAACGCAAGGACAAACATTCTCTATGACAGTTTCGTTAGTTAAGAAGGGAAGACAACAAGAAAGGAAGCCTTGTAAGATACTAATTATGATAAGTTAATTTATTAAATATTTAGAGCTAATTAAGCCGGGTAATAATGAATAAATCTTTTTCTGTCCCCTCGGCTCCTCTGTGTTACAACTGCAAAACAAAGTTGAAGTTTATAAAGAAGAAAAAAATAAAAAAAATATACAGCAAGATTAAACAGGTAAAATTTAAACACATTCATATAAACCACATATCCTGTAAGAGAGTCGGGCGGGGAGAGACACATGTTCATGGACATCATACCGAGAAGCGGACTTGCTCTTCAGTCAGACTTCTTTACACGGTGTGCTCGCCACTCTTCAACGCGCAGAAATTGATTGCTTCCTCGAAGAACTTCTCCGTGCGACGGAAAACATCCTCCAACATTCAATAGAATAAAAATACTCCATAAAGATCATAACAAAATGCCAACAAATAGAAGAAAAAAAGCCCACAAAGGAGAAAAACCTAGTAACAGGCAAAAGTGAGGCGTTACATTAATTGTGCAAACCTTTCTCTTGCTAAATGAGAAGATCATCCATTTGATCAAGCATCTTAATAGATGCTTCGTATGTAGTGTCCACGTCATGCTGAAAAGCCTTGAGCTGAGCTTCGTTCAGGCTGAGATTCCCAGGCATAGCTGGCAGCTGCAATCAGGAATATCAATTTATTCACATTTATATATGGATGGACAACCTTCTGATGAAGTGCAATTCTGTCAACGAGCAGGTTACAATACATTTCATTGCAAGCTCCGTATCCCGAAGTGTGCAAATGATGCCAAAATTGGGACAACTGCTTAATTCTATTGAGGTACCTGGAAATAGATGTGATCACTTGAAAAAATCGATGAAGAAGAAACCTTGGTGACTCCTCAGGAACCTTGAGTAGAACTTCCATTACAAAACAGGATTCTTCTCCAGCTGCATCCGCATCACCGAATTCCAGAAGACATTAGATGACCTAAAAGAAGACTTGACTTCAGCTGAATTGCAAAGAATGAGAATCGTCTCGTACTTCTCTCTGTGAGTTCCGAGAATGAGACTCCGCGCATGTTTTGGCTTGAGTGGAAGCTCCTGCTTCGTGATCGCCTTCTGCACGGCTTCCAGCTGAGAAGAAGACAAGCTCAAGACAATTAGCACTGTTCATTTAACCGTTGACAAACCGAACTGTAGAAAGTAAAGCCTTGATGAAGGAAACACTCCCGATATAGAAAAAAAAACTACGAACTGTGCTAACGAAATGGAACCCATTCAAAAGTCGGAAGTCCCGAATGGAAAATCCTTAAATATTGCAATGACTACGGTAGAATTAATTTGCGTTTTATTCCAAAAGTCACCCCCCTTCCGGTGTCCGCTACAGGGAGTGCCGACGTTTATGAAACGTCGCCTGGAGCCTCACTCGAGTGGTCCCACTAACTCCCTGTGTAGCCCTCAAGGCATCGAAAATGATGTTAACCGATCGCTCGATTTTTCTCCAAAAAGCAGCAGCCCAATATGTTGATCGACTTCTCCACTGGAAATACTCCCAATTCTATGTCATGATTCATATACAAACACCACTTCTCATGAGTCATCATACATTTAGTGGGAATCTTAATGGAGACATTCAGGTATTCTTTATTAGTCAATCCGTATGTAGGCATAGTTGTCTAAAGCTTGACGTCTGTGAATTTAAAGTGCATAAATATCGGCAATGGCATTCTTCGAACACGATAGAAATACATGTTGCGATAGGTTAGTTGTATGACTACTTGAGGGTAGTCCTGATGGGGACTGAGTAGTGGTAGGCGGAAACGAAGGACTTCAATTGACTTGGCAGAGACAAGGAATCCACATCCGCATATCGAATCAATGAAGAAATCTTCGCCCGACAGAGATGCTGGAAAGAGGGGAAATTGTTGACAGACTTCAGTCGAAGTGACAATCAGCTAACCTGGAGGGAGAAAACGAAGTTTCTCTTGAGAGGAAGCGAGAGCTGAGGCTCGAAGAAGAGGCATCTGGCAGGGTCGTGGTAGTTCTCAATGAGTCGGATGATGCTGGGAGCAGAGAAGACAGTCTCGTCCAGGATGTCGAATCCGAACTGGCCATTCTTCTGCTCGATTCTGGCATGAAGAGTACGGCTGTAGCGACGGAAGGAGACAGAGAAGATGAAGTCAGGCTGGGCCGAGTCGCGCAGAAGGAAGCTGCCCTCGGGGGCGTCAGCCAGCAGACGCTCCGCCTACAACTCACTTCATTCAGCTCGCCCTTCCAATTCCACACCTCTTCCCCATCACCTCTATTGCTAATAATAACATAAAATGAAACCTCAAATCGATCCATTCTTCCCCAGTAGAAAGGGGCGGCGCTAATCTTGTCCAGCTCAGGGAGCAGCTCGTATGCATATTCAACCACCTTCAAGGCATAACTAGTGTAGAAGTGAAGGACAACATAGTCCCCGCTTACCTTGAGAAGAGGAAGAGTAGCAGGGGTGGGCCTCTCCTCGACTCTCAAGGAATCCCCTTCCACATCCGAGTCAGAGTCGCCCACCGAACCGGAGAAGCAGCCACAGATTCGGGCCGCGCCCAGCATTCCTCTGCAGACAGTAACCAGTACTCAGTTGTTCTTGTAAAAGATTGAATGATTAATTTAAGAGCTGCTAAATTAATCTAGGAAAGAAAGGCATACGGGAAAGGAAGAGGGCGACTACGGCGGAGTCCCCCCGAGGGAGAGAAAGAGACGGCAGAAGAAGCAGACGAAGTGGTCACTGAAACAGATAGTAGATAAGGAAGGCTGTCTTACTTCTCTTCTCATTCATCCTCCAGCATCTCTAGCCAAGTCATCAATACATTCTCAATGCATCGCATTCTATCTCTCGGTTCTCTTTTCATACTTCTCTCACATTCGCAGCAACTAGTTTATAGGCAAAGCAAGTAAACGAAAAAGTACATGGAATACATTGCATCGCCTCTGCAAGATGATAAGGAGATAGTCAGAGAGAGGGAGAGGGAGAGCGAGAGCGAGAGAGATAGAGAGAAACCACAGAGTTAAGGAATGAAATTAGCAGTGACTGGAGAAGCGTCAAAAGCGAGTGATCGAAAGGTGAAAGAATAGCGAGTGAGTGAGAGAAGGAGAGAGAGAAAGAGAGCGAGAGAGAACGAGAGAGAGAGAGAGGGAGAGAGAGAGAGAAAGAGAGAGAAGATAGAGAGTGACGGTGACATGATTGGTTCCGATTCTTGCAGCGAAGGCTAATGGTAAGGCCAGTGAAAAGTGTGTCATGGAGAGCGGAAACGACTGTGACCGATGGAACAGTCTTTGATAAGACAGTTGAGAGACGAGTGGAGAGGAGAGATAGTATTAGAGAGAGAGAGAGAGAGAGAGAGAGAGAGAGAGAGATTAGAAAGAAGAGAGGGAGTGAAGAATGATGAGGCAGAGATAAAGGGGGAATGAGACTGAGAGAAGGCAGGAAGTCTATGCCTTATGATGTGGACTGACTAGTGTGAGTAGACTGTTCTCCGCGTTCGCCTCCTCCACTTTGCATGCCACTATTCTCACTGCTGCAAACATCAGTTTGAACCTTTTGCACAGGTAATTCAATAAGGAATATTCTTAAGGGTCCCCCGTGTCAGATGGAAAAAACTACAAAATTTATAAATTTATTTAAATCGAAGGAAAGTGATGTCATATCTATCCATACATACAATCGGTATAGATAAGTTCAAACTTGCCGAGGCTGCTCGGGGAGTCGATCATCTACCGCCGCTTCTGCTGAAATTAAAGCAGCGAAGTTAGTGAGGTTTATTATCATAAAAGCGGATATATAATGGAAATTGCGATGAATAAGAATGTAAACCACGGACCTCCAGCAGCGCTAATAAAGTTTGGTCATCGTGGGCTGCTACAAGGCGGGAAAAACGTGTTTTGAACAAAATTGCGCGAAAATTTAATTTTGTTTTTGAATTCGCGGTATCATGATATAATTACGATAGGACCACATTAAGCATAGTGGCAATTTGCCAACTATTTGTCATCTTGCATAATGGCAATTTGCCAACTGTTTGTCATCCTAAATCCCAAAATCACCGGCGTCCTAAATTCCAAAATGGTTGCGTTGCGGTCGCATGCGGTCGTCAACTTTTCGCACTGAGCTTGATTAGCGTTTTTACTTAGCGCTGGAGGGCCGTGTAAACATCGACAAGATGCAACATAAGCTAAACTAATTGGACATCTTAATGATTGTCTAGCCTGGCGGAAAGAGACCCTCTCGGTGAGACTCGTGTAGATCATGTTGCCGACCACCAGGAGAATGAGTGAGAGCGAGATGGCCATGACGATGGCAGCCGAACAGTGGATGATTGCCGCCCCGTAGTCGTAACCTTTCTCCTGGAAAAGAGAGCTACGTCGACTCTCTTTAAAGCCTTCTTTCTTAGCTAACTAATAGTATCTTACTTCCCACTCCTTTCTTAGTTTAAATCTACTTTGCACTAAAGCTGTCTAATTTTCACTTCGAATTGGAATGCTTAAAAAACGATGAATGGAAGGAAACAGTCCTAGCTGGCGCTAACCTTCATTCTGTCGCAGATTTCTGACTTCACACGAATTATTGGAGTTGCAAGTCGCCACTTTCAAAGGTTCGCTGTCGTTCATCCGCAGAAATTCATTCCGAACCGAGCATGGAAAAGGAAACGGCGCTCCAGAAAATCTCCAGGGAAAGAGATCGCGTGCCACCCCACGGTGTACTTTTCGATTTACATCCAGGGCATTCGTGCTAGGATAAATATAATGATGAATTTGAGCAACTGACCTATGTCCTTTTAAAATATCTGCTTTAGCCTAAATAATAAAATAATAATAGGTATGAAATACAAACTGTGCCAAGTCAGCAATGGAAAAGAATGATGGTAGTTGCTGCCAAGTTTGGAATGTTGACAGTGTCTCTTATCTCGCTCTTCCCAACTTTCATCATCCTTCTCGAATTCTCAGACCGCTCTGAACAGGGCAATCAGAACGGAAGAGCAAAGGGCGTGACATTGAAACATTTCACAGGGCGATTGGCTCGGCTTAAGTTAGATAAGATAGGTACGAGAGCTGTAAAGAGAGGAGACGAACAGAGAGGAGGGAGAGAGAGAGAGAGAGAGAGAGAGAGAGAAAGGAAGAAGAGAGAGAGAGAGAGAGAGAGAGAGAGAGAGAGAGAGAGAGAGAGAGGAGATAGAAGAACGGAAGCAGTGAGCTTGGTCCTAGGTGTATAAAAGGAATGGGTATAGTGGCTGTCCATTACACGTCTCCAGCCATGCACACCGTGACCTTGACAGTGCTGTTGCTGGCCTCCTCGGCTTCGGCCACTCTGTCGAGTCTCTTCGGCGGTCTCTTCGGAGGTGGATGCGGCCAGCCGGCCTGCGCCCCTCCTCCCCCTCCCCCCATCTGTGACCCCTGTGCCATGGGAGCTGGTCGCAACTACGGAGGTGCCTACGGCTCCAACTATGGTGGCTATCAGTCTGCTGGTCCTTCTTATGGATCCAGCTATGGAGGCTATCCCTCTTCTGGTCCTTCTTATGGAGGACCCAGCTATGGAGCCCCTTCGTACGGAGCGGGCCCGTCTTATGGCGGACCAAGCTACGGATCTGGACCTTCTTATGGGGGAAGCTATGGTGCGCCCTCGTACGGACGGGCGCCTTCATACGGTGGAGCTTCTTCCTACGGAGGCTACGCGGTTGCTCCCGCGCCCTCGTTCGGGGGATATTCCGGCCCGGCCCCTCAGGCTTATCCCGCCCCTGCCCCTCAGGCTTATCCCGCCCCTGCCCCTCAGGCATTTGCCGCCCCGGCTCAGGCCTATTCCGCACCTGCCCCGGCTCCGATTCAGACCTTCTCTGCCCCCGCTCCAGCCCCCGTTCAGAGCTTCTCTGCCCCCGCTCCGGCTCCGGTTCAGACGTACTCGGCCCCCGCTCCGGCTCCGGTTCAGACATACTCGGCCCCCGCTCCGGCTCCGGTTCAGACATATTCTGCTCCGGCTCCAGTTGAGCAGAACTTCGTGGAGACGGTCCCAGCCGGCGACAGCTACGTCATTCCCCAGCAGCCCGCTCCTCAAGCCTCTGTCAGGGCTCATTCTTTTTTGTTCTCCTAAGGATGTACTTCTATCGTCTATTTACGTACAATAAAAATTAGAATGGGGTATGCAATTGTAGTATGTCCGGGATCTCCACCTGATCTTACAAGTATCTCTTTTATTCATTCCGAATGTATATTCTCTCGTTACATTCCTGTCGTTCACAATGTTTCTGCAAAAAAAACCTAACATAAATTGGGTTGTCCCTCTCCTATAGGAAAGTTCTATAGAGAAGTTCCAAGAAATGTATGTCCATGTTTATATATGATTATACCAGGAACTAATGGTAAGTAGAAATTCAATTTGCTTATTGTTTACAAAGGGTAATTGCTTTCAGGGAGGATCGTACTCACAGGCGCCGAACCGTCACAGACACGCGCACAAGACACACTAGAAAGGCAGCCATGCCTTCTCCCCTCACAACTCTGCTTTCTATCTCATCTGATGCATCTCACTGCCATTCACTCATTACTACCAAGCATATAATAATTAATAATGAATATAATAAATGAAGTGATATCTTTACTGGCCACGCACTTCCACATAGCGCGACCAGAGGGACGAGAAGGAGAGCTGAAAGGAGTGGGCCGGTGAGGGGGCGACTAATATCTCTTTTTTTCTGCAAGGGTGTGCTCTTGAACAGCAAAGGGAGAGCGGAAGGGAAGGCAGAAGTATAAAAGGGGCTGAGGTGATAGGGAGAAGAGCAGAAGGGAATGGCAGCCTTGAAGGTCAGCGTCCTTCTCGTCCTCTCCCTCTCGGGAGGCAACGCCTTTCTCTTCAATCTCCTCGGCGGACTGGGAGGCGGAGGAGGCGGCTGCTGCTCGCCATGTGCCAGTGGCATGGCTGGGGGATACGGTGGAGCATACGGTAGTGGAGGGTACGGTGGCGGAGCTCCCTATGGCGGCGGCTACGGAGGAGGCCCTTCCTATGGAGGAGGATACGGGGGAGGCCAGTCATTCGGAGGAGGTTACGGGGGAGCACCCTCGTACGGCTCGGGCTACCCCGCGCCGCCGCCTTCCTTCCAGAGCTACGCTCCTCCGCCACCCGCGCCGTCCTACGCGGCCCCACAGCCCATGCAATTCGCGCAGCCCCCTCCTCAGCCCATGCAATTCTCGCAGCCGGCTCCTCAGCCCATGCAATTCTCACAACCCGCTCCTCCGCCGATGCAATTCTCGCAGCCGGCTCCTCCGCCGATGCAGTACTCTCCTCCTGCCCCGGCTACACCGACCATGCAGTACTCAGCGCCTCCCCCCGCCCCCATTCAGCATGCCCCACAGCCTGCTCCTGCTATCCACTACTCTCCGCCAGCCCCTGCACCGGCTCCCCCTCCGCCCCCTCCCCCTCCTCCTCCTCCCCCTCCCCCTCCCCCTCCTGCACCTGTGCAGACCTACTCAGCTCCAGCACCAGCTCCAGCTCATCACCACCACGCTCACACTTCCTATCAGTCTCAGTCGTACTCTGCTCCGGCTGGAGGTGATGCCTACACTCTCCCTGCAGAAACTCTGGTAACGAGCTTGCTTTTCGTACCCGGTTTAAATATTTTATTTCCTTTATGAAGGTTTGGGGATTTTTTGTGTGATGTTAATTGGTTTTAAGTGCTCTTCGTTAAGGGTGGCGGAGAGACTTACGCCTCGTCGCCTTATAAACACAAGAAGAAGATGGATGCAGCCATGGCCTAATCTCCTCTTGGACTCTCTCTTATCACTCTCGCATGCCTTTATCTCGTTCCAAGTGCAACTTCCTCAAATTCAGTCCGTGTATCCAGAGGTGGAAACTGGCCCAACTTTTTTGGGCCCGGCCGGCCCTTAGGGCCCAGAATCTCGGCCCGGCCCGGCCCTCAGATTTCGGGCCCTCGAATTTTGGGCCCGGTGGGCCCGATTTTTAAAAAAATGTCAGCTTCCAAATTCTAATTCGCAATATTCTCATAGAAAAATTTTCTTTTAGCTTCGCGTACACAAGGCTTCTCATTTATTTAAAATCGAAATACGACTCCTGCTGAATTGCAATATTATGGGTGAACGATGAGAGTTCGGTCGGTTATATGCAAGTTCGCATAAACAAAATGAGAAACTCAAACGAAATAAAACAAGAAACTCAAAAAAGGTAAGAAGTGGTCTGAAAATTTCACGTTATTTTGCACTTTGTAGTCCAGGAGTTGAAGCCAGCCCGTTTGGAACTCAAACACGGCCAAATTAAATGCAATATTATGAGATCTCGGCCATTTCAGCATATTTTTGAAAACGGTCTTCACAGTCGTCATCTCCATGGCCGAAATAGGTAAACTCCTACGCGAAATGGCACGAAAATGCGTACTCAGCGTGCTATTCCAGTTTGTATTATTTATATTAATACTATTAATACTATTAATACCGGACCCAACAATGTTGAGCGGGACTGTATGTGACTGAAAGAATCAAGCAGAGAGAGAGGAAGGGATGGAGAGAGATAGAGAGAGAGGGACGGGAGGAAGGGAGAGAGAGTGAGAGAGATAATGAGAGGGAGAGGAGAAGTAAACAGCGCAATGAAGGGCAAATTGGATAGATTAAGAGAGATTAAAAAGATCGAAGAGAATGGACATAAATGAAGATGACCTGAGAATGCGCAAGCATTTCGCTGAAGAATAATGTGAGCAGCTTTCTTAGGTTAGCTGTTCGGCCAACTGACGAGAGCCATTCAAAGGCCACAAAACAGCAAAAGTCTGCTTTGGCAGATCCCCTCCCCCCACTTCCTACCTCTACTTTCTCTCTCCACTTCTCCCCTTCAGATCAGGCAGGGCTCAGTTTCTAACTTCATATCTTCCACTCCATTATAATCTCGAAACATTGAATATCTTCATTTCTTACATTCAAAATCGAGTAAATCTCACTGAGCAGATCTCCCTCCGACTTCACACAGAAAAGTAGAATAGAACTAAGATGATCGTAAATATATGTATCAGAGCCGATTACAGCGAGATATTCGTTCATAAAGCAAACGACATCAGTTTGAAGTATACACGTAAGGCAAGAAAAAGGCTTCTTGAAAAGTTGATCTATGGAAGTACATATCATTAAATTAAGTAGATTATCGACCCTTGAGATTAAGTTGAAGCATTTGTGCAGGCGAGGAAACAAACAGGAAAGAAGAAAGAACATCGGAAGAAACAAAGGCACCGGAAGAAAGAATCCGAAAAACAAGGAATACCTATGGAGCGGGATAAAGATAACGCATTCATACATAAATAGATATGGATGTATTAATAAATGTTTCTGCTAGAAGCAGCCAGCCATTTCGTTGATTCGAAGAGGAAACTCGAGAACTCGGCGGTGCTTCTTCCTGTCGTAGACCTAAACACCGCAGTTCAAATCCTTTTAGTAAAAGGAAGTTTTAGTAACTGGAGATTCATCGTCCGTTTACCTGGATGGTGTTCCGTCTCGTGAAGAAGAAAACCGTGGTGCCCCGGTCGAGGTAAACACCGACAATGTCAGGGGACAACTCAGGGAAGTAAGTGGCCGTCTTGGCTGAGAACGTTGCAATGTTCCAGTACGCATCGTAAGTCACGAACTGGGCACCCTGCAGAAATAGCAGTGATAAGGAAGGAAAAGACAGATAGGAGAGAAAGAGCAGACGTTGATGAGGACTTGATGTCCGCGCCACTCGAATGCCATCTGAGGAATGATTGTGATGTTCCCGTTCAGCAATCGAGGCGAGTTGTGAGCCAGCTTAAAATAGCTCTTGTTCTTCATTTAAGAAAGGGAGGCATAGAAGACAAACTGACATGAAATCTCTTGGCCTCTTCATTCCATCGGAAGCGATAGCTGCTACGGCCAAAGAAGAGAGTTGTCACTCCAGAACGGGGGTTGGTAGAAGCGGCAGTCACAAGGGGAGGACCTCCCGAGAACATCTCCGACAGGGAGTACGCCGCCTCAAGGGGACTAGTTGCTCTCTAGTATTTCTATCCCTGCCAACCAACTGCCTCTCTCTCTCTCTCTCTCTCTCTCTCTCTCACTATCGCTCTATCTATATCGCTCTCGCTCCTTATCTCTCTCTATTTCTCTCTCTCTCTCTCTCCTCTGTAAAGAACGCACCCTCTGTGGAAGTCCATCCTCGATCCAAGTCTGATAAACCCGGTCTCCCGAGAACAAGTAAGTGCGACCATTTGGACCTCAACAAAGATGGAACCACATAAAGAAACATTACTCCATCTTTGAAAGAATTGACCAGATAATGGCAGTTTTTTCTGTACTTTTGGTCAAGGACGAGCCAGTCAGAAGACACATTGGAACCTTAGGAAAAGACAGAGACGGGAGAGATCGCGCAGAGCTATTTGCATTGCAATCAAAACGTAAGAAAATAGTTTGGTTGGAGAAGAGACGCAGAGAAAGAGACACAAGCGAAATGAGGCAGGGAAAATGTACAGAAGAGCAGTGAAAAGGGAGGTGGAAGGGGACGAATGGCACTCCAATGGCTAACCACGCGTGACGGCATCGAAGAAGCGAGGGCAAGTGGACACTTTGGTGGGCTCAGGAGGGACCGTTGGACGGAGAGGAACAGCCCGGAGGGGGTTGTGGCGACGCCAGGGGGGAAGCACTCGGCGGGCTGGGAGAGAGAGTGCATAGATAGAGTGGAGAGAGAAGAGAGCGAGAAGAGAGAGAGAGGAGAAAGAGAATGGAGAGAGAGATGAGATAGAGGAGAGAGAGAGAGAGGAGAGAGAGGAGAGAGAGGAGAGAGAGAGAGAAGGGAGAGAGAGAGGAGAGATGAGAGAGATGAGAGAGATGAGAGAGAGATGAGAGAGGAGAGAGAGAGAGGAGAGAGAGGAGAGAGGAGAGAGTAGAGAGAGAGAGAGGAGAGAAGAGAGAGAGCAACGAACTCCGTCGCATCTTCTTGGTCCGTCGTCGATGAGATGGATCCTGGCCGGAAGAGCGGATCATCTCCCACTTGGCCTTCCAAGAGATCCTGGGCAGATCAGGCACATTTCGGCCCTCCTCTTCGAATTCCTCCTCTTCTTCCTGCAATATTTAGTTGTCCATTCTACTTAAAGGCATTGGCAAAAAGTCGAAGCCTTTGATAAACTGCCAAAATGTTGTTTGAACGGAGCAGAGCACAGGAATTCATTGTTTGCTTTCTCACGAAACCCGGAAAAGTGTTCTTATCTCTTCTTGTAAGCTCAGTAAGAACTGGCACTAAACGGTACAACTAAATATCCTCGAAAAACGATTAGGAACCACAAATCATTGCCATGAGATAATTTGTGAATAGTCTTTTGTTCAACCACGGAAAACCTGATGTAATCTGGATGCGTGGCATTGAATTATGAGAATGGCGATAATGAAGGAGATGACGGCGAGATGAAAAGAAAGGAAGCGCATCCTTCCACCTGAACAGAGTAAAAGCCATGCAAAGTTGAAAGAGAATAAAACAATAGGAATTAGTGGTGGAGGGTGGGATATGATAATGTCTGGAGGGGGGGGGGGGAGGCTTCCTCTTCTGTCTGGGGGGCAGCTTCATCTTCAGTCTGGCCAGCCTGGTCCGTTGGTCGTACAGAGGGGACGTGTATATAGACAGGAAGAGATAACGTGGCGGATACGCAATCAACGCACTCAATCGGCCGCCGCCGCTCTTGCCTTGTTTCTGTTTGAACCGCCCAAGAAATACCCTCCGCTCATATACCTGGCTCTCTTCTTGTCTCTCTCTTCCTCTCTCTCTCACTCTATTTCTCATCTCTCTCACTCTCTAACCATCTCTTTCTCTGCCTCTATCCACTATTCTCATTCTACGCAGTAGTAGCAGATACAAGATAAGAGAAGATCCTGCAACGCGCAGGAGACATGAAGCCATTTCTAAGAGAATGAAAAAGAGACCAGCAAAAATAGAGTAGTGTGTAATATTGGGAATGGACTTTGCTATGGTCCGTGCAAACTCTCGGAAGGAAAGGGGAGGGCCGCCTTTTGGTGGCATTCCGAGACATCAAAGTGATTGTTAAGTGATAAGACTCATTGTTGCGAGGAGGAAACGATAACTTGTCGTGCACTCTTGTTGTGAATAAAAGAGAGAGGTCTGGACAAGAAAGAAGGGAGGGCGAGAGAGGAAGAGAGAGAGAGAAAGAGAGAGAAAGAGAGAGAGAGAGAGAGAGAGATACCGTCTAGCTTCACCTTCCATTCGCCGTAAACGCAAATGCAAGCATATTCAAGAATTCTTTCGAATAATGAGAGAATGATGACTGTGCAAATTGCATCGCCAGAACTGGTAATAAATGAATGCGCAAGAATTGAATAAATGCGAACACCATAAACGAGGAAACGGAGATTGAAATGTGATCTGTGGTGGGCATGCATCCATCCTCCGAGAAGATAGTCATTCTGCCACCCTCCAAGGTAGACATCCTGCCACTCTGCTCAGGACACCCTCCTCATCCACTATGCCTAACCTCCATGTACCCGTAAACAAACAACAGGCAGCGCAGAGAGCGAATACGCAGAAGTAAACTGAGATCAAGATGATTAATGAGAGTGAGAGGTTGAGGAGGAGAGGTCATCCGATTCATTCTGCGCAGACACCTTTTAGCCACGGTGTTGGAGTGATCGCGAGAGCCAAAGAGAGAAGTTGAGAAACTGAGACAGAGACAGAGAGAGTGTGTGTATAGGGGGGAGAAGAATAACAGCAGAGGAGTCATAAAATGTTAAATAGACGCTGGGTGGTGTGAAGCCTGGGTGATCCTGGAGCCGCAAAAGCAGCGAGTGATTTTTATATGGGCATATAATTTCAGGAATAAAGAAGAATGCTGATTGTGAGTGGCACTTCTGCATTTTATATGCAATTCAAAGTTTCGAACGAGTCCACAGTGCCCTCTTATCCAGTTCTTGCTCCCTCTCCCTCTCTTTCTCTTCCACTCTCTCTCTCTCTCACTCTTTCTCTCCCTTCTTTCCGCTCTCATCTCCCAGTGTCACCAATGCTCTGATAAGAATGACGCAGAAGGAAGCATGCTGGGAAGGCCACTCAGATCGCACAGTCTCCAATGATTTGCAATGCATCTGCCACCGTGAAATCTCCATGCTCCCCAACCCTCTCCTCCACAAACACTGCATCTCTCTTCCTCCACTTCAGTTCCATCTCTCTCTTGCTCCTCTTTCTCTCTCCCTCTATTTCTATGTCAGTCTCCCTTTCTGTCCCTCTTTCTATTTCTTTGTCTGTCTTACTCTCGGT